>JACEFZ010025087.1:205000-562500 GCA_014155875.1 Cepaea nemoralis
GTTCTGACTGTGCCGAGATAACAGTATCGATTCACTTGTTTAAGAATATTCCCATCTGCTCGTATATCACATTGTGGTATTTCCTTCTTCCCAGTGACGACCATAATCTGTGTCTTCTTAATATTCAGTTCTAACCCTAGTTGTTTCACTGTGTGCAACAACCGCATCTACTAAATTTTGCAGGTCCTGTTCATTGTCTGCAATCAAGACTGTATCATCTGCATATCTAATGTTATTGATGTATTTTCCCCCAGTGTTGATTCCTTCCATATCTTCTATATTTCTGAATATATTTTCACTGTACAGGGAAAAAAGATCGGGAGACATTACACATCCCTGTCTCACACCTTTTTTAATAGGCTGATATTGACCCACATCGTTATCAATTCTGATGGCAGCTTGTTGTTTCCAATATATGTTTTTTACAAGTCTTAGGTCTTTACCATCAATTTGTAGATCTTCAAGCATCCTTATCATGTCGACATGTCTCACTTTATCGAAAGCCTTTGTGTAGTCAATAAAGCAAAGATATAGATCTTTGTTTACTTCTATAAAACGCTCAATTACTGTTCTCAGTATATACACAGCATGTACTGTGCCCTTGCCTTCTACAAACCCACATTGTTCTTCTATTTCGGGTTGTATTTTCTTCCTAATTCTTTGCATGATAATTCTCAGCAGAATCTTCGTGATGTGGCTCATTATACTAATTGTTCTATGTTGATCGCATTCCATGGCTCCTGATTTCTTCGGGATTGCAATAAATATAGAATTACATAATTCAGGAGGTATACTTTTTCTAGTATGTATTATTAATTTTAGCTCCCATGTTTACGTATACTATGTAGGGGCGGGGTGGGGGGGATTTATAGGAAAGAAATACGAAATGGGGGGATGACATTCTGAACATATGGTGAAGGGATGCATTGGCCAAAAAAGGTTGAGAAGCACTGCTTTAGTGGGTCGGCCATATTTATACTCTGACTGCAACTTCATATGGTTCGTCTACACAACAATACCACGTACACAACAAAGCTAATTAATGTGACATACGCCGTAAATTGAATTTCATAAGAAGCACCCTCATATACGGTGGCGTGCAGAGGGGGGTGCTGGGGGTGCGACGGCTCCGGGCATCCAGCCGGGAGCGGGGCATCCAGTAGGGAGAGGGAGCAGCACAGTGCAGTCGGAGGGCTGGAGGAATGAATGAGGTAAAGAACAATTTAGGGGCATCCAATCAAGGGGTTGGCCCCGGGCATCAAAGAATCTCTGCACGCCACTGCTCATATACGTGTTATACTTTTTCACACGCGCACGCACGCTCGCGCGCACACACAAACACACCCATACAGACAGAGAGAGAGAGACAGAGACAGAGACAGACAGAGAGAGAGAGACAGAGAGAGAGACAGAGAGAGAGAGACAGAGAGAGAGACAGAGAGAGAGACAGAGAGAGAGAGAGAGAGAGAGACAGAGAGAGAGACAGAGAGAGAGAGAGAGACAGAGAGACAGAGAGAGAGAGAGAGAGAGAGAGAGAGAGAGAGAGAGAGAGAGAGAGAGAGACAGAGAGAGAGAGACAGAGAGAGAGAGAGAGAGAGAGAGAGAGAGAGAGAGAGAGAGAGAGAGAGAGAGAGAGAGAGAGAGAGAGAAGCTTGTAATTTTCTTTTACAAATGTTTGATCACAGTAAAGTATATATAAGTAAAGGACCATTTTACGCACCTCAAGGAGCACAAGACCCTACATCTATAGACCAATCGGCACTTTGTTGGCGGTGTGGTAGTTATTAAACCGGCCGCTTTAACTTCCCATTGCATTTCCTGGTACCTATTTTAGGCTGGGTTTACCTGGGAACCCAGGTCCAGTTTCAAATTCTGCCTCGATGCGGATTCGAGCTCATGGTTAGCGGGCTGGCAGACGAGCGTCTGGCCACCACGCTTCCGCGGCTGCCTTTATATTTAGTTATAGCTGCAGACAGAGACTCCAGTCTTCGGCTGTATTTAATTACTTTTGTTGCATATCCTTCACAGGACATAGCAGTCATCTCATCTCATCATGTTCCTCTTGTTCCTTGCGGTGTCGAGGACATAGCAGTCAATCCCAGCAATTTGGCTGTTCTTTATTCCTGGGCAAGTTTTACGTTCAGTAGTTTGCCATTGCTTTCTGAACGATCGGCACCTATACCTTTTTCGAAAAAGAAAAAAAAAAAAAAACGAACACCGCTGTGTTTCGAACCCGGGTATACGGGATTACGAATCGCGTCCGCAAAAACTTTCGCCACGGAGACCGGCTCGGTTGTATTACTTGATCCTCAATATCTGCTTTTAACTGACTTCATGGGTTGTGCATGTGCACCAACAGAGAACCTGTGTATATAATCAAGGAATATTTTCATTGTACTTATACTAACGATGTTATTGTCTTTATGCTCTCTGTTTCTAGGCGTCCCAAGGCGAGAGAAGGAAACGGCGGTCTTTTCTTCCAGCGCCTAAAAAGGCAGTTGGCGCGTCCCCAACATCGCCGCAGGCAACTTTCGATTCAGACATATCTCAGTACCAGTCAGAACCACCCCCGTTTGCCCCTTCATGTTCGTTGGTGTCATTGTCCCAACATGAACTCAAAGAAGAGCCAAAACGCCCAACCCAGAATCTCCTGCAGGAAGACTTATCAAAATCCCACAAGCAGATAGGTGAGCCAGCCTTTGGTGTTGGACTCCGCGTTGGAGCTAAAGTTAGGATCGGAGGAATCAAGCCTGGAATATTGAGATATCTGGGAACTACCCACTTAGCTCCAGGAATTTTCTGCGGCATCGAGCTGGCCGATGCAGATGGGAATCATGACGGAGAAGTCAATGGGCATCGTTACTTCGTGTGCCCTCACAATCATGGCATCTTTGCTCCCAAAGAGAAGG
This sequence comes from Cepaea nemoralis, assembly GCA_014155875.1. Taxonomy (NCBI): domain Eukaryota; kingdom Metazoa; phylum Mollusca; class Gastropoda; order Stylommatophora; family Helicidae; genus Cepaea; species Cepaea nemoralis. The sequence goes on from JACEFZ010025087.1 coordinate 207,910, forward strand.
TCTGCTTAGACACGTCGCGGGCTCTGGGTAGACTTGCTTCTGATTCTGAGGTGTGTTACAGCAGCACGGAGAGTCTGACCGAGAGGACGCACAAGGCCTTCAGGAATTTTGAGGAAGGGGAACTTGAGGCCGTAGACTGCACTAAACTCAGTCCTATACTAAGCCCACAAGAGGGTAGGATTACAGAAAAAGACACACCTCTGCGGCAGTATATAGGCTTCAGGTCAGTTGAGAAAACAAATGTGCCATCAGAGTGCAGTGTAGAAATCAAAGCGTCAACGGGTGGGTTACACGAATTGCCTAAAGTCCCAAGCAAGAAAGTGCAAACCGGGCTGCCGGTAGCTGCCAACTCCAACATCGCCACACTATCCACCTCCAATTCCAAGCTACCCACCTTCTCCCGCACGTTTACAAAGTACGGCGACGGATATTTATTTGGTCAGCGGGTTTCTCCTTTGTCCTCTTATGCTGGTGATAACGCCAAAGCATCACTGGAAGCTGTTGCTAAGCCTCAGACTACTGCCACCGTGATCGATTCAGAGCTAGACAAGGAAAAGTCTTCACCAAGGCATCGCACGAACAGTGTTAGGTCTATTGACGACTTGGATGAAGACGGCTTGATAAGGGACACCCTGAGCACGGGCGTAAAGAAACAGCTGCGTACTGACAGCAGACAGTATCTCAATTTCGTGTTTGATGAGGAGCTGACACAGTCAGCAGTTGACCCTGAAGACATTGAGGCTGACATTTTCCAGGACAAGGACTTCAGTTTAATTCACAGCACTATGGCAGATACAGGCTATTCTGATTCTCGTTTTACAGAGGCTATTGGCGGTGATGCATATAGCAGATCCAGGGCTGCAGCCTCAAATTCCACAGTAAATGATATGCTCCCAGGAGAACACTTTATGAAACTTGAGACAGCAACAGTAGTGCTGAAACAAGACTTTAAACAATTGGCGACCCCTCCCGAAAGATCCAGCGCAATTAAATCAGAAAGTTATACAATAACACCGGCCGAAGCAGCTGGTGGTTTTGACGTGAATGTTTCCACTTCAGAAACAGACGATGATGGTACTGGATTGTCTGTGACGCATTCAATTTCAGATAGTGATCTCCCGCCAGACATATTACCTCACGTAGACAGTGATCTCCCGCCAGACATATTACCTCACGTAGACAGTGATCTCCCGCCAGATATACTACCCCACATGGTCAGCGTGACAGGCGACGGACAGTTCACGTGTTTTGTTGATGCTGACCAACTTTTTGAATGTGATTATTTTAGTAGAAGCAACGATGATGGCAGTTGTGAGAACCTGACCCAGACGCTCGATGTCCGCAAGTCAGAGAGTTACATCGTCTGCCACGATCCGATTGTTTTGAGTCAGTCTCAGAGTTACACCATCTGTACCAATGATCCCGACAGCAAGCGTGATAGCTCCAAGAGAGAACGGGACCATTCCATCATATCCTCACAGAGCTACACTGTATCAAGAACGGATTCGGCGGTCTCATCACCATGTAGAAAGTACAGAAAGATCTCCACCAGTAGTTCAGCAAATGAAGGCGGGGACTCGTCTTCTAGCGGCACCGAGACCAAGACAGATTCCTCTGGAGAGCATAAAGGAGATAACCTTGACGACAGTTCGACCGGGGCTTCACCTGAAGTGTCTCAAGCTTTAGAGTGGGATTACGGGCAGGAGTTTGACGGGAAGATACCGCTTAGCCACCAGGACAACACCATGTCCACGTCTACCAGCACCGGGACATCGGAGTCGCTGAATGACGTGCTGAGAGACATGTCCGAACACAGCGACGTGTTGATTGAAGGCGATCCACCCTCCAGCGTGACAGAAGACTCTGACCAGTTTGAAACTCCGGACAACGAGTTCGAGAACATCGATAGCCTAGAGGATTTTCCTATTTTCGGAAAGGATTCAGTAACAGTCATGACCGACTCGGGAATATCAGACAAAGATTTTGACTTCTGCCCAAATAAGTGCTCCTCTTCTTTCACTGTCTGTGGAACATCTTCAGATGAATGTTCTAGAGAAGACGACGCATCGTCGCTGACCACAACCAGGGCGATCAGCTCAGACTCTTCCCAGGAAACTATAGCCGCGGAGTATGTGGCCGACACGCCTGGGTCGGTTGAGGACAAGGACTTCCTGTCTGATGACACGGACATGTGCACGACCATCCACAACACAGACGAGGACGACACCAGCAGGAGGGACTCGTTTGGAAATGGAAATTCAAACTCACCTGCTTCTGTGGTGTCCGTGGAGGATGTGAGTTTAATGCAGGACAGAACGCTTGTCTGCGATGAGCTCAACGATGATAGCGACCCACACTTATCTAGCCACGATGACACATCCAACTCTCTAGACTCGGTGCTGACGGTGCAGAACTGCAGCACCGCTAGCACACCGCTAGATGAGGTCGTGACCACACAGGAGGTCCTCCAGGACAGTGTTTGCTACAGTGATGCGCGACAGATCAACAGACGGGAGAGACCTATTTCTTTGTTGTCAACCACCAGCGCAGATACAGGTGAGTACCCGTCTCCTCCTCCGCTCAGTTTGTGTGTCTCTCTCGTTTTGTTCTTCCTCTCACATTTCTCTATCGCTTGAGACAAACACTAATGTGAGCCCAAATTGAAACCCAGCGTCACATTTGTAAATAGCGCGAACAAGTTGTCTGCAAGCTGTAAGCATAGATCGCTAGCTCAGGCAAGTGTATTGATTGGTCCTCGTAGAAGACAACGGAAAGGGCAGTACACATCACAAGACAACATAACAATAGAAAGGGCGGTACACATCACAGGACAACATAACAATAGAAAGGGCGGTACACATCCTAGGACAAAATAAACATTGAAAGCGACAAGTACACCAGCTTCAATCTATTATCTCCAAGTGGCACAATCACAAATTGATTGATTGATTGATTTAGGAATCGACATCACAGCAATCGGGGCATTCCCATAAGTGCTCCGTCCCCATCCTCAGCAGCCAGCGAAGAGTTCCAACACTAATAGTACCAGTAGCAATCTGATTATAAGTCCTCTCGCCTTTCCTTTGAGCGTTGAGCGTCGGCCAGATCCCCTCGTCACTCCTCGGTGTCTCATTCTTGCCAGACCATGGTAATCCATTTGCTCCTCCGAGGTGTGCACGTGCTCCCACAAGGCCACAACCACATCTGCCTTGTCATGTATCAATACTCCACCAAGTTCTACAGAGCCAGCCAATCTGTCCGCCTGTTCATTTCCCAGCACACCGGCATGCCCCGGAGAAAAGATCCAGGCGATGCTTGTCACCCGTGACCTCCGAAGCGAAGCAAGCCACTCCGCACGAAGTCTGCCCGTCCTCACCCTCGTCAGCATGCTTTCTGAGTCAGTTACAATCACGATGTGTGTGTGTGTGTCGTGTTCTCCATCCAGCGGAGAGCCGCAGTGACTGCCTCCACTTCCATTCTTAAGCTGGATGTTATGGTATCATATGCCAGGCTCTCCTGCCCCAAACATCGACCAGTAGCTTTGGCTATGAACCCCCAGCCACTTCTCTCACCTCTTGACACCGAACCATCTGTGTAGATAATCACATCACTCGAGTGAGCATTGTCCTGGATTAGTTGCTGGATTTCCACTTCCATGGCCCTTGCTGGGCACTCCCTGCACTCCCGTCTTAATGTGATTATTACTCTGCACAAGTCTGACTGCTCCGCTGGCACTCTGACCCACTGCTCTCCACGCCTAATGTTCTCCAAGGGGCACACCTGTCTGATCGTATCCTCCGCCTGAGCCATCCATGATTTCCCTCTTATCAGTCGCTGACCCTTAACTGCGTCCAGCGCCTCATGCAGTGGGTGGTCTGTGCCTGCAGCTACTCTGAGGTATGCCTTCGCCTACATTACCTTCAGCCTACCAGCAACAGTCGGCAGACCAAGGATGTAACGCATACACAATACTGGGGTGTCTCTAGTGCATCCCAGAATGACCCGCATAGCTTCGTTCTGCATGCGCTCTAACTTCACCAGCTGACTCTCTGAGACAGTGAGCAGACCTAATCCATAATCAATTACTGAGAGGATCAAGTGCTGGTATAGTGTGAAGAGCATTCTCTGCTCTGTGTCCATTGCAGCCATAGTTTTAAGTTCATTGAGTCCCTTTTGAGTTCTTGTCACGACCGTCTCGACATGGTCCTTGAAGGATAGGCTCCTGTCAAATGTGATCCCCAGATACTTCAGTTTGTTCTCTCTGCTGACATTTCTACCATCTATCGCGAGGCTTGGGACATCAGCTCTTACAATCCTGTTGTCCAGAGAGCACCACAACACAGTCGCCAATCACATAGAATTGTGAAATCGTTGTGCCATAGCTTCACATGGTCTTGTTGTCTAATGTGTGATTTGATATCTACCGTCTTTCTCCGTTGCCTTATGTGACTGTCAGAGATCATGTGCCTTTCGGCAATGATATGGGGTGTCATCTACAGCCATGAACTACAGCGCAGATAATATTAACCCGATTATATCAACAAAAGGGCAAGCAATAAAGAATACATCGTAAACAATGAGCATCTGACACAGGACATCTCAAACATCTAGGCCATGAATGTGCACGAGGCAGGGGAAATGGCAGGAGATCGAGTCTTTACGACGCGCCGTGGTGAGAGCAACGTTCTGCAACACACCTGCTACATGAGACAGATAGACAGACAGAAAGGCAGGCAGGCAGGCAGACCAGACAAACCAGACAGACCAGACAGTAATACCTTTACACCCGAGAGTACAAGAGAAAAGACACTGGGTTGATACTTTCTTCATTTAGACTTGAACTTTATGAGTTAGTACATGCAAGTAAACCACCAACCAACCAACCGACCAGCCAAAAAACCAGCCAGCCAACATAAAAACTGCAGGTCACAGTGACCGTTCAGTCAGTTAGTTTATTTATTCAGTACCCGATTCTGGGTCACATTACGTATGTTCCATGTACTATTATGTGAACAGATGAATCTCCATGTCTCCATGCTCTCTTGTGTACGATGATGTGAACAGATGAATGGCCATGTCTCCCGAATCTCTGTGTACTATGATGTGAACAGATGAATGGCCATGTCTCCCGAATCTTTGTGTTCTATGATGTGAACAGATGAATGGCCATGTCTCCCAAATCTTTGTGTTCTATGATGTGAACAGATGAATGGCCATGTCTCCCGAATCTCTGTGTACGATGATGTGAACAGATGAATGGCCATGTCTCCCGAATCTCTGTGTACGATGATGTGAACATATGAATGGCCATGTCTCCATGCTCTCTTGTGTAATATGATGTGAACAGATGAATGGCCATGTCTCCCGAATCTCTGTGTACTGTGATGTGAACAGTTGAATCGCCATATGTCCCTACATTCTAACACAGGTTATGTTGCCGACTCGGATTCAGAGCTGGCTACCCTAACTACAAACTCTCCAAACACTGACTGGATGGACATCATTGGAGTTCCACACCCCACGTCGTATGCTCCTGCAGATCCTAGTCTGATAGATGGTGAGAATTTAGAGTGAACATTACTCTCATGTATACATTAGTAGTATCTTGAGGATAGAACATTACTCTCATGTATACATTAGTAGTAGCTGGAGGATAGAACATTACTCTCATGTATACATTAGTAGTAGCTAGAGGATAGAACATTACTCTCATGTATACATTAGTAGTATCTTGAGGATAGAACATTACTCTCATGTATACATTAGTAGTAGCTGGAGGATAGAACATTACTCTCATGTATACATTAGTAGTATCTTGAGGATAGAACATTACTCTCATGTATACATTAGTAGTATCTTGAGGATAGAACATTACTCTCATGTATACATTAGTAGTATCTTGAGGATAGAACATTACTCTCACATATTCTTTAGTAGTATCTGGAGGATAGAACATTACTCTCATGTATACTTTAGTAGTATCTTGAGGATAGAACATTACTCTCATGTATACATTAATAGTATCTGGAGGATAGAACATTACTCTCATGTATACTTTAGTAGTATCTTGAGGATAGAACATTACTCTCATGTATACATTAGTAGTATCTTGAGGATAGAACATTACTCTCATGTATACATTAGTAGTATCTTGAGGATAGAACATTACTCTCACATTTTCTTTAGTAGTAGCTGGAGGATAGAACATTACTCTCATGTATACTTTAGTAGTATCTTGAGGATAGAACATTACTCTCACATATTCTTTAGTAGTAGCTGGAGGATAGAACATTACTCTCATGTATACTTTAGTAGTATCTGGAGGATAGAACATTACTCTCACATATTCTTTAGTAGTATCTGGAGGATAGAACATTACTCTCATGTATACTTTAGTAGTATCTGGAGGATAGAACATTACTCTCACATATTCTTTAGTAGTAGCTGGAGGATAGAACATTACTCTCACATATTCTTTAGTAGTATCTGGAGGATAGAACATTACTCTCACATATTCTTTAGTAGTATCTGGAGGATAGAACATTACTCTCACATATTCTTTAGTAGTAGCTGGAGGATAGAACATTACTCTCATGTATACTTTAGTAGTATCTGGAGGATAGAACATTACTCTCACATATTCTTTAGTAGTAGCTAGAGGGTATAATATAACTCTAACGTATACTTCAATAGCAGCTAGAAGATAGAATATAAGTCTCACTTATACTTTAGTAGTAGCTGGAGGACAGAATATTACTCTCACATTACTTTAATAGTAGCTGGAGGATAGAACATTACTCTCACGTATACTTTAGTTGTAGCTGGAGGATAGAATATAACTCTCACACATACTTTAGTTGTAGCTGGAGGATAGAATATAACTCTCACACATACTTTAGTAGTAGCTGGAGGATATAACATTACTCTCACGTATATTTTAGTAGTAGCTGGAGGTGGAACATTACTCTCACATATTCTTTAGTAGTATCTGGAGGATAGAACATTACTCTCACATATTCTTTAGTAGTATCTTGAGGATAGAACATTACTCTCACATATTCTCTAGTAGTAGCTGGAGGATAGAACATTACTCTCATGGTACTACCTGGTTTCTGTTAGCGCTGAACGTTGGGCGGCGCTTACCAAACCCGACACCCCACATTGTGCCAACGGCTTCGGGCGGAAGAGCGCAATTGGGAGGGTACAAGCCTTACCCTGGTGCGAGGAAATGCAAGCTAAAGAAAAATGTCATGGCAGGGCAGACCAGGCCCTAAGCCTTGGTTGGCGACTGGTCTAGGATCGAAGCTCCGACAGGCGGACAGTTAGAGCATTGCTTTGCTGATCCGGCAGCTTCTGCAGCTTGTCTTGTTCCAGATGTAGTTGTGTTACCTTTCCTCTGGAGTAAACTAGGCAGGCCGAGAGAGGGATCATGCTGCATGGGCAACACATGATCTCTATATTTTAGCCCAGGCTTTGTGCTATGGAGAAAGTTTTTTTCTTATTCAATTATTGCAGAAAAGTCACACACCAAGCGTTTGAGACGTAATATGGTGCATGATGGTGGAAATGACCACGTGTTTACATGCACCCACTGTGAACGGACATTTACAGCGCAAATTGGCCTTATCAGTCACACTCGCTACCGCCATAGTTAAAAGTTATTATGCCTTTTTAAAGCACAAACTATCGTCTGTCAAGACGGCAAGGTGCCAATGACTTTAGTAGTATCTGGAGGATAGAACATTACTCTCACATATTCTTTAGTAGTAGCTAGAGGATATAATATAACTCTAACGTATACTTTAGTAGCAGCTAGAAGATAGAATATAAGTCTCACGTATACTTTAGTAGTAGCTGGAGGACAGAATATTACTCTCACATTACTTTAATAGTAGCTGGAGGTTAGAACATTACTCTCACGTATACTTTAGTTGTAGCTGGAGGATAGAATATAACTCTCACACATACTTTAGTTGTAGCTGGAGGATAGAATATAACTCTCACACATACTTTAGTAGTAGCTGGAGGATATAACATTACTCTCACGTATATTTTAGTAGTAGCTGGAGGTGGAACATTACTCTCACATATTCTTTAGTAGTAGCTGGAGGATAGAACATTACTCTCACATATTCTTTAGTAGTAGCTGGAGGATAGAACATTACTCTCATGTATACTTTAGTAGTATCTGGAGGATAGAACATTACTCTCACATATTCTTTAGTAGTAGCTAAAGGATATAATATAACTCTAACGTATACTTCAGTAGCAGCTAGAAGATAGAATATAAGTCTCACGTATACTTTAGTAGTAGCTGGAGGACAGAATATTACTCTCACATTACTTTAATAGTAGCTGGAGGATAGAACATTACTCTCACGTATACTTTAGTTGTAGCTGGAGGATAGAATATAACTCTCACACATACTTTAGTTGTAGCTGGAGGATAGAATATAACTCTCACACATACTTTAGTAGTAGCTGGAGGATATAACATTACTCTCACGTATATTTTAGTAGTAGCTGGAGGTGGAACATTACTCTCACATATTCTTTAGTAGTAGCTGGAGGATAGAACATTACTCTCACATATTCTTTAGTAGTATCTGGAGGATATAACATTACTCTCACGTATACCTTAGTAGTAGCTGGAGGATAAAACATTAGTCTCACGAATACTTTAGTAATGAATGGAAGATAGAACATTACTCGCACACATACTTTAGTAGTGACTGGAAGATAGAAATAACATTACTCCCACATATGATTAAAATGAAGATAATTAGTGTCTATTGTTATTTCAGACAATGGCCTGTGTGTGTATTCGTGTGTTCCGAGCAATATGGTATTCTTATAGTGCCCCTAGCCTTCCCTTGCGGCCATGTGTTATACCTTCTGTGTGTGTATTCGTGTGTTCCGAGAAATATGATATATTCTTATAGTGCCCCTAGCCTTCCCTTGCGGCCATGTGTTATACCTTCTGTGTGTGTATTCGTGTGTTCCGAGCAATATGATATATTCTTATAATGCCCTTAGCCTTCCCTTGCAACCATGTGTTATACCTTCTGTGTGTGTATTCGTGTGTTCCGAGCAATATGGTATTCTTATAGTGCCCCTAGCCTTCCCTTGCGGCCATGTGTTATACCTTCTGTGTGTGTATTCGTGTGTTCCGAGCAATATGGTATTCTTATAGTGCCGCTAGCCTTCCCTTGCGGCCATGTGTTATACCTTCTGCCCAGTCGTGCTATTCCTGCCTTTGACTCCTCTTCACCAAATGACATCACATCATCAATGTTTTACGTTGTGTCTGATCATCTATATCGTTGCATTCGTTACGTGCATGTATACTTTGCCCAGCTACGAATTGATAAAGATAAATAACGCTCAGATGAACGAAATATGTGTGAGAAACAAAGTAAACAAGCGGTTTTATGTAAACAGAGCAAAGGAATAGAGCTATGAGAACATAGTTAATAGCAGCTTGCATCGTTTTTTGTGTTTCAGATGCGGACATGTCTCCTGCAGGACACCAGGTAGGACTTGTGGACATGTCTCCTACACGACAGCAGGTAGGACTTGTCCATCGTCTGTCTGTCTGTCAGTAGTTGACGTGGCCGAGAAATTCAGTGTGCTCGCGCTTCAACCTTGTGCACGTTGACGGCAGGGTAACGGGTTCATTCTACAATTGTGCACGTTGACGGCGGGGTAACGGGTTCCTTCTACACTTGTGGTCAGCTAGACATGAACGTTGACGGCGGGGTAACGGGTTCATTCTACACTTGTGGTCAGCTAGACATTAACGTTGACGGCGGGGTAACGGGTTCATTCTGCACTTGTGGTCAGCTGGACGTGAACATTGACTTCTCATCCACAAATCAATGGCAAACTACTGAACGTCAAAGTCTACTCGTCTACCAGTTATTCAAGGGAAGCTATTCACCACAAATACATTTCATTAGTCCCAGTTTTGGTTATCGTTCTTGAACTGATATGTGTACCCTGGTGTGTCTGTCAGAACGGCGTCAGGTTATTTAATGGCGGGTCTAGTGCCGTTTAATTTCATTTGCTAGCAGCCTTACACAACAGACCACAGAGTGACGCCGTACTGACTACACAGCACGATTTCATATAACGTTAATCGGAATTTACCTAGATTCAATTTTAACACACGGCAGCGAATCCTGGACAGTTAGAAAACAGGGAAAAAAAATATTAATGGAAGCCTCGGAGATGTGGTTTTATAGAAGAATGCTGAACATTAATTGGACAGCCAAAATGAGCAATCTGGACATTCTGAAGGAAGCAAACTCAACTTATCACAAACATAAGAAAGAAGAAGTTATAATTGTTAGAAACATTACGAGGAGACAAAAGCTGGAACATGTGACAGCCGGAAAGAATTGTGGAAAGAGAGATAGAGGAAGATAACGTGATATAATTCTTGACAGTCTTATGCCATGACACGGAAGGGAGTCAACACACGAATTGATACATGATAACAATTTGTGGATGGGCATGATCCTACACGCCAGCCGGAGAGGCACTTAATGATGATGATGATGATGATGATGATGATGATGATGATGATGATGATGATGATTGAGACAGATAGAGAGCAGATAGATGTAATTGCAACAGAAAGTCAAAACAAAGGTCTGAGTCTGAATAACACACACACACACACACAAAAGAAAAACGGAACTAATGGTAATTACAAATAACAAATGTCACCCCAAGTGCAACATCACAGTGAATGCAACAAGACTGAAACAATGTATTGATTTACTTGTGAATCGTGATAACAGCATGTGGAAGATGTATCACATCAGCTATACATAGAATAGTTCATGTAAAGACATCATGTAGAATAGCTCATCTAAAGACATCATGTAGAATAGATCATGTAAAGACATCATGTAGAATAGATCATGTAAAGACATCATGTAGAATAGACCATGTAAAGACATCATGTAGAATAGCGCATATAAAGACATCATGTAGAATAGATCATGTAAAGACATCATGTTGAATAGATCATGTGAAGACATCATGTAGAATAGATCATGTAAAGACATCATCTAGAATAGATCATGTGAAGACATCATGTAGAATAGCTCATGTGAAGACATCATGTAGAATAGATCATGTAAAGACATCATGTAGAATAGATCATGTGAAGACATCATGTAGAATAGATCATGTAAAGACATCATGTAGAATAGATCATGTAAAGACATCATGTAGAATAGATCATGTGAAGACATCATGTAGAATAGATCATGTAAAGACATCATGTAGAATAGCTCATCTAAATACATCATGTAGAATAGTTCATATAAAGACATCATGTAGAATAGATCATGTAAAGACATCATGTAGAATAGATCATGTAAAGACATCATGTAGAATAGATCATGTAAAGACATCATGTAGAATAGATCGTGTAAAGACATCATGTAGAATAGCTCATCTAAAGACATCATGTAGAATAGATCATGTAAAGACATCATGTAGAATAGCGCATATAAAGACATCATGTAGAATAGTTAATGTAAAGACATCATATAGAATAGATCATGTAAAGACATCATGTAGAATAGCTCATCTAAAGACATCATGTAGAATAGTTCATATAAAGACATCATGTAGAATAGTTAATGTAAAGACATTATGTAGAATAGATCATGTAAAGACATCATGTAGAATAGATCATGTAAAGACATCATGTAGAATAGATCATGTGAAGATATCATGTAGAATAGCGCATGTAAAGACATCATGTAGAATAGATCATGTAAAGACATCATGTAGAATAGATCATGTGAAGACATCATGTAGAATAGATCATGTAAAGACATCATGTAGAATAGCTCATATAAAGACATCATGTAGAATAGAGCATATAAAGACATCATGTAGAATAGTGCATATAAAGACATCATGTAGAATAGTTCATGTAAAGACATCATGTAGAATAGCGCATATAAAGACATCATGTAGAATAGTCATGTAAAGACATCATGTAGATAGCTCATATAAAGACATCATGTAGAATAGCTCATATAAAGACATCATGTAGAATAGTGCATATAAAGAAATCATGTAGAATAGCGCATATAAAGACATCATGTAGAATAGCGCATATAAAGACATCATGTAGAATAGTTCATATAAAGACATCATGTAGAATAGTAATGTAAAGACATTATGTAGAATAGATCATGTAAAGACATCATGTAGAATAGATCATGTAAAGACATCATGTAGAATAGATCATGTGAAGATATCATGTAGAATAGCGCATATAAAGAGCATCATGTAGAATAGATCATGTAAAGACATCATGTAGAATAGATCATGTAAAGACATCATGTAGAATAGATCATGTAAAGACATATGTAGAATAGATCATGTAAAGACATCATGTAGAATAGATCATGTAAAGACATCATGTAGAATAGATCATGTAAAGACATCATGTAGAATAGATCCATTAAAGACACTCATGTAGAATAGATCATGTAAAGACACCATGTAGAATAGATCATGTAAAGACATCATGTAGAATACCGCATATAAAGACATCATTGTAGAATAGATCATGTAAAGACATGTAGAATAGATCATGTAAAGACATCATGTAGAATAGAGCATATAAAGACATCATGTAGAATAGCGCATATAAAGACATCATGTAGAATAGTTCATGTAAAGACATCATGTAGAATAGCTCATATAAAGACATCATGTAGAATAGCGCATGTAAAGACATGTAGAATAGATCATGTAAAGACACCATGTAGAATAGATCATGTAAAGACATCATTTAGGATAGCGCATATAAAGACATCATGTAGAATAGCGCATAGTAAAGAATCAGTAGAATAGATCATGTAAAGACATCATGTAAATAGTCATATAAAGACATCATGTAGAATAGATTAAAGACATGTAGAATAGATCATGTAAAGACACCATGTAGAAATATGTAATCATGTAGAATAGGCATATAAAGACACATGTAGAATAGATCTTTAAAGACATAGTAGAATATATGTAAAGACATATGTAGAATAGATCAGTAAAGACATCATGTAGAAATCATGAAAGACATCATGTAGAATGACATGTAATAAGACATCATGTAGAAAGCTAGTGAAGACATCATGTAGAATAGATCATGAAAGATCATGTAAAGATCATGTGAAGAATCATTAGAATAGATCATGTAAAGACATCATGTGAATAGATCATGTGAAGACATCAAGAAACATGAAAGATCATCTGTAGAATCTATAAAACATCATGTAGAATAGTATAAAGACATCTGTAGAATAGATCATGAAAGATCATGTAAAGACATCAATGTAAAGACATCATGTAGAATAGATCATGTAAAGACATCATGTAGAATAGCGCATATAAAGACATCATGTAGAATAGTTGATGTAAAGACATCATGTAGAATAGATCATGTAAAGACATCATGTAGAATAGATCATGTAAAGACATCATGTAGAATAGTTCATATAAAGACATCATGTAGAATAGTTAATGTAAAGACATTATGTAGAATAGATCATGTAAAGACATCATGTAGACTAGATCATGTGAAGATATCATGTAGAATAGCGCATATAAAGACATCATGTAGAATAGATCATGTAAAGACATCATGTAGAATAGATCATGTAAAGACATCATGTAGAATACCGCATATAAAGACATCATGTAGAATAGCGCATATAAAGACACCATGTAGAATAGATCATGTAAAGACACCATGTAGAATAGATCATGTAAAGACATCATGTAGAATACCGCATATAAAGACATCATGTAGAATAGATCATGTAAAGACCATGTAGAATAGATCATGTAAAGACATCATGTAGAATAGATCATGTAAAGACATCATGTAAATACATGTAAAGACATCATGTAGAATAGCTCATAAAACATCATGTAAATAGATCATGTAAAGACCATGTAGAATAGATCATGTAAAGACATCATGTAGAATAGCATAAAAGACACATGTAGAATAGATCATGTAAAGATATGTAGAATAATATGTAAAGACATCATGTAGAATAGTCATGTAAAGACATCATGTAGAATAGATCATGTAAAGACATCATGTAGAATAGTCATGAAAGACATCATGTAGAATAGCGCATATAAAGACATCATGTAGAATAGATGTAAAACACATGTAGAATAGATCATGAAAGACAGATGTAGAATGAATAAATACATCATGTAGAATACATGTAGAAGACATCATGTAGAATAGCATTAAAACATCATGTAGAATAGATTAAAGACATCATGTAGAATAGGATAATAAAGCATATAGAATATAAAATGAAATAATAAAGACATCATGTAGAATAGATCATATAAAGACATTTATGTAGAATAGATCATGTAAAGACATCATGTAGAATAGATCATGTAAAGACTATCATGTAGAATAGCGCATATAAAGGACATCATGTAGAATAGATCATGTAAAGACATCATGTAGAAATAGATCATGTAAAGACATCATGTAGAATACCGCATATAAAGACATCATGTAGAATAGCGCATATAAAGAAACATGTAGAATAGATCACGTAAGACACTCATGTAGAATAGATCATATAAAGACATCATGTAGAATAGCGCATATAAAGACATCATGTAGAATAGATCATGTAAAGACCATGTAGAATAGATCAGTAAAGACATCATGTAGAATAGCTCATGTAAGACATCATGTAGAATAGATCATGTAAAGACATCGTGTAGAATAGATCATGTAAAGACATCCATGTAGAATAGATCATGTAAAGACATCCATGTAGAATAGATCATGTAAAGACATCATGTAGAATACCGCATAGGTAAGACATCATGTAGACTAGATGTAAAGACATTCATGTAGAATAGCTCATCTAAAAGACATCATGTAGAATATATCATGTAAAGACATATGTAGAATAGGCATATAAAGACATCATGTAGAATAGTGATGTAACAAACATCATGTAGATAGAATGTAAAGACATCATGTAGAAAAGGCTCATCTAAAGGACATCATGGAGAATAGTTCATATAAAGACCAATCATGTAGAATTTAATGTAAAGACATTATGTAGACATAGGATCATGTAAAGAACATCTGATAGACGAGATCATGTGAAGACTCAGTAGAATAGGCGCATTAAAAGACATCAGTAGATCGATCAGTAAAGACATCATGTGAATTAGTAGCAATATCATGTTTAAAGACATCATGTAGAATACGCATTAAAGACATCCTGTAGAATAGCGCATATAAAGAACCATGTAGAATATATCATGTAAGACACCATGTAGAAATAGATCATGTAAAAGAATCATGTAGAATACCGCAATAAAGACATCATGTAGAATAGATCATGTAAAGACATGTAGAATAGCATCATGGTAAAGGACATCATGTAGAATAGATCATGTAAAGACATCATGTAGAATAGATCATGTAAAGACATCGTGTAGAATAGATCATGTAAAGACACCATGTAGAATAGATCATGTAAAGACACCATGTAGAATAGATCATGTAAAGACATCATGTAGAATACCGCATATAAAGACATCATGTAGAATAGATCATGTAAAGACATGTAGAATAGATCATGTAAAGACATCATGTAGAATATCGCATATAAAGACATCATGTAGAATAGCGCATATAAAGACATCATGTAGAATAGTTCATGTAAAGACATCATGTAGAATAGCTCATATAAAGACATCATGTAGAATAGCGCATGTAAAGACATGTAGAATAGATCATGTAAAGACACTATGTAGAATAGATCATGTAAAGACATCATTTAGGATTGCGCATATAAAGACATCATTTAGAATAGCGCATGTAAAGATATGTAGAATAGATCATATAAAGACATCATGTAGAATAGCGCATGCAAAGACTTCATGTAGAATAGAACATGTAAAGACATCATGTAGAATAGCGCATGTAAAGACATCATGTAGAATAGATCATGTAAAGACATCATGTAGAATAGATCATGTGAAGACATCATGTAGAATAGATCATGTAAAGACATCATGTAGAATAGCTCATATAAAGACATCATGTAGAATAGAGTATATAAAGACATCATGTAGAATAGCGCATATAAAGACATCATGTAGAATAGTTCATGTAAAGACATCATGTAGAATAGCGCATATAAAGACATCATGTAGAATAGTTCATGTAAAGACATCATGTAGAATAGCTCATATAAAGACATCATGTAGAATAGCTCATATAAAGACATCATGTAGAATAGCGCATATAAAGACATCATGTAGAATAGCACATATAAAGACATCATGTAGAATAGTGCATATAAAGACATCATGTAGAATAGCGCATATAAAGACATCATGTAGAATAGCGCACATAAAGACATCATGTAGAATAGTTCATATAAAGACATCATGTAGAATAGTTAATGTAAAGACATTATGTAGAATAGATCATGTAAAGACATCATGTAGAATAGTTCATATAAAGACATCATGTAGAATAGTTAATGTAAAGACATTATGTAGAATAGATCATGTAAAGACATCATGTAGAATAGATCATGTAAAGACATCATGTAGAATAGATCATGTGAAGATATCATGTAGAATAGCGCATGTAAAGACATCATGTAGAATAGATCATGTAAAGACATCATGTAGAATAGATCATGTGAAGACATCATGTAGAATAGATCATGTAAAGACATCATGTAGAATAGCTCATATAAAGACATCATGTAGAATAGAGCATATAAAGACATCATGTAGAATAGTGCATATAAGGACATCATGTAGAATAGTTCATGTAAAGACATCATGTAGAATAGCGCATATAAAGACATCATGTAGAATAGTTCATGTAAAGACATCATGTAGAATAGCTCATATAAAGACATCATGTAGAATAGCTCATATAAAGACATCATGTAGAATAGCGCATATAAAGACATCATGTAGAATAGCGCATATAAAGACATCGTGTAGAAAAGCACATATAAAGACATCATGTAGAATAGTGCATATAAAGAAATCATGTAGAATAGCGCATATAAAGACATCATGTAGAATAGCGCATATAAAGACATCATGTAGAATAGTTCATATAAAGACATCATGTAGAATAGTTAATGTAAAGACATTATGTAGAATAGATCATGTAAAGACATCATGTAGAATAGATCATGTAAAGACATCATGTAGAATAGATCATGTGAAGATATCATGTAGAATAGCGCATATAAAGACATCATGTAGAATAGATCATGTAAAGACATCATGTAGAATAGATCATGTAAAGACATCATGTAGAATAGATCATGTAAAGACATCATGTAGAATAGATCATGTAAAGACATCATGTAGAATAGATCATGTAAAGACATCATGTAGAATAGATCATGTAAAGACATCATGTAGAATAGATCATGTAAAGACACCATGTAGAATAGATCATGTAAAGACACCATGTAGAATAGATCATGTAAAGACATCATGTAGAATACCGCATATAAAGACATCATGTAGAATAGATCATGTAAAGACATGTAGAATAGATCATGTAAAGACATCATGTAGAATAGCGCATATAAAGACATCATGTAGAATAGCGCATATAAAGACATCATGTAGAATAGTTCATGTATAGACATCATGTAGAATAGCTCATATAAAGACATCATGTAGAATAGCGCATGTAAAGACATGTAGAATAGATCATGTAAAGACACCATGTAGAATAGATCATGTAAAGACATCATTTAGGATAGCGCATATAAAGACATCATTTAGAATAGCGCATGTAAAGATATGTAGAATAGATCATGTAAAGACATCATGTAGAATAGATCATGTAAAGACATCATGTAGAATAGATCATGTAAAGACATCATGTAGAATAGACCATGTAAAGACATCATGTAGAATAGCGCATATAAAGACATCATGTAGAATAGATCTTGTAAAAACATCATGTAGAATAGATCATGTAAAGACATCATGTAGAATAGCTCATCTAAAGACATCATGTAGAATAGTTCATATAAAGACATCATGTAGAATAGTTAATGTAAAGACATTATGTAGAATAGATCATGTAAAGACATCATGTAGAATAGATCATGTAAAGACATCATGTAGAATAGATCATGTGAAGATATCATGTAGAATAGCGCATATAAAGACATCATGTAGAATAGATCATGTAAAGACATCATGTAGAATAGATCATGTAAAGACATCATGTAGAATAGATCATGTAAAGACATCATGTAGAATAGATCATGTAAAGACATCATGTAGAATAGATCATGTAAAGACATCATGTAGAATAGATCATGTAAAGACATCGTGTAGAATAGATCATGTAAACACACCATGTAGAATAGATCATGTAAAGACACCATGTAGAATAGATCATGTAAAGACATCATGTAGAATACCGCATATAAAGACATCATGTAGAATAGATCATGTAAAGACATGTAGAATAGATCATGTAAAGACATCATGTAGAATATCGCATATAAAGACATCATGTAGAATAGCGCATATAAAGACATCATGTAGAATAGTTCATGTAAAGACATCATGTAGAATAGCTCATATAAAGACATCATGTAGAATAGCGCATGTAAAGACATGTAGAATAGATCATGTAAAGACACCATGTAGAATATATCATGTAAAGACATCATTTAGGATAGCGCATATAAAGACATCATTTAGAATAGCGCATGTAAAGATATGTAGAATAGATCATATAAAGACATCATGTAGAATAGCGCATGCAAAGACATCATGTAGAATAGAACATGTAAAGACATCATGTAGAATAGCGCATGTAAAGACATCATGTAGAATAGATCATGTAAAGACATCATGTAGAATAGATCATGTGAAGACATCATGTAGAATAGATCATGTAAAGACATCATGTAGAATAGCTCATATAAAGACATCATGTAGAATAGAGTATATAAAGACATCATGTAGAATAGCGCATATAAAGACATCATGTAGAATAGTTCATGTAAAGACATCATGTAGAATAGCGCATATAAAGACATCATGTAGAATAGTTCATGTAAAGACATCATGTAGAATAGCTCATATAAAGACATCATGTAGAATAGCTCATATAAAGACATCATGTAGAATAGCGCATATAAAGACATCATGTAGAATAGCACATATAAAGACATCATGTAGAATAGTGCATATAAAGACATCATGTAGAATAGCGCATATAAAGACATCATGTAGAATAGCGCACATAAAGACATCATGTAGAATAGTTCATATAAAGACATCATGTAGAATAGTTAATGTAAAGACATTATGTAGAATAGATCATGTAAAGACATCATGTAGAATAGATCATGTAAAGACATCATGTAGAATAGATCATGTGAAGATATCATGTAGAATAGCGCATATAAAGACATCATGTAGAATAGATCATGTAAAGACATCATGTAGAATAGATCATGTAAAGACATCATGTAGAATAGATCATGTAAAGACATCATGTAGAATAGATCATGTAAAGACATCATGTAGAATAGATCATGTAAAGACATCATGTAGAATAGATCATGTAAAGACATCATGTAGAATAGATCATGTAAAGACATCATGTAGAATAGATCATGTAAAGACACCATGTAGAATAGATCATGTAAAGGCACCATGTAGAATAGATCATGTAAAGACATCATGTAGAATACCGCATATAAAGACATCATGTAGAATAGATCATGTAAAGACATGTAGAATAGATCATGTAAAGACATCATGTAGAATAGCGCATATAAAGACATCATGTAGAATAGCGCATATAAAGACATCATGTAGAATAGTTCAAGTAAAGACATCATGTAGAATAGCTCATATAAAGACATCATGTAGAATAGCGCATGTAAAGACATGTAGAATAGATCATGTAAAGACACCATGTAGAATAGATCATGTGAAGACATCATGTAGAAAAGATCATGTAAAGACATCATGTAGAATAGCTCATATAAAGACATCATGTAGAATAGAGCATATAAAGACATCATGTAGAATAGCGCATATAAAGACATCATGTAGAATAGTTCATGTAAAGACATCATGTAGAATAGCGCATATAAAGACATCATGTAGAATAGTTCATGTAAAGACATCATTTAGAATAGCTCATATAAAGACATCATGTAGAATAGCTCATATAAAGACATCATGTAGAATAGCGCATAAAAAGACATCATGTAGAATAGCGCATATAAAGACATCATGTAGAATAGCGCATATAAAGACATCATGTAGAATAGTGCATATAAAGACATCATGTAGAATAGCGCATATAAAGACATCATGTAGAATAGCGCATATAAAGACATCATATAGAATAGTTCATGTAAAGACATCATGTAGAATAGCTCATATAAAGACATCATGTAGAATAGCGCATGTAAAGACATGTAGAATAGATCATGTAAAGACGACATGTAGAATAGATCATGTAAAGACACCATGTAGAATAGATCATGTAAAGACATCATTTAGGATAACGCATATAAAGACATCATTTAGAATAGCGCATGTAAAGAAATGTAGAATAGATCATATAAAGACATCATGTAGAATAGCGCATGTAAAGACATCATGTAGAATAGATCATGTAAAGACATTATGTAGAATAGATCATGTAAAGACATCATGTAGAATAGATCATGTAAAGACATCATGTAGAATAGATCATGTAAAGACATCATGTAGAATAGATAATGTGAAGACATCATGTACAATAGATCATGTAAGGACATCATGTAGAATAGATCATGTAAAGACATCATGTAGAATAGATCATGTAAAGACATCATGTAGAATAGATCATGTAAAGACATCATGTAGAATAGCTCATGTAAAGACATCATGTAGAATAGCTCATATAAAGACATCATGTAGAAAAGCGCATATAAAGACATCATGTAGAATAGCTCATCTAAAGACATCATGTAGACTAGATCATGTAAAGACATCATGTAGAATAGCTCATGTAAAGACATCATGTAGAATAGATCATGTAAAGACATCATGTAGTATAACGCATATAAAGACATCATGTAGAATAGCGCATATAAAGACATCATGTAGAATAGATCATGTAAAGACATCATGTAGAATAGATCATGTAAAGACATCATGTAGAATAGCTCATATAAAGACATCATGTAGAATAGATCATGTAAAGACATCATGTAGAATAGCACATATAAAGACATCATGTAGAATAGCTCATCTAAAGACATCATGTAGAATAGCTCATATAAAGACATCATGTAGAATAGATCATGTAAAGACATCATGTAGAATAGCTCATATAAAGACATCATGTAGAATAGATCATGTAAAGACATCATGTAGAATAGCACATATAAAGACATCATGTAGAATAGCGCATATAAAGACATCATGTAGAATAGATCATGTAAAGACATCACGTGGAATAGATCATGTAAGGACATCATGTAGAATAGCGCATATAAAGACATCGTGTAGAATAGCGCATATAAAGACATCATGTAGAATAGCGCATATAAAGACATCATGTAGAATAGCGCATATAAAGACATCATGTAGAATAGATCATGTAAAGACATCATGTAGAATAGTGCATGTAAAGACATGTAGAATAGATCATATAAAGACATGTAGAATAGATCATGTAAAGACATCATGTAGAATAGATCATGTAAAGACATCATGTAGAATAGATCATGTAAAGACATCATGTAGAATAGATCATGTAAAGACATCATGTAGAATAGCGCATGTAAAGACATGTAGAATAGATCATGTAAAGACACCATGTAGAATAGATCATGTAAAGACATCATGTAGAATAGCGCATGTAAAGACATGTAGAATAGATCATGTAAAGACATCATGTAGAATAGATCATGTAAAGACATCATGTAGAATAGATCATGTAAAGACATCATGTAGAATAGATCATGTAAAGACATCATGTTCCTCTGCACTATATACACGATTTCAAAAGGCCCCGACCACATCTGCCAGTTCATGCACCAAAAACCCCTCCGAGTGGTGTAGACCCAGCAAATCAATCCGCCTGCTGGTTTCCCAGCGCGCCAGAATGTCGTGAACAAGTATCGTAACATGTGAACTGATTCATGTCTAAACTGTTATAACTCAACGGACTACATGAACAAGTATCGTAACATGTGAGCTGATTCATGTTTAAACTGTTATAACGGACTACATGAACAAATATCGTAACATGTGAGCTGATTCATGTTTAAACTGTTATAACACAACGGACTACATGAACAAGTATCGTAACATGTGAGCTGATTAATGTTTAAACTGTTATAACACAGCGGACTACATGAACAAGTATCGTAACATGTGAGCTGATTAATGTTTAAACTGTTATAACACAACGGACTACATGAACAAGTATCGTAACATGTGAGCTGATTAATGTTTAAACTGTTATAACACAACGGACTACATGAATAAGTATTGTAACATGTGAGCTGATTCATGTTTAAACTGTTATAACATAACGGACTACATGAACAAGTATCGTAACATGTGAGCTGATTAATGTTTAAACTGTTATAACACAACGGACTACATGAGCAAGTATCGTAACATGTGAGCTGATTAATGTTTAAACTGTTATAACATAACGGACTACATGAACAAGTATCGTAACCTGTGAGCTGATTAATGTTTAAACTGTTATAACACAACGAACTACATGAACAAGTATCGTAACATGTGAGCTGATTCATGTCTAAACTGTTATAACACAACGGACTACATGAACAAGTATCGTAACATGTGAGCTGATTCATGTCTAAACTGTTATAACACAACGGACTACATGAACAAGTGTCGTAACGTTAATAGATTTCATAGATTGTCTTCATTGAGATCGAGCAGCAGAAAGAAAACACGGCGGATCTGATTGATACTTTTGGGCAGAATCAAACCTCACATGTGTACAAGATGTGTTCTTATCTTGTGTTCTCATGTCACTTTGAATTCATGACACCTTCAGCTGACTTAAAACACGCCAGTTTATCTCATCTCATCTCATCTCATCATGTTCCTCTTGTACCTTGCGGTGTCGAGGTGAAGTATAAACTTCGTGAGAGTGCCCGGTTATGGGCGTCGTATATCGACATTCCCATGGATTCTGTTATTCCCTCCGTCCAACGTTTACGTGGTCAGCCTCTTCCTCTGTTTCCATCTGGTCTGTACATCATTGCTTGTTGTGGCATGCTGTTGACTGGTAGCCTACTTGCATGGCCAAACCATTTGACTTGCTGCTTTCTAATAAAATCTAGAGCAGCTTTAACACCCACTTTAGTCCTGATTTCTTCATTTCTGATCTTATCTCTTCTTGATACGTTGAGTATTCTTCTCAGGAACCTCATTTCTGTTGTTGTGATTTTTCTTTTCTCTTTTTCTGTCATTGTCCAGGTTTGGCATTGGTAGCACAGAGTTGGTAGGAAGATTGTGTTGTAAAGTGCTTTCTTAGTAGTTATTGATACATGTTTGTTCTTTAGTATTGGTGCCATTTGTCCAATGAGTTGATTTGCCTTATTGCACCTATTTTCGATCTCGTCTTCTGATCTGCCATTTGATGATATTATACTTCCTAGGTACTTGAAGCTCTTTACTTGTTTCAAGGGATGTTCGTTTAGGTGAATTGTTGCTGTTTGTTCTGCTTTAGTTATAGTCATTACCTCTGTTTTGCTTGTGCTAATTTTCATGTTATGTTCCCTACTCGTTTCGTTTAGACTATTCATGTGGTCTTGTAATTCAGCTTCTGATTTTGCTATTAGTGCTTGGTCGTCCGCAAACAGGAGCTCTCTAATGGTTAGATTTGCAGATGGTTCTTCTTCTGTGTACTCGTCATGCGGTATTCTTGCTGTCTCTGCTTGGCTGGTTTCTTTACATATGTTGATCTTATGGTGAAGGGTTCTGAGTGTTCTCCAGTTGCTCTCACTATGCATTCACTGTTGTTGTATAAACTTCTACATAGGTTTGTTAGATGTGTACTCACTCCATATTGTTTAAGGATTTCCCACAGCTTGTTTCTATCTACCCTATCAAATGCCTTTTCTTGGTCGACAAAGGCTAAATAGAGTGTTTCATTGAATTCAATTGATTTTTCTATAATTTGTCTAAAAAATGGCGTCTGTGCATCCTTTGTTTTTCCTAAATCCAAGCTGCGTTTCGCTTTGCTGGGGTTCTAAAGTAGTTCGTAATCTTTTTTCAAGAATTTTGCAAAATATTTTCCCAGTATGACTCAACAGTGAAATGCCTCTGTATTGTGTGCAATCTCTTTTGCTGCCTTTGTTTTTCCAAATTGGGATAATTATGGCGTTTCCCCAGTCTCGTAGTGTCTGTTGTTCTACCCAAACATGGTTGAATAGTCTATGTAGCCAAGCTGTTCCTACTTCCCTTGCTGCTTTAATTAGTTCATTTGGTATTTCATCCTGTCCTGGTGATTTGTTTAATGGGGCTAATCTGATGGCTTCTATAATTTCTTCTTTTAGTATGTCTGGTTCTAGTTCCTCGGTGACATCTGTGTAGGTCTCTTGAATTCCTGTGACATCTGATGGGATGTTGAGAAGTTGTTCGAAATACTGCTTCCATCTTATTAGGATCTGTTTTTGTTCACTTATTGGTTCTCCATTTTCGCTGTTAATTATTTCAGTTGGGTCAAAGGGTTCTCCTCTGGTTCGCATTGCACTTATCTTTTTGTAGAAGTTTCTGGTTGCCTCCTTGTAGTTTTTATTTAGGGTTTCTCCATACTCTTCCCAGTCTTTTTGTTTTTCCCTCTTTACTATTCTACTCACATGTCTTCTCGCTATTCTGTATTCTCTGTAATCACATTCCTGTTTGCTCTTCAACCACTTTTTATATTTTTCCTTTTTTTCTTTTACCGCTTTCTTTACTTCTGCGTTCCACCAACTTGTTATTTTCTTTATCCGTGTTTTGCGTTTTTTGCGTTTTTTCGTGGTTCCGCATGTTATTTTTGCAGTATTTAAAATGCTTGATTTGAACATCTCCCATTCTTCTTCTACTGTTTTCCTTTCCGTAGGTAATTTTACAAAGAGTTCAGTTAGTTCTTTCTCATAATTTTCCCTTACTGCCTCGTCTTTAAGGTTTTTTAAGTTTACTGATTCGCATGGCATGTATTTTCCTGCTCTTTGTTTTCTTCTTCTAATGGTTCTTATTGTGGCAACGACTGCTTTATGATCTGTGTTTATACTGAAATTGGGCACTGCTCTTGCATCTAATATATTTCTCTTTCTGTTATTTCTTGTTAATATAAAATCAATTTAGCTTTTAGTATCTAGTTTATGAATGTAGGAAATAATAAAGTTTATAACTGTCAACATGACTATGCTAATAAACGTGGCAATAATATTAAACATTATAATAATATGATATTCCTGACAACGAAGGCAGAGAAGTAGGATGACTTGGCCGCGTGGCAAGGTCGAGAAAGGAACACTGAGATGATCCACAACTCTTGTGATCTAGTGAGATGGCGAAAGATCACCGCCCACGCTTATCGGCACGGCACATAATGATGATGACAACGATAATATATGTCAATAATAATATAATAAACCTGACATTAATAATACATCTGACAATGATAATATACCTAACAATGATAATACACCTGACAATGATAATACATACGAATAGGCATAGAGTCCTTCAGACCAAATGGTACCTGAGAGTTGCCGCAGACAGGGATCACCCGCTACATGCAGCGATGGATATGGTCAAGGGTCATAGACTAAGACGAGGCAGGTCCTGGATGGCACAGGCAGAACTTTCTCGAGAAAGAGAGTGGGTTGAAGTTCCGGAAGACATGACGGACTGGCACAATGTAATAATAACACTGGGTCGTGAGTGCAGAGAATGGGCAGCGGACCGCACTGAGTTTGAAATGCAACAACTGATCCAGAGCAACACACATCAAGGTGACATAGTCATCTACACCGATGGGTCAGTGGTTAGAAACAGACGTAGTGGCTGGGGCTTTATTACAAAGGCTAATGGACGAGTCTTGAAAAAGGAGAGTCTGGCATATGAGACTACGACCTCCAGCATGAGAATGGAGGTGGCGGCAGTAACAGCGGCATTCCGGTGGCTAGAGGAGACTACTGCAACACACGTTGTGTTCATTACGGATTCAAAGAGTTTGCTTAGTAAGGTGGAGAAAGGAATGTTTCGCATGGAATGGCTCTCGTCGCTTCAGAGGTCACAGATTGTGAGAATTGTATGGATATTTTGCCCTGGTCATGCGGGGGGTACAGGGGAATGAACAGGCTGATAGGCTAGCAGGGAATGCACCTCTTGTTGGTAGTTTGCCTATGGACAAGGGGGAGGTGGTCGTGCACTTGTGGGACCAGGCGGAGAAGGCAGAGTAACAGATTGAGAACCCATATGTGGAAAGAATGAGATTGCGGGGGATCGGCAGCTGAGAGGGAAGACCAGGAGAATGTTTAATCAGATAGCGGTGAGAACAATTAGAAGTATGACTCTTCGCTGGCTGTTGAACGAGGAGACGGAGCACGTATGGGAATGTCCTGAGTGCAGTGATGTCGGTTCTTAACTCAACTCAACTGATAATACACCTGACAATGATAATACACCTGACAATACAATGATAATATACCTGACAATGATAATATACATGACAATGATAATATACACGACAATGATAATATACACGACAATGATAATATACCTGACAATACAATGATAATATACCTGACAATGATAATATACACGACAATGATAATATACACGACAATGATAATACACCTGACAATACAATGATAATATACCTGACAATGATAATATACATGACAATGATAATATACCTGAAAATAGTTATATACATGACAATGATAATACGCCTGACAATGATAATATACGTTACAATGATAATATACCTGACAATGATGATATACCTGACTACGACAATACGCCTGACAATGATGATATACCTGACAATGATAATATACGTTACAATGATAATATACCTGACAATGATGATATACCTGACTATGACAATACGCCTGACAATGATGATATACCTGACAATGATGATATACCTGACTACGACAATACGCCTGACAATGATAATATACCTGACAATGATGATATACCTGACTACGACAATACGCCTGACAATGATGATATACCTGACAATGATAATACGCCTGACAATGATAATATACGTTACAATGATAATATACGTTACAATGATAATATACCTGACAATGATGATATACCTGACTACGACAATACGCCTGACAATGATAATACGCCTGACAATGATAATATACGTTACAATGATAATATACGTTACAATGATAATATACCTGACAATGATGATATACCTGACTACGACAATACGCCTGACAATGATGATATACCTGACAATGATGATACATCTGACAATGATAAGGCGACAATAATAATATACCTGGCAATGATAATATCCCGGATAGTGATGATATCCCTGACAATGATGATATACCTGACAGTGATGATACACCTGACAATGATAATATTCCTGACAATGATAATATACATGGCAATGATAATATACCTGGCAATGATATTAAAACTGACAATGATATTAAACCTGGCAATGATCTATAGTGTTTATCTAATCCGCAGATTGACCAGCCAGAAAGCACAGGCTTGGCAGTGTGTACACGTGTGCAACCTGTGGCTAGTAACAAAGTCAGCGATGACGACGACTACAACAGCGACCTGACCACCAACACCGAGGATGACCGTATTGAAGCAGACCAAGTGTACGGCCAGTGGACCCAGGGCCCCACACTGTGTACTGTCGACACTTCAGTGGACATGTCTGACACGACATATACGCTGGAGAAAAGTTTGGAGAAACACGTATCTGGTTCTGAGTCAAATCACCAGTTAGGAAAGTTGTCTTGGCCAAAGGACATGGGAGTTTCTGGTGAGAGGGTAGAACATGTTGACAGCAAAGAAGAAAAGGATGTCAAAAAGGAAGATTCAGTGCCGGACAAGAAGAATAAGACAAGAAAAACTATCACAATAACGAGAAGGAGATCTGAAATTGTGGATCACAAAATGCCGAATACAAATGTGACCTCCAGACTTGCTGACTACATTAAAGCCCCCACTCCTGCCAAGCCAAAAGAAGACAAGGAGCCAAAGAAGAAGATAAATAAAAATATAAAGAACATAATTCAGAAGCGTTTGAGTGTGACAGATATCAGCAACACCAAAATGAAAATGGACAACAGCAGAACATCGTCAGCTGACAGGGCAAACAGCAAGAGAGATGAGAGCGCAGAGCGAGTTAATGTAGAGAAACCCGAAAAGACTAAACAAATGATTAAAAGGACACCTCCAAAGTCGAAGTGGGGCAATATCATGTCACAGATCGAAGCCAGCAAAGACATAACCAAACCCAAGCCGAAATCTGAGATCAAAAGTGCTCTGGCCACTTATCTGTGCGCTCCGTCACCACATGCCCACATGGCTGCTCATGAGCCCATGCCGGTGAACGTGGTCAAAGCCGATCAGACAACACCCCATCCCAG
The DNA here is from genome assembly GCA_014155875.1 of Cepaea nemoralis. Classification (NCBI taxonomy): domain Eukaryota; kingdom Metazoa; phylum Mollusca; class Gastropoda; order Stylommatophora; family Helicidae; genus Cepaea; species Cepaea nemoralis. Next base: position 236,640 of record JACEFZ010025087.1, read on the forward strand.
GAAAGACATTAAGGCTAAGCTTAAACAACTTCCTCCGCCACCTCCAAAAATAGACTTCAGTAAAGTAAAGAGTAAACTTAATGTTCCAACAGCAGCCTCAACTGTCAGAGCACTGCCCAAGAGAGACCAGTCACCCATCTCTGCCAGAGTCAGCAACGTGGGTAAAACATCCATGAGTCCAGCCAGGCGGGCAGAAACGGCAGGTCATAAAGGCGTGCTTGATCGCAAACGAATGTCCCAGGGAAGCATCGTTCTGTTGATGCAGCCTGTACGAGGCAGTGTCAGTTCAGCCAGGAACAGCCACACGGACTACAGCGTGTGTGACAGCACAGAGAGCGTGCTGGGATCCCAAGGCCGTGAAGGTCAGTGGACTTATTGTTAATCTGGTTATTATTGTTGTGATTATGTTGTTGTTAGAACGCCATTAATTCAAGTTATTCACTTGGACATAACTAGAGGAATTGGGGTCTGTTGTACTACTGTTTATTATGATGGTTGCTCGGACGCCTTCAATTTAAATTGGTCACTCCAATTTAACATGAACAGTTGGAGTCTGTTATACCTTCACTGACAGCATGCTTGGCCAGGTCACCGGGCAGGAGGAGAAGGACAGCGGTCCTGATCTCTCTGTAGGTGATGGTGCTGCGCTTGTTGTAATGGGAGAAGAGGCTGGCTAGTTGTTATTGTTAGAACCCGTCAATTGAAGTTGATCACTGGAATATAACTTGAAGAACTGGGATTAATGATAACATGCTTCCATTCCAGGAAACCAGAAACATGCCCATTCCCAACTTACCGTAGACTGCAAGTTTAAAGGTGGGAGGATCGACTTCATTGCACCGGGTGTTATCCCATACAGCTCTGTCGCTTTCCGCAGGGCGGCTGCCGAAAGCACCGCACAGATCCTGAACTTCGTAGCTCTTCGTAGCGACGACTCCCAGGACTCTCTGAGAAAACTCTACCCGTGACCCGAATGACGGAGTCCGAAAACAAACCCACGACATTCGGAGCGCTAGGTAGGAGTCTGAACCACTTGGCCACGGTGTGTGCTGGACGTGGGTGCTGCCTCCCATCAGCGTAGAGTTCCACTCTGTGGCAATCTCGCAGTGGAACCTATAACGTGTGTAGTCCTCGGCGGGCACCAACACGGCATAAGCCATGTTGAAGAGGCCTTTGTTGTTTCCATCCTGTAAGGACGTGAAGAGAGGTCGTGGTCAGCTGGACCTTGGCTGATCGGTACCTCAGCATCCAGTGTGTTATTATTATTATTATTATTATTATTATTATTATTATTATTATTATTATTATTATTATAAACTTCTTGTAGCTGCTTTGCCTGAGCTTGACCCTTGTCAGGGACTCAGTCTGTGAGTTACTGGTGGTATGTGTCCGTTGTCTTTGATATCTGCTGACCACAGCGCATTCCCCTCACAGTGTAGACATACATAATCTTCATGTCGCTGTTACCCAGTTCAACGAAGTTTGGTCCACGTCAGGATGACACGTGGTCGAGGAACCTATAACTGAACTTGGACGGCTATGTTGGCAAGCATTTGACCTACCAAATATGCCACCACAGGTTCGACTTTGTGAAGGAACACTTACAGACCTGGCTAGAATCAGGGTTAACAGGACGTAGCATTTAACTCCAGCATTTTTTAATCGTTTGTGATTCCTGGGCAAGTTTTACGTTCAGTAGTTTGCCCCTGCTTTCTGAACAACCGGCGCTCATACCATTGTATGGAAACCAACGCAAGGCGGTCTGTTTCAAAATAGTCCCCAGTTGTGTTTCATTCGTAACGCCTTCGCTACAGAGCCGAGATTCGGGGTAAGGGAATGAAAAGTTAACCGTTTCACACCACTCCCACACACACACACACCCCCACACACACACACCCACACACACACCCCCACACACACACCCCACACACACACCCCCACACCCCCCCACACACACTCACACACACCACTCCCACACACCACTCCCACACACCACTCCCACACACCACTCCCACACACACACACATACACCACTCCCACACACCATTCCCACACACACACCACTCCCGCACGCACACACACACCACTCCCACACACACACTCCCACACACACCACTCCCACACACACACACACACCACTCCCCCCCACACACACACACACACACGCTCCCACACACACACGCTCCCACACACACACAACTCACACACACACACACAACTCCCACACACACCACTCACACACACACCACTCCCACAAACACACACACACACCACTCCCACACACACACCACTCACACACACCACTCCCACAAACACACACACCACTCCCACACACACACTACTCCCACACACACACACACCACTCCTACACACACCACACCCACATACACACACCACTTCCCCCCCCCCCCCCCCCCCCCCCCACACACACACAAACTTGGGATAGCCTTCACTGTTATGCGCTGACCAGCGGTTACACGTGGTAGATTGGTTTCTGAAGTTACACAACATAGTGGTTGACATGTTCTACAGTTACACAACATAGTGGTTGACATGTTCTACAGTTACACAACAAAGTGGTTGACATGTTCTACAGTTACACAACATAGTGGTTGACATGTTCTGCGGTTACACAACATAGTGGTTGACATGTTCTACAGTTACACAACAAAGTGGTTGACATGTTCTACAGTTACACAACATAGTGGTTGACATGTTCTATGGTTACACAACATAGTGGTTGACATGTTCTACGGTTACACAACATAGTGGTTGACATGTTTTACGGTTACACAACATAGTGGTTGACATATTCTACCTGTAGTCTTTCATACAGTTACAGCACAGAATACTTGACATATTCTACCTGTAGTCTTTCATACAGTTACAGCACAGAATACTTGACATATTCTACCTGTAGTCTTTCATACAGTTACAGCACAGAATACTTGACATATTCTACCTGTAGTCTTTCATACAGTTACAGCACAGAATACTTGACATATTCTACCTGTAGTCTTTCATACAGTTACAGCACAGAATACTTGACATATTCTACCTGTAGTCTTTCATACAGTTACAGCACAGAATACTTGACATATTCTACCTGTAGTCTTTCATACAGTTACAGCACAGAATACTTGACATATTCTACCTGTAGTCTTTCATACAGTTACACAACATTGCGGTTGATATGTTCTACATGCATATTCTACCTGTAGTCTTTCATAGTTTTTTTTTCTGCATATCCTTTACAGGACATAGCTGTCAACATCAGCATCTTTCAGCTGATTGTTGATTTCTTGGCAAGATTACACTCAGTAGTTTGCCATAACTTTCTGAGCGACTGGTTCAAATACACCGCAAATTACCAACGCGGAGAGAACCGCTACCAATTCTCGCGGAACGTCACGTTACTAACGAGAGTATACGACATTACGAAGAATGTCGTGTAACCTCTAGACCAGAGAGACCCGCTTCATACAGTTACAGAACATAATACTTGACATATTCTACCTGTAATCTTTCATACAGTTAACAGAACAGAACCGTTGACATATAAAACCTGTAGTCTTTCATACGGTCACAGGACATAACCGTTGACATATCGAATATGTAGTCTTTCATACAGTCACAGAATATAATTGTTGACATATCGAGCCAGTAGTATTTTATACGGTTAAAGAACAGAAGCCGGGCTCCCTGGCCTAGTGGTTAACGTTTTTCTCCGTAATCCCGTATATTCTCGTGAGTAACGCAGCTGCGCGAGAATCGGCAGCGGTTCGCGCCGCACTGATTTACTGGGGTATGTGAGCCGATCGCTCAGAAAGCAATGGCAAACTACTGAGCGTAATCTTGCCTAGTACATCAACAGCAGCTGAAAAATGCTGGTGTTGACTGCAACGTTCTGTAAGGGATATGCAACATACAGTTAGGGGCTTGTTATAGTGCCAACAGTCATTATTATCCCTGGACGGCTGCTAAGGATGACATAAAGGTACTAAACTGAACACAACCACATATGACTGTTGCTGCTATCTGTCTGCCGTGACAGCGCTTAACAATCACTACGTGTGCTGTGGATGAGATCGCGGGTAATAATAAATGTTGTGACCTAACTCAACACAAAACACACGCAGTTAATCACATGTCGGGCCTGCTCATGTTTGGCGAATCTAACACAACAGACGTAGAGTGTCTGCTGCCCCGACACGCTGGTCTCCTTACAGAATCGTCTCTCTTTCTCTCTGTCTCTCTCCTCTCTGTCTCTCTCTCTCTCTCTCTCTCTCTCTCTCTCTCTTCTCCTCTATCCCCCCCCCCCCCCCACCCCCGCGCCCATGTTTCCATTCCATTTTTCATACCGAAGCAGACGAGTGTAATCTTGAAAAACATAACAAAACCGCTCCCTTGTTTTCATTGGATGATTTCATCCTTATATAACACGCTGGTCGCTGATGTCATTGTCTTGGCGGCGCCTCCGTCTGTTCTCTGTCTCTCTGTTTAGTTCCATGTCTCCTGTTTTACACGCATGTTTGTGTGTGATCTACCTACTTCACTGCCCGCATATCTGCCTGCCTCTGTGTCCGTCTCTCTGTTTATCTCAGTCAGCTAGTCAGTCAGTCTGCCTGTCCGCCTCTCTCTGTGTCAGTCAGTCGGTCTGTCTGCCTGCCTGTATGTCCGCTGGTCTGTGTCAGTCTATCTGTCTGCCTGTATATGTCTGTCTGCCGGCTTGTCCTACTGTGCCTGTCTGTCGTGTATCGTGATGTTAGTCTGTAAATCTGACAGATACTCTATCTTTGCCTAACACTGTTACCTTCTGTAATGCCAGCCACTCCCCAGCTCGTTACGTGCCATATATTTGATTTCCGTACATCTGCTTGCAACAACGCCTGCCTCATGGAGAGGAGGCATACACACTGACGCATGTTTGTGTATACTATAGTCTTAGTGTTAGCTGATAGATTCTACATGTCTCTGGCCAGTCTGCCTTTTCTCACTTTTCAACTGGGTGTCTGTTGATAAATGTATGTTTATATATGCGCTTGTATGTGTTCTAGTCTGCCTCTATTTATATGTGCGCTTGCATATGTTCTATTATGCCACTGTTTATATGTGCGCTTGCATATGTTCTACTCTGCCATTGTTTATATGTGCGCTTGCATATGTTCTATTATGCCACTGTTTATATGTGCGCTTGCATATGTTCTATTATGCCACTGTTTATATGTGCGCTTGCATATGTTCTATTATGCCACTGTTTATATGTGCGCTTGCATATGTTCTATTATGCCACTGTTTATATGTGCGCTTGCATATGTTCTATTATGCCACTGTTTATATGTGCGCTTGTATATGTTATATTCTGCCACTGTTCTATTATGTTTCTCTGTATCGACGACTGAATGTCTGCCAAGGTTACATGATCTGGCCAGCTCACTGTCTGTTTTCATTGCCGTATCACGTTACCTTGTATCTGTGGTTCCACTTGTGTGTGGCTATTCATGTCTATGGCTGGAAATGTTTGTTATCAGGGCGTGTACGACCTCGTGTGTTCTCCCGCGTATCTGTTTGCCAGCGTTCACAAGTACGTCTGTGTGTATTAGTTCTGGTTGCGTATTTCCAGGCGCCTCGTATTTTTCGACTTGTGTACGTTTGCGATTGTGTACAAGTAAACTAGACCTAGACTTTTTTGTTAAGTGCCCAGACAGTCAACAGACAGAAGAGTGGCGACATAATCAGCACGCTTATAACTCTAGGTGTTGTGTCCGATAACTTCTAACTACCACAGACATGACAAGCTTCTTGAAAACATCCGATAACTTCCAACTACCACAGACAGGACAAACTTCTTGAACACATCCGATAACTTCCAACTACCACTGACAGGACAAGCTTCTTGAACACATCAGATAACTTCCAACTACCACTGACAGGACAAGCTTCTTGAACACATCAGATAACTTCCAACTACCACAGACAGGACAAGCTTCTTGAACGCATCAGATAACTTCCAACTACCACAGACAGGACAGACTTCTTGAACGCATCAGATAACTTCCAACTACCACTGACAGGACAAGCTTCTTGAACACATCAGATAACTTCCAACTACCACTGACAGGACAAGCTTCTTGAACACATCAGATAACTTCCAACTACCACTGACAGGACAAGCTTCTTGAACACATCAGATAACTTCCAACTACCACTGACAGGACAAGCTTCTTGAACACATCAGATAACTTCCAACTACCACTGACAGGACAAGCTTCTTGAACACATCAGATAACTTCCAACTACCACTGACAGGACAAGCTTCTTGAACACATCAGATAACTTCCAACTACCACAGACAGGACAAACTTCTTGAACACATCAGATAACTTCCAACTACCACAGACAGGACAAGCTTCTTGAACACATCAGATAACTTCCAACTACCACTGACAGGACAAGCTTCTTGAACACATCAGATAACTTCCAACTACCACTGACAGGACAAGCTCTTGAACACATCAGATAACTTCCAACTACCACAGACAGGACAAGCTTCTTGAACACATCAGATAACTTCCAACAAGCACACGTACTGCAGCAGGACCGGCCTGTACTTCCTGTGAGTGATAATATACCCGGAGGTCGGCGTGGTCGAAAGGTTTACACCCTGGCGCTGAAAGTGGTCTCTGGTATCTGCGACGTTATGGGCTCATTCCACACACCGGTCAGTCGGAATTCAATGTTGTCTTCTCGTCCTGGACGCGGGGACTTAAATGATAATTAACTAGGAAGTGTGAGAGGGTTCACCTGATGGCGAGGGATACTGGTAAAAGGGAAAGCTAACACTCACACACAGTCAGTCGCGTGCACTCAATAGTAGCACCAACTGCTGGCAGCAACACGCGTGTGGACAACTGCAGAGTTCAAAGTGAGCGAAAACTGTCTGTCTGTCTGTCTGTCTGTCTGTTTGTCTGTCTGTCTGTCTGTCTGTCTGTCTGTCTGTCTGTCTGTCTGTCTGTATTGTTGATTTTGGCTTTCCTTTCGCTGCTGCATACTCTGCCTCTCCTGCTATACCATCTAAATATTGTCTTGTACCCGCCTTTATGTGCTTCTTAGCTTCTTTGTTAGCCATCCGCCTGTATGTGCTTCTGAATTTCGTCGTTAGCTTCTGTATATTTCCCCTAGGCTCTGACTTCAGTAGTTCTGGCTTTGCTGTTAATCAAGTCTTCCTTTTAAATTTTCCTTTCTTCTATTTCCGTAAGGGTGTTTGGCGCTATCTGTGCTGTCTTGCAAGGACTGCCATACACGCGTGGCTCCATTTTCTTTCAACCTGTCGCCAACTCTTCTCATGTTCACCTGGGCTACTAAGTGTACGAACGAACGAACAAACGAACGAACGAACGAACGAAGTGTTGCAAGACTTGGTACTTATTACAGACTGTGAAACGTTAACTGTTTATTAATTTCCTGGTTTCTGAGATATGTTACATTATATTGAATTTCATGTTTATAGGATAGGTATACATGCCTGTACTTTCGTTCATATATCCGCTGTTCTCTCCTCTGTTTGTGTGGGTGCTATCGGTCTGTTTGTCTGTAAGCAAAAAGGGGGAGATGTGGGATTGGTGTAGTTATAGATGATTATTACTAAAACAGAACACCCTTATTCAGTGATGTGAGTAAAGCCGCCACATGTAATGATGTGGGTGAAGCGTTCATGTGTAGTATCTGTGAAAACCCTAGAGCCGTGTTATGTGACGCCTATGGCAGCAAGTTACATATCTGCCGTGCTGTGACAGAGCAGGTTTGCGCGTGAGTCGCGCAGTTCATTGACGTCGGTGTGTGTGGAACCAACCACAGCCGGGAGCGGGAAAACGCATTAGCGGAATGAATGATGGAAGAAATTGCGAATAAATATCCCAAACAAGGACTGTCGCTTTTACTTAGCGCCGGACAGTTAACAAGGGACACAAGCGACGTGTGATTTTAACTTAGCACGGGACATAACCGACGTGTGGTGGGTGATACTTGTTTACTGAGTGACAGATATTCACTATGGGAGGTAAGGTTGGCGTTGTTGTGCTAGATTTGGTGATTGTTGTGTTAGGGTCAGTAATTGTTGTGTGAAGTTCAGTAATTGTCGTGTGAGGTTGTGTTAACTTGGTTCATTGTTCTGTGTTGTATAATTGTGTTAATTTGGTGAATGTTTGATCGTTGTTGTGTAATGTTTGGTAGCTGGTGTGTGATGTTTGTCGGTTTTGTGTAACGTTTTGTCTTTGTTGTGTGATGTTTGACTCTTTGATGTGTAACTTTAGGTCGTTGTTGTGTGACGTTTGGTCGTTGTTGTGTGATGTTTGGTCGTTGTTGTGTGACGTTTGGTCGTTGTTGTGTGATGTTTGGTCGTTGTTGTATAATGTTTGTTCGTTGTTGCATGTTTGGTTGTTGGTGTATAATATTTGGTCTTTGTTGTATAATGTTTGGTCGTTGTTGTATGATATTTGGTCATTGTTGTATAATGTTTGGTCGTTGTTGTATGATATTTGGTCGTTGTTGTATAATGTTTGGTCGTCATTGTATGATATTTGGTCGTTGTTGTATAATATTTGGTGATTGTTGTATAATGTTTGGTCGTTGTTGCATAATGTTTGGTCGTTGTTGTATAATGTTTGGTCGTTGTTGTATTATATTTGGTCATTGTTGTATAATGTTCGGTCATTGTTGTATGATATTTGGTCATTGTTGTATAATGTTTGGTCGTTGTTGTATGATATTTGGTCATTGTTGTACAATGTTTGGTCGTTGTTGTATGATATTTGGTCATTGTTGTATAATGTTTGGTCGTTGTTGTATGATATTTGGTCATTGTTGTATAATGTTTTGTAGTTGTTGTATGATATTTGGTCGTTGTTGTATAATATTTGGTGATTGTTGTATAATGGTTGGTCATTGTTGCATAATGTTTTGTCGTCGTTGTATAATGTTTTGTCGTTGTTGTATATTTGGTCATTGTTGTATAACGTTTGGTCGTTGATGTATGATACTTGGTCATTGTTGTATAATGTTTGGTCGTTGTTGTATCATATTTGGTGATTGTTGTATAATATTTGGTCGTTGCTGTATAATGTTTGGTCGTTGTTGTATAATATTTGGTCGTTGTTGTATAATGTTTGGTCGTTGTTGTATAATATTTGGTGATTGTTGTGTAATGTTTGGTCGTTGTTGTATGATATTTGGTGATTGTTGTATAATGTTTGGTCGTTGTTGTATAATATTTGGTGTTTGTTGTATAATGTTTGGTCGTTGTTGTGTAATGTTTGGTCGTTGTTGTACAATGTTTGGATGTTGTTGTATAATATTGGTCGTTGTTGTATAATGTTTGGTCGTTGTATAATATTTGGTCGTTGTTGTATAATGTTTGGTCGTTGTTGTATAATGTTTGGTGGTTGTTCTGTGATGTTTGGTGGTTGTTCTGTGGTGTTTGGTGGTTGTTGTATAATGTTTGGTCGTTGTTGTATGATGTTGGTGGTTGTTGTACAATGTTTGATGGTTGTTGTATGATGTTTGGTGGTGGTTGTACAATGTAGATGGTTGTTGTGTGATGTTTTGTTGCTGTTGTACGATGTTTGGTCGTTGTTGTATAATGTTTTGTGGTTGTTGTACAATGTTTGGTGGTTGTTTTACAATGTTTGGTGGTTGTTGTGTGATGTTTGGTTGTTGTTGTGTGATGTTTGGTGGTTGTTGTGTGATGTTTGGTGGTTGTTGTGTGATGTTTGGTGGTTGTTGTATAATGTTTTGTGGTTGTTGTACATTGTTTGGTGGTTGTTGTACAATGTTTGGTGGTTGTTGTGTGATGTTTGGTGGTTGTTGTACAATGTTTGGTGGTTGATGTACAATGTTTGGTGGTAGTTGTACAATGTTTGGTGGTTGTTGTGTGATGTTTTGTGTTTGTTGTGTGATGTTTTGTGTTTGTTGTGTGATGTTTGGTGGTTGTGTGATGTTTGATGGTTGTTGTACAATGTTTGGTGGTTGTTGTATGATGTTTGGTGGTTGTTGTATGATGTTTGGTGGTTGTTGTATGATGTTTGGTGGTTGTTGTACAATGTTTGATGGTTGTTGTACGATGTTTGGTGGTAGTTGTACAATGTTTGGTGGTTGTTGTGTGATGTTTAGTCATTATTATGTGATGTTTAGTCATTTTTATGTGATGTTTAGTCGTTGTTGTGTGATGTTTAATTGGTGTTGTTGTATAACATGTGGATCTCTACAGTGACATGTTTGTGAGGAATTACCATGTGTGTAAGTGTACGGATATCAGTACTAACATGTGTGTAAATGTACGGATATCAGTACTAACGCGTGTGTAAGTGTACGGATATCAGTACAAACGCGTGTGTAAGTGTACGGATATCAGTACTAACATGTGTGTAAATGTACGGATATCAGTACTAACATGTGTGTAAGTGTACGGATATCAGTACTAACGTGTGTAAGTGTACGGATATCAGTACTAACATGTGTGTAAGTGTACAGATATCAGTACTAACATGTGTGTAAATGTACGGATATCAGTACTAACATGTGTGTAAGTGTACGGATATCAGTACTAACATGTGTGTAAATGTACGGATATCAGTACTAACATGTGTGTAAATGTATGGATATCAGTTCTAACATGTGTGTAAGTGTACGGATATCAGTACTAACATGTGTGTAAATGTACGGATATCAGTACTAACATGTGTGTAAATGTACGGATATCAGTTCTAACATGTGTGTAAGTGTACGGATATCAGTACTAACATGTGTGTAAATGTATGGATATCAGTACTAACATGTGTGTAAGTGTACGGATATCAGTACTAACATGTGTGTAAGTGTGCGGATATCAGTACTAACATGTGTGTACGTGTACGGATATCAGTACTAACATGTGTGTAAGTGTACGGATATCAGTACTAACATGTGTGTAAATGTACGGATATCAGTTCTAACATGTGTGTAAGTGTACGGATATCAGTACTAACATGTGTGTAAATGTACGGATATCAGTACTAACATGTGTGTAAGTGTGCGGATATCAGTACTAACATGTGTGTAAGTGTACAGATATCAGTACTAACATGTGTGTAAGTGTACGGATATCAGTACTAACATGTGTGTAAGTGTACGGATATCAGTACTAACATGTGTGTAAGTGTGCGGATATCAGTACTAACATGTGTGTAAGTGTACGTATATCAGTACTAACATGTGTGTAAGTGTACGGATATCAGTACTAACATGTGTGTAAATGTACGGATATCAGTACTAACGTGTGTAAGTGTACGGATATCAGTACTAACATGTGTGTAAGTGTACGGATATCAGTACTAACATGTGTGTAAGTGTACTGATATCAGTACTAACATGTGTGTAAATGTACGGATATCAGTACTAACATGTGTGTAAGTGTACGGATATCAGTACTAACATGTGTGTAAGTGTACGGATATCAGTACTAACATGTGTGTAAATGTACGGATATCAGTACTAACATGTGTGTAAATGTACGGATATCAGTAGTAACGCATGTGTAAGTGTACAGATATCAGTACTAACATGTGTGTAAGTGTACAGATATCAGTACTAACATGTGTGTAAATGTACGGATATCAGTACTAACATGTGTGTAAGTGTACGGATATCAGTACTAACATGTGTGTAAGTGTACGGATATCAGTACTAACATGTGTGTAAGTGTACGGATATCAGTACTAACATGTGTGTAGATGTACGGATATCAGTTCTCACATGTGTGTAAGTGTACGTATATCAGTACTAACATGTGTGTAAGTGTACGCATATCAGTACTAACATGTGTGTAAATGTACGGATATCAGTACTAACATGTGTGTAAGTGTACGGATATCAGTACTATCGCGTGTGTAAGTGTACGGATATCAGTACTAACACGTGTGATACTAACAAATGTAGGGGTATCGGTACTAATATATAGGTTCTTTTTTTTTTCATATCCTTTGCAGGCCTTAGCTGTCAACACCAGCATCTTTCAGCTGTATGGTGATTTCTTGGCAAGATTACGCTCAGTAGTTTGCCATTGCTTTCTGAGCGGCCGGCTCACATACCCCGTAAGTTACCGATGCGATTCGAACCACTGCTGATTCTAACCGTCACCACGTTACCGACGAGAGTATACGAGATTACGGAGAAAAGTCATAACCTCTAAGCCACGAAGCCGGCTATATTTGTATAAGGATATCAGAGCTTTCATATTTGTTAGTTCAGATGTCCACACTCCCACACATGTTAGTTGAGATGTCCACATACTCCCACACATGTTAATTCAGATGTCCACACACTCCCACACATGTTAGTTGAGATGTCCACATACTCCCACACATGTTAATTCAGATGTCCACACACTCCCACACATGTTAGTTCAGATGTCCACACTCCCACACATGTTAGCTCAGATATCAACACTTCCTCACATGTTAGTTCAGATATCCATACTTCCGCACATGTTAGTTCAGATGTCCACACTACCACACATGTTAGTTCAGATATCCACACTCCCACACATGATAGTTCAGATATCCACACTCCCACACATGTTAGCTCAGATATCCACACTCCCACACATGTTAGTTCAGATATCCACACTCCCACACATGTTAGTTCAGATATCCACACTCCCACACATGTTAGTTCAGATATCCACACTCCCACACATGTTAGCTCAGATATCCACACTCCCACACATGTTAGCTCAGATATCCACACTACCACACATGTTAGTTCAGATATCCATACTCCCGCACATGTTAGTTCAGATATCCACACTCCCACACATGATAGTTCAGATATTCACACACTTCCACATATGTTAGTTCAGATATCCACACTACCACACATGTTAGTTTAGATATCCACACATACACACGTGTTAGTTCAGATATTCACACACTTCCACAATGTTAGTTCAGATATCCACACTCCCACGCATGTTAGTTCAGATATCCACACTCCCACACATGTTAGTTCAGATATTCACACATTTCCACACATGTTAGTTCAGATATCCACACTCCCACACATTTTAGTTCAGATATTCACACACTTCCACACGTTTGTTCATATACCCACCTACAGCCATACATGTTAGTTCAGATATCCACACTCCCACACATGTTAGTTCAGATATCCACACTCCCACACATGTTAGTTTAGATATCCACACTCCCACACAGGTTAGTTCAGATATTCACACACTTCCACATATGTTCAGATATCCACACATTCACACATGTTAGTTCAGATAGTCACACACTTCCACAATGTTAGTTCAGATATCCACACTCCCACACATGTTTGTTCAGATATCCACACTCACACACATGTTAGTTCAGATATGCACACTCCCACACATGTTAGTTCAGATACCCACCCACTGCCATACATGTTAGTTCAGATATCCACCAACCTCCATACATGTTAGTTCAGATATCCACACTCCCACACATGTTAGCTCAGATATCCACCCGCCCCCATACATGTTAGTTCAGATATCCACACTCCCACACATGTTAGCTCAGATATCCACACTCCCACACATGTTAGTTCAGATATCCACCCACCCCCATACATGTTAGTTCAGATATCCACACTCCCACACATGTTAGTTCAGATAACCACCCACCCCATACATGTTAGTTTAGATATCCACCCACCCCCACACATGTAAGTTCAGATATCCACACTCCCACACATGTTAGTTCAGATATCCACCCACACCCATACATGTTAGTTCAGATATCCACCCACCCCCATACATGTTAGTTCAGATATCCACACTCCCACACATGTTAGTTCAGATATCCACACTCCCATACATGTTAGTTCAGATATCCACACTCCCACACATGTTAGTTCAGATATTCACACACTTCCACAATGTTAGTTCAGATATCCACACTCCCACACATGTTAGTTCAGATATCCACACTCCCACACATGTTAGCTCAGATATCCACACTCCCACACATGTTAGTTCAGATATCCACACTCCCACACATGTTAGTTCAGATATCCACACTCCCATACATGTTATTTCAGATATCCACACTCCCACACATGTTAGCTCAGATATCCACACTCCCACACATGTTAGTTCAGATATCCACACTCCCACACATGTTAGTTCAGATATCCACACTCCCACACATGTTAGTTCAGATATCCACACTCCCACACATGTTAGTTCAGATATCCACACTCCAACACATGTTAGTTCAGACATCCACACTCCCACACATGTTAGTTCAGATATCCACACCCCCATACATGTTAGTTCAGATATCCACACTCCCACACATGTTAGTTCAGATATCCATACTCCCACACATGTTAGCTCAGATATCCACCCACCCCCATACATGTTAGTTCAGATATCCACACCCCACACATGTTAGTTCAGATATCCACCCACCCCCATACATGTTAGTTCAGATATCCACATCCCCACACATGTTAGTTCAGATATCCACCCACCCCCATACATGTTAGTTCAGATATCCACCCACTCCCACACATGTTAGTTCAGATATTCACACACTTCCACATATGTTCAGATATCCACACATCCACACATGTTAGTTCAGATAGTCACACACTTCCACAATGTTAGTTCAGATATCCACACTCCCACACATGTTTGTTCAGATATCTACACTCCCACACATGTTAGCTCAGATATCCACCCACCCCCATACATGTTAGTTCAGATATCCACACTCCCACACATGTTAGCTCAGATATCCACCCACCCCCATACATGTTAGTTCAGATATCCACACTCCCACACATGTTAGCTCAGATATCCACCCACCCCCATACATGTTAGTTCAGATATCTACACTCCCACACATGTTAGTTCAGATATCCACACACTTCTACACATGTTAGTTCAGATATCCACCCACCCCCACACATGTTAGTTCAGATATCCACTCTCTCCCACACAAGTGAATTTGTCCACACCCATCATCTACCATTAACGACGGCACAAAGAGATGTTTTGGAAGAAACCTCACTGATTGCTCTTTGAAACCTCATTGACTGGTCTGTGAAACCTCGTTGATAGGTCTGTGAAACCTTATTGATTGCTCTGTGAAACCTCATTGATTGCTCTGTGAAACCTCATTGATTAGTCTGTGAAACCTCATTGATTGCTCTGTGAAACCTCATTGATTGGTCTGTGAAACTGCATTGATTGGTCTGTGAAACTGAGAAGAAGAAAATGTCGGGGACTCATTATAGCTGCCCTTCGGTGCGGAGACGGCACTGAGTGACGTTTTAAGCACATTGCGATAGCTAAATCACCGCCGAAACTACAGCTACAGTTACAAGATAACGCATTTGCCGCTGATTCGCCATGTACACTGACTCACAGCCACTGACTCACATACACTGACTCACACACACTGACTCACACACACTGACTCACACACGCTGTCTCTCTCTCTCTCTCTCTCTCTCTCTCTCTCTCTCTCTCTCTCTCTCTCTCACACACACACACACACGCGCGCGCGCGCGCTTTCGTAGGCGCAATCGTTCACACTAATCTAGTATATAATAATTCTATTCCCTAATAAATTTCTACTCGCTCGCATGTAGTCTCTCTTCTCAAAACACGCATAGTCACGCACAGACACACATTGGCACAAGCAAAAATACACACAAGCACTACACACACACGCACATGTGTAAGTTGTACTTAATTCAAGCGAAGCATTGATTAAATAACTGGCGCCCTGATTTATAGACATGACGTCATACAGCGTCGTGCACTTTTGTCGTTCAGGACTGTCCAGTCGAGTGTTCTAATTCTGACCATACACGACAGCCGAGTGGTAATAACGAACGAACGAACTAACGTTATTTTCAAAGGGTTAAGAATTAGGCACGCAGGCCCTTCTGACATTCTACCCTTCTTCTCTACTAAGGTAGCCAGTGTACTGAACACTCCACGACTTAGTGCCCTAACTGAGGTAGCCAATGTACTTAACACTTCACCACTTAGTACCCTAACTGAGGTAGCCAATGTACTGAACACTCCATCACTTAGTACCCTAACTGAGGTAGCCAGTGTGCTGAACACTTCACCACTTAGTACCCTAACTGAGGTAGCCAATGTACTGAACACTCCACCACTTAGTACCCTAACTGAGGTAGCCAGTGTGCTGAACACTTCACCACTTAGTACCCTAACTGAGGTAGCCAATGTACTGAACACTCCACCACATAGTAGTACCCTAACTGAGGTAGCCAGTGTACTGAACACTCGACCACTTAGTACCCTAACTGAGGTAGCCAATGTACTGAACACTCCACCACTTTGTACCCTAACTGAGGTAGACAGTGTACTGAACACTTCACCACTTAGTACCCTAACTGAGGTAGCCAATGTACTGAACACTTCACCACTTAGTACCCTAACTGAGGTAGCCAATGTACTGAACACGTCACCACTTAGTACCCTAACTGAGGTAGCCAATGTACTGAACACTCCACCATTTAGTACCCTAACTGAGGTAGCCAGTGTACTGAACACTTCACCATTTAGTACCCTAACTGAGGTAGCCAATGTACTGAACACTCCACCATTTAGTACCCTAACTAAGGAAGCCAATGTACTGAACACTTCACCATTTAGTACCCTAACTGAGGTAGCCAGTGTACTGAACACTTCACCACTTAGTACCCTAACTGAGGTAGACAGTGTACTGAACACTCCACCACTTAGTACCCTAACTGAGGTAGCCATTGTACCGAGCACTTCACCATTTAGTACCCTAACTGAGGTAGCCATTGTACTGAACACTTCACCACTTAGTACCCTAACTGAGGTAGCCAGTGTACTGAACACTCCACCACTTAGTACCCTAACTGAGGTAGCCAATGTACTGAACACTCCACCACTTAGTACCCTAACTGAGGTAGCCAGTGTGCTGAACACTTCACCACTTAGTACCCTAACTGAGGTAGCCAATGTACTGAACACTCCACCACTTAGTACCTTAACTGAGGTAGCCAGTGTACTGAACACTTCACCACTTAGTACCCTAACTGAGGTAGCCAGTGTGATGAACACTTCACCACCTAGTACCCTAACTGAAGTAGCCAATGTACTGAACACTCCACCATTTAGTACCCTAACTGAGGTAGCCAATGTACTGAACACTCCACCACTTAGTACCCTAACTGAGGTAGCCAGTGTGCTGAACACTTCACCACTTAGTACCCTAACTGAGGTAGCCAATGTACTGAACACTCCACCACCTAGTACCCTAACTGAGGTAGACAGTGTACTGAACACTCCACCACCTAGTACCTGTCGTGTCCTCCTTTACAGTGTCGTCCCTGGAGTGAAGAGAGTCGACACCCACATTATAATATTTTTTTTTTCTCTCAATATTCTGGAGAATCCACCAGCTTCCGTCCAACACACTCCATCAGCCTATGGACACCTTTTCCTGTCACTCTCTCACTGTCGTACTATGCCCCCTCTCATACTTCCCCAACGCAACATACTCAACAACTCTTGCTTCTAAAAATTAATAAAGACTAATTTATTAAAAGAAAAGTGTAACGTATATGAGACGTGTATGCGAAGAAAAAGTGTGTCGTGTATTATAACATAAATGTGTAGGTCAGCCTTCAAAGTTCAGGATCATAGTGTACACATCATGGCAAGGATCACACGACATCATTCGAGTCAGTACGAAAAACCTCACCAAAGTCGTATCCTTCTCTCCAGACATGTCCTCCTCCAGGAACTCTGATGACCATGAGATCTGAATCTCATGTAAATATAATCCGTGGAAAATACTAGTATATTTCCTAACGCAACTGTTCCTAATAGTTTATAGAAACTCCGGCTTCATAATTCCGGCGCAGTGAAAACAAACATGGAACACTGTCCTACTAACAAGTCTTTTTGTCTCTTGATAAATGTTCACTAGTTCTCACTATTAAACAGTTAATGTATCTAGAATAAAATGGCTTGCTTTATTCACTAGATATAGTCTGAAAGTTCTGATTTCCTTGATACGTGGAACAACTACACTTCAATGTTTGGTTTCATCTACTGTGAACATCAGTCCCTACTGATCTAGTTCCACATGGGCTGAACCTCCATCACTTCAGGTGTGTTAACGATTGGTATTCACTCATGTAGGATACATATTCCATTAGACTCCACCGAGCAATGTGTCTTAACTTCTTCCATTGCGAAAGTTGCTGGCCCATCTCTCCACATCATAATTTATCCGGGATCGGATGTTACATTGGGTCCGGGTTCTTCATTCCAACCCGAGGAACCTTAAATGGCACTACTGCAGTCCTATCAATCATATCTACATCTGCCATTATAGGCACGTGTAAAATTAAGTCACTAATTAACACACGGTAGATATTATTTCCACTAAGCACTGCAGTGCCTTTGCACTCCGACTATAGCATTTTCAAGTCCCCCTAGTTGGTCCCAACTCGGGTTTATATGGCAAACTACCAAAGTTGGCCACGTGACGTTATCCTTTATGCCCCCACACAGGTGGCACATTGGCAGATCATCCCCTGTCAGGGATCCATCCTCCCTGGCTCCATTAATGTTAGATTTGTCATCACTGGTTTTGACCTCCAAAACAAGCCAACGAGTTCCTGTATACTCCCAACACAGTTGCCAGTAACCAGCCGTCAATCTTCTTGATGTTCCGGAACTAAGACTTGACAGATGTACTGTTTACTGTCTCTCGCTGCCAATTCCGGTTTGTCTCTGACTGTTGACAAACTGTCAAGCGATGCCGGGACCTGTCTTCATCACCACCGAATGTTCCCAATCCGTTAGAGATGTACACGTGCAACTACAAATATTGTCCTGGGATTTTGACATCCGATTTGTTTTTACTGTTAGTAAAATAGTAGTCGCTGGCAGATAGTCCGTTTAATCAGAAAATCCTCTATAATAATCAACCGGTTAAACACACGGTTTTATTTTGTGACATAGGCCCCCTCCTAAGAGAGTAGTCCATCTCACTCTTCTCCACCGTGAGTTTAATCCAGATGATTCATTCTTCTTCTTCAGGAGCTGGGTGTCTTGATAAGAAATCCGCTCCAACATTTTCCTTCCCAGGAATGTACTCTACTGTGAAATTATAAGGTTGAAGTAACAACGACCACCGCATCAAACGGGCGTTGAGCTTCTGAGAAGTAGCCAAGAACATCAGGGGTTGATGATCCGACTGGACTCGAAACTTAACTCCATACAAATATGGCTGAAATTTTTGCACTGCCCATACGAGGGACAAGCACTCTCTCTCGACGGTTGAATAATTCCTCTCCGCCTGTAGAAGTTTCTTACTTGCATATGCCACAGGTTTCAAAACCGAAGCATCGTCTTTTCCTTCCTGTAACAAAGCGGCTCCAATTCCAATCGCACTCGCATCCGTTCTCAACACAAATTGTTTGGAAAGGTCAGGGAGCTGTAATACAGGTTTGCTGACCAAAGGCCTCCTTTAACTGACTATAGGCATTCTCACATTCTGGTGTCCAAATGATTTGATCCGGGAATCCCTTTTTCAAGGTTTCCGTCAACGGAGCTCCCAATTCAGTGAAATGTGGGATAAATTTGTGGTAGAACCCACACAACGAGAGAAAAGATCGCACATCCTTCTTCGTTTTTGGCCTTGGTGCATTTCTGATTTTCTCCAGGTTCTTCTCTTCTGGAACAATGTGTCCTGGAGTGATGGTGTGACCTAGAAATTCCAGAGTCTGGTAACCAATCATGCACTTGGTTGGACGAGCAGTAAGCCCTGCTTCCTTGAGCCTATTAAACACTCCCTCCAAGGATTGTAAGTGGTCATCCAAGCTGTCACTGGAAATCAGAATATCATCCATGAATGAGATGATGGACGGATCCTGTAACGGATCTAGTAAAGTCCTCATCATGCGTGTTGTAGCATGATGGAACAGAATCCCCATTTCCAGTCCGACACATTTCATAAATATACTTTGAGTCTTAACGGAGACCATCCCAAAATAAGGGCTATTCTTAGATCGAAGGTTCCAGAACGAGTTGGGGGAGGCGGCGGTATGCACTTGTCTTTTGATTGGTTCATAAATAATGAGCCCACGCTATTCCTGGGCCATATTTTAAAATCTAATTAGTAGGAGCGGGAATTTCACCAGGAGCGGTCGCTAGTGTGATGTGATGACCCAACAATGCCCTTGTAGATTCAATATATTGTTCTCTGGACAACAGGTACCACTTTAAAACATACTTTAATGTTGTGGCTAAACCTAATGTACGAAAGAGAAGAATATAAGAGTATTTTATGAATAATGTGTGAAAGTGGAAAACCTAACTTCTGTGCGCCAGAATTCTGAATATTGCTTCTTCAACCTTGACACGTCTTTCACGCTGTATACTCCAAGTGCATATCAATCCCTTGTTGTGACTGGTTGCGTATGCTTGAGGAATGTAGTACACTCATGCAGATTCGCAAACCAAAACCCCTTGTGCATTCTACATGCCTAGGATGACTTATTCTTAAACCAACTGTATCTTTGCTCTCGTGCGAGTTAACAAATGGCAGTCTGAATGGGAATGAGTGATGAAACATGTACAAGTTCCTTTGTAAAACGCAGAGATTGATGGAGTGAGTGAGTGGGTGATTTAATAAATAGCCTCTCACATTAGTAGAAAGAAAGATGCTTCAAATATCCATATGTAAACAGGACGGTGATGGCACGCCAGAATTGCTGAGTCCATGTGATGCCTGGTTGCTATAAACTCAAGAGAATTACTATAATTTCTCTTTGTTATTACACTGTTACCTCTACTGTTGGATGGTTCATATAAACTAGTTCCTCAGAGAACCATAGGTGTGTGAACCTGTGTCTCAGTTGGCTGAATATAATGTATGGCTCATGCAAACTTACAAGGACTAAACATGTTTTCCACGTATGTACTTGGTGCATATGTGAACTATTGCTATGCAATTGAGCTTCTGTTACCTACTGTGGACATTACTCAGTGGGGAAAGAGCACATGATGATGATGATGTATCTGTGAGACAAGTCTGGTGAAAAAGGGGTGAGGTCTGGCATTGCTGTGTGAATATGGAATAAGACATTCATGCACCGACATCACAGCTATAGAAATGGATGTCTGGTCGGCTAATTTGGTAAATGCCATTAGTTAATACATAATGCATATTGCAGTTGTAAATGCCTATTTTCCATTTCCCTTCACAATGCCTGTCCCATGTTGCTATGTCACAATGATTGCTGTACTGTGTCTGGTCCTCCTTGTGCCCAGGTCTACTGTGGTTCAAACATGGTGGAACTTAGAACACATAAATGCTTGTAATTGTGTTAAGCTACCCTGTCTCAGCATATGGTCTTGTGATTACCACAGTACATCAGAGTGACATTCACTACATCATCAACCTTAACCTTCCCCATCTCCATCTGTGTATGTTAATGTATGATAACATCATCTTTTAACACATGTGAAGAGATGTTGTGCCATTCTATATATCCACAGAGAACAGGAGGATGGAGGAGAGGCATCCATATATCATCTGGGAAAACTAACCAGTAGTCCCAGAATCCAGAACCAACTCTCTACAAGTGAAATCTTCTAGAACCCACAATATGGGAATTTCCTAGAGACTTTCAGCTCAGCTCTCAAACAGCTGGATATAAAAGAAAGAGAGAAAAACAGTTCTGAAGACTTCAATAATAAGAAGTACAGTGATCATTAATCAAATGTCATCTGAGAATGAAAACAACAAGTCTGGTTATTAACCCCATTCAGGACAACTTGTGAAATGACTGGTGCAATGGATTGTTTAGCTAGGACTTATCTTGGTTAATCTCCAGCCGGGTACTCACACAGTGTTGAAGAATGTGACTTGAGGTGTAGGTGAGATTGGACTGACTGAGGGGCTGCAGTATATTGGAATTTGTTCCTATCTCTGGGTTTCTTCAGCAAGTCATGTTTTGCATGTACCGAGTATACATCTCCCAATGTCAGGAGAGTGTTATCCTCAACTTTTGAAGTATCCCAGTATCAGCATTCACAGACAGTCTGGTCAACGGGGAGAGACAGTCTCATATCATCCTACCAATTCTTGTCTTCAAGAGGAATGAATCTGCCATGAAGCTTATTTTGGGAAAGCTGCTAACTGGAGCTAGTCCAACATCCATGCTGATGATAAAAGGATCCAACAGACCCAGAACAGTAGTTTCTTCCTTGAGTTGCCCATGGATAGGATTTCCTAAATTCCCAAGAGACAAGGAGATGAGGATAGAGACTGATACTGAAACTGAATGGTGTAGTAGTGATTAGAGAGGAGAGGTGGATAAGAGTTATTAGTTGGTGGAGTAATGGGGAGGTGGTGTATCATGTTATCTTCATGCATGTTAGCATATTTGTACATTTGTATGTACCTGTTGAGGTGTTGACATGACAAATGGGATGAACAATGGTCATCACTAACTAGACTCACCATCAGCTCAATAAACAGTATGATTGAACCAGTGTTTTAAGTACATGTCCCCAGTGAATTTCTTGTACAGTTGCTGTCAAGTGTTGTCTCTGGTGATTGTCTTAAGTGCTGTGGTTGGTTATACATATTGTGAAAAGTTCTGTATAGATGTTGTCAGGTATCTCATGATGTCTATCTTGTACACTTGTGGTGTAAACCAATTCCTTGTGAATGTATGTTCCACTTTTGTCAAGAAACTGTCATGTAGATGTCCTGTCCAACAGATGTAATGTACAGTTATTGTTGAAGTTTGTTTGTCTGCAAAATTGAAGGACTACTTGAACTGATATAGGTCATACTGACCAAATAAAGAAAGAAGAGATCTAGGTGACGGACGAACAGCACACTGTCAACATTATAATGAGTGAGAGGGATCCTCAGTTGTACAGGCGCTAATAGTTCAGATCTTTTCTGGCCTTAAGGGAACCTTTTACTTCTTTATAAATTTCTGTGTAGATACATAGTGGTCTCACAGTGGGGGTTGAGCCAAAGGAAAAATGTTCTCCAAACAGGCTATTGCGGGAATGATTAGCTCATTTGAGTGACCTCTAGACAAAACGTGCTAAATCATATCCTTTATCTTGTTATTTATTATTCAAGATATATCTCCAGAGAACACTACAAACTAGGTCCTCTGGCAACTCAATCAAACATGTCACATAACTGGGTGGCTCTTTTCGGGATATAAACCCTGGGAAAACCTGGTCACATAACTGGTTGCTCTTTCCAGGCTATAAACCCTGGGAAAAAGAACACTCGTCTCGGATTTAAACCCTGGTAATAACCTGCTAGGGGCTCACATACCTGTTGCCCTGATGACGGGATACAAACTTTGGGTATACCCTGCATAAGACTCACTTTTGGGATCTCTATGTTGGTATTAAAATCCGGGGTGACCTCTCGCAAATCAGACCCAATTCTTGAAGTTTTTATGGTGTTGTTTAATGGACCCTGTCTCTTATATGAGGGCAACTGTCCAGACATGTAAACTCACAATAAATCTCTAGAAGGTTTGATTTCATTAATAGTGATAATATTGCATGTATCACTGTTTTAATATATCAGTTAGGAATTCAATGTAGCAGACTCAAAATGATGTATAAATATCTTATGGGTCAACATAATTGCTTGTATCCATGATATTTGTTTTTCTCAGAATGAATTGATTATTGGCTTGTCAATAATGTTGTATAATTTAATTTTGTGCATGCTGGTTGTTCAATATATGTATCCAAAAATTAAGGTACCTGAAACACCAGAGAACACAAATTATTTTAAATATAACTGAGACAGCTATTACAGGGGGAAAATTCATTTTTGTCCCTGAAATTAGGACACTTGATCCAGTAGATAATATGGGGCCTACTCCATCCCAAAATTTAATTGCTGGCATGGGTGAGAGAGGGGAAATATTGTTGTAACTACAACATTTTTAATGTCACCACATCACATAGAAATAAGAACTCCTTATATTCTCTTCTCCCCATAACATGCTTGCAACACTGAGAGCAGAGAGTGTGAATCCTGATGGAAAATTTGGGCAACCATTAAGACACCTCATTAATAATCTCTCTCGGTGATAGTCAGTATTCGTACCGGCTAATGTCCAGTGTCGATTCGACGTTGGATTTATTCTTCAGTTGTGTAATCTGACGGTAGCCCTGATCAAGCTGCTGAGAAAGTGAACACAATTGAAATCTCCAGGAGAAACATCCTTATCAACTCCGTCACTTGCCATTTCTGAAGTAGTGGTATTATTAAGCGTACTTGATACGGAATGGACGAGATGAAGGGAAAATTCTACCTGATGTCATGGGCGGTCATATAAAACCGACCACAGTCTGGTGTCTATAAGACATTAGTCTATTGTTCGATGGTGTAATCTCTCTGGTGTACTAGGATCCATGTCGCCAGGAGTGAACTCATTGAATCTCCAGGAAGGCCATCAAAATAACTGGACCCCTAGCCATTCATATGGAAGTGGAGAGCATACGCAAAGTTTGTGTCCAGAAAACGATGGATAACCAACCTGATGTCATTGGCATATCATACGACTAGGAGCATAACGTGGACAACCTGAAAAATTTCATGGAGAGATAAAACAGGATCCGTCTCCGACGTCGGACGTCAATTCATCCTCAGTTGAGAAAGCGTTTCTGCCTTTAAAATGGTGGAGATTAAAGGACGGACAAAGTTGAGAACAACTGATGTCATTCCCCTTTTTCATTCTCAATTGGGAAGACCTTTCTGCCTGGAAAAATGGTAGGAATGTAATAAGGATTACTGTCTCTAAACAGTTAACTCTTATATGGTAGAGCTCACTGCAATTCCAGCAGCTGACACTCTATACACATTGTCTACGATTCAGTGGACTAACGAAAGATCACTGTTCTCAAAAACAGCTGACTCCTTTCAAGATAAAGATCCCTGCAAGTCAGCAGTCGACTCTTTATATAATAAGAACAATGCATTATGCAGTGGAATCTTATATTATTACTGAGATGCGAGGTATATTCACAGGACCTGGCCAGGCCTATCCTCAAAGTCAGTAAAAATTGGCTTCCAAAATTCCAGTCAATATTGGTAACTAAGAAGCTAACCCACATAATCACACACCTTCAAAGGTAGCTGTGATAATGACGGACTTCTCTATGGATGAGAAGAAACGCCTTATATTCGCCAAAAAGTAAACGTTTTGCTCATGTGGGAGAGAAAGAACGGATACTTGCCAGTCACTCAAAAGCACTTAGCTAAAGCATGGCTGAAGACAACTAGTTGGAACCTCCACCTGGACTTCTATATTAGTAGTAGTAGATGTTAGTCTAACTGCATCTACAAAATTCAGTTGCTACGTTAGAAAATAGAGCAACTAAGGAGAGAAAATGCTGTCACTTCTCACAACACATCAAAATAGAGGCATAACGGAAGGAGAGAATCTCAACCGACAAGCACCTCTAAATCTATGGTAAGACTACAGAAATAAGTCAAAGGAAATATAATGGGAAATTGCTACCATCTGCAAACACAAGAGGCTTATTGGAAAGGTAGACCTTGTGTCCAACGCTAACCAAATCTGCTCTAGTAGGTTTTAGTCTCAAGTTCTGCAGCGGCTGCTATAGTTCACCCGGAAGAGATTGTCTTTGCTCCGGTGATGATCAACAATTTTAACCCAGTTCCAAATGCCAAGATTACTGTTGGAGAAAGTGTTCAGTTAAATACACTCTCACAGGATTATCATTCTCCAGTGGCGACGAGAAGAATGAAGTTCTGATAAGGTGAAATGTTGAGAGATACATGGAATGCAACCATTCTCTCTAAACGTCATCTGGAAGTTGGCTTAATTGCAAAGCCATTACTTCACATAATGAATCTCTATGGAACATTCATACATTACGAGATGGTGTGACTCAGAGAGATCATTTATCACAACAGGAAATATAGCAAGGATGTCGGCAGGGGAACACTGTCAGAGGTAAATAGAAGAGCAGTTCACAGATGAGTGGAGTCAGGACTCCTGATGCTCCCAGTGACTTAAAGGAACATAATGCAGGGCTAACTTCATGGTCTTTGCGTTTGCCACCAAATTCATCAACAGATGCAATGTTGGGGCAGATTTTTTTTAAGGAGAAAAATCACTTAGTTCCAAATGTACTACACTAGTAGGGTAAAGGGAGACAGGGAGTAATTGACAAAACCACCTAAGGGATCTGGAAACTGTGGATTCTGTGATCATCTGTCATACCTATGAAAGATCTAAGAGAGGGGCCATGTAGCATGATGGAACAGAATCCCCATTTCCAGTCCGACACATTTCATAAATATACTTTGAGTCTTAACGGAGACCATCCCAAAATAAGGGCTATTCTTAGATCGAAGGTTCCAGAACGAGTTGGGGGAGGCGGCGGTATGCACTTGTCTTTTGATTGGTTCATAAATAATGAGCCCACGCTATTCCTGGGCCATATTTTAAAATCTAATTAGTAGGAGCGGGAATTTCACCAGGAGCGGTCGCTAGTGTGATGTGATGACCCAACAATGCCCTTGTAGATTCAATATATTGTTCTCTGGACAACAGGTACCACTTTAAAACATACTTTAATGTTGTGGCTAAACCTAATGTACGAAAGAGAAGAATATAAGAGTATTTTATGAATAATGTGTGAAAGTGGAAAACCTAACTTCTGTGCGCCAGAATTCTGAATATTGCTTCTTCAACCTTGACACGTCTTTCACGCTGTATACTCCAAGTGCATATCAATCCCTTGTTGTGACTGGTTGCGTATGCTTGAGGAATGTAGTACACTCATGCAGATTCGCAAACCAAAACCCCTTGTGCATTCTACATGCCTAGGATGACTTATTCTTAAACCAACTGTATCTTTGCTCTCGTGCGAGTTAACAAATGGCAGTCTGAATGGGAATGAGTGATGAAACATGTACAAGTTCCTTTGTAAAACGCAGAGATTGATGGAGTGAGTGAGTGGGTGATTTAATAAATAGCCTCTCACATTAGTAGAAAGAAAGATGCTTCAAATATCCATATGTAAACAGGACGGTGATGGCACGCCAGAATTGCTGAGTCCATGTGATGCCTGGTTGCTATAAACTCAAGAGAATTACTATAATTTCTCTTTGTTATTACACTGTTACCTCTACTGTTGGATGGTTCATATAAACTAGTTCCTCAGAGAACCATAGGTGTGTGAACCTGTGTCTCAGTTGGCTGAATATAATGTATGGCTCATGCAAACTTACAAGGACTAAACATGTTTTCCACGTATGTACTTGGTGCATATGTGAACTATTGCTATGCAATTGAGCTTCTGTTACCTACTGTGGACATTACTCAGTGGGGAAAGAGCACATGATGATGATGATGTATCTGTGAGACAAGTCTGGTGAAAAAGGGGTGAGGTCTGGCATTGCTGTGTGAATATGGAATAAGACATTCATGCACCGACATCACAGCTATAGAAATGGATGTCTGGTCGGCTAATTTGGTAAATGCCATTAGTTAATACATAATGCATATTGCAGTTGTAAATGCCTATTTTCCATTTCCCTTCACAATGCCTGTCCCATGTTGCTATGTCACAATGATTGCTGTACTGTGTCTGGTCCTCCTTGTGCCCAGGTCTACTGTGGTTCAAACATGGTGGAACTTAGAACACATAAATGCTTGTAATTGTGTTAAGCTACCCTGTCTCAGCATATGGTCTTGTGATTACCACAGTACATCAGAGTGACATTCACTACATCATCAACCTTAACCTTCCCCATCTCCATCTGTGTATGTTAATGTATGATAACATCATCTTTTAACACATGTGAAGAGATGTTGTGCCATTCTATATATCCACAGAGAACAGGAGGATGGAGGAGAGGCATCCATATATCATCTGGGAAAACTAACCAGTAGTCCCAGAATCCAGAACCAACTCTCTACAAGTGAAATCTTCTAGAACCCACAATATGGGAATTTCCTAGAGACTTTCAGCTCAGCTCTCAAACAGCTGGATATAAAAGAAAGAGAGAAAAACAGTTCTGAAGACTTCAATAATAAGAAGTACAGTGATCATTAATCAAATGTCATCTGAGAATGAAAACAACAAGTCTGGTTATTAACCCCATTCAGGACAACTTGTGAAATGACTGGTGCAATGGATTGTTTAGCTAGGACTTATCTTGGTTAATCTCCAGCCGGGTACTCACACAGTGTTGAAGAATGTGACTTGAGGTGTAGGTGAGATTGGACTGACTGAGGGGCTGCAGTATATTGGAATTTGTTCCTATCTCTGGGTTTCTTCAGCAAGTCATGTTTTGCATGTACCGAGTATACATCTCCCAATGTCAGGAGAGTGTTATCCTCAACTTTTGAAGTATCCCAGTATCAGCATTCACAGACAGTCTGGTCAACGGGGAGAGACAGTCTCATATCATCCTACCAATTCTTGTCTTCAAGAGGAATGAATCTGCCATGAAGCTTATTTTGGGAAAGCTGCTAACTGGAGCTAGTCCAACATCCATGCTGATGATAAAAGGATCCAACAGACCCAGAACAGTAGTTTCTTCCTTGAGTTGCCCATGGATAGGATTTCCTAAATTCCCAAGAGACAAGGAGATGAGGATAGAGACTGATACTGAAACTGAATGGTGTAGTAGTGATTAGAGAGGAGAGGTGGATAAGAGTTATTAGTTGGTGGAGTAATGGGGAGGTGGTGTATCATGTTATCTTCATGCATGTTAGCATATTTGTACATTTGTATGTACCTGTTGAGGTGTTGACATGACAAATGGGATGAACAATGGTCATCACTAACTAGACTCACCATCAGCTCAATAAACAGTATGATTGAACCAGTGTTTTAAGTACATGTCCCCAGTGAATTTCTTGTACAGTTGCTGTCAAGTGTTGTCTCTGGTGATTGTCTTAAGTGCTGTGGTTGGTTATACATATTGTGAAAAGTTCTGTATAGATGTTGTCAGGTATCTCATGATGTCTATCTTGTACACTTGTGGTGTAAACCAATTCCTTGTGAATGTATGTTCCACTTTTGTCAAGAAACTGTCATGTAGATGTCCTGTCCAACAGATGTAATGTACAGTTATTGTTGAAGTTTGTTTGTCTGCAAAATTGAAGGACTACTTGAACTGATATAGGTCATACTGACCAAATAAAGAAAGAAGAGATCTAGGTGACGGACGAACAGCACACTGTCAACATTATAATGAGTGAGAGGGATCCTCAGTTGTACAGGCGCTAATAGTTCAGATCTTTTCTGGCCTTAAGGGAACCTTTTACTTCTTTATAAATTTCTGTGTAGATACATAGTAGTCTCACAGTGGGGGTTGAGCCAAAGGAAAAATGTTCTCCAAACAGGCTATTGCGGGAATGATTAGCTCATTTGAGTGACCTCTAGACAAAACGTGCTAAATCATATCCTTTATCTTGTTATTTATTATTCAAGATATATCTCCAGAGAACACTACAAACTAGGTCCTCTGGCAACTCAATCAAACATGTCACACGTGTAAACACACTAGGTGCATTGCTGAGTCCAAAGGGCATGACCTTGAATTCGTAGTGTCCATTGGGTGTACTGAAAGCTAACAGTGGTCGAATCTCCGGTTTGACTGGTATCTGATAGTACCCCCGACTCAGATCCACCTTTGAAAAGTACCGAGCCTTATGGAGCCTAGCGAATAACTGAGTTGGATTCGGCAAAGGTTCCACCTGAAATTGTGTGTGACTGTTCAGCAGTCGGTAGTCTATACACAACCGGTGTTCTCCACTTGGTTTGCGTAACAAAACTACCCCCGCATTGTATGGGGATGTGGATGGTGCAATCACGTCATCCTCCAGCAGTTTTTTTATTTCCTCCTCCAGGGCCTTTTCTTTAGAGAATGGCACTGGGTAAACCTTTTGGCGAACAGGCTCCTGCGTGGTCAAAGTCATCTCGAACTCCACCAACCTCGTTCGTCCTGGTTTATCAGTCAGTATCTCCTTATGAGACTTGAGAACCTGGGTTATCCTTTCCCTCTCCTGGGAGGTCAGATCAGGGTTCACTTGCACATCCCTATAGGTTTCCTGGTGTACCAAGGGATATTCCCTGCCCTCGCTGGTTCCCACTTCTGTCTCCACTGCAATTGCCATTGCCATGAGGTGAGCTGCCTTGTCTCCGGGTCTCTCTTCGTATTTCCGCAAGAGATTGATATGGAAAATCTTCGACTTTCCCCGGATCCGGATCTGATAGTTGGTTCTGGATATTACCCTTTCCACGGGAAATGGTCCTTGCCAACCTATCTCCAGTTTGTTGTTTCCCGTTGGGAGTAGCAACAAGACTTTGTCTCCCACCTCTAGAGATCTTTCTTTAGACCTACGGTTGTAGTAAGCCGCATGTCTTTTCCTGGCTTTTTTCAAGTTTTGATTTGCCAGAGTCCATCCCTTGTGGAGTTTTTCTTTCAGTTCCTCCACGTATTTGTAGGATGAGATCACTTCTTCTGACGTCCCCTCTTCAGTCCAACTCCTCAACATGGCTTCCAACGGTCCTTTGATTGGACGACCAAACAGCAACGTAGCGGGTGGTAGTCCTGTTGAGCCATGAGGAACTTCCCGATAGGCAAAGAGTGCTGCTGGGATATATTCATCCCACCTATCAGGTGTTTCCTGCGCTAGTTTCCTGAGCATTGTCATCAACGTGCCGTTGAAACGCTCTACTTGTCCATTGGCTTGAGGGTGGTAAGGGCTGGTATGTATGTGGTTAGAGTGAAACACCCTAAATACCTCCTCCATGAGTTTTCCACAAAACTGAGATCCATTGTCCGTCAGAATTTGATCCGAAAAGCCTAATCTGGTAAAGGCCTCCATCAGTGCGTCCGCCACTGTTTTCGAGTCAATCGTGGTCAACGGTATAGCCTCACCCCACATTGTACAGCAATCCACCATTGTGAGTATATACATGTTCCTCTTCCTAGTCCTGGGAAGTGGACCCACGATATCGATGGCTACCCTCTCGAAAGGAGAGTTCATGATGGGCATCTCACCCAACACCACCGGTGCTGTCCAGTGTTTCGGTGCCACCCTCTGGCACTCAGGGCATGACTTCACATACCGACGCACATCATCTGTCATTCCCGGCCAATAGTAGTGGCAGGAAATCCGCTGCATGGTGGCGGCAATACCCATGTGTCCACTAAAGGAGATGGTATGCCCCATATGAAGAATCTGGGACCGGTGAGCTTTCGGGACGACCAACTGACCGTATAGGTTGTCTCCCCTTCCTGCTCTCCTGTAGAGTATCCTATTCTTCATGTAGTACTGCCCCCGTCCCGGTGGATCAGCACTTTTCTGCAGCTTTTTGTAGCAAGGACGTAAAGTATCATCCTCACTCTGGGCAGTTCGTAGCTCCCCCGGCATTGGGTTAGTCACAATTGCGTCTGCCTCTTCCGTTTTCGTCTGAGAGCGAGTCTGCATTGCTCCCATATGAATTGGCTCCCTGGGCATTCCCAGAAAGACATACCGGCAACTTAGGATGACTGGAAAAATGGGATCGGTCAATACAGCGGCCTTGATGGTGCCGGTGACGTACCTTGACCGAATCTCCACATTAGCAATAGGCAACTTCATTGTTACAGCACTCTTCTGTGCAGGCTGTATATCCAAGGTTTCACCTGTGAATTGTTCTGGATGTACCAGATCCGCAGAAATCACGGCCTCCCCGTCCAGTCCTGTGTCGTATAAACACTCCACTTGACGACCGTTAACCTCTACCAATTCCACTACAGGTGGTTTTTCCTGGTCTGGAGTCTCTTCCTCGGCCTCGACCTGTTCGGTGGGCGCCACCTTAGGTTTTCCTGAGCACACGACGAATTGAGTGTCTCCTGACGTTTCCCTGCAGTCAATAGCATTGTGCGTGTTTGACTTGCATTGGTTGCACCATTTCCCTGTCCTAGATTTTCTATTGCCAGACTTGAGTGAGCTCTCCTGGTGGCGAGCTTCCTTGTTGACCTTGGCATTTTCCGTGACAACCTCCTTGGAAGTCACTTGACATGCTGCAAAGTGAGGGTTCTTAGCCTTCGATTTGCAGTCCCTCGTATTGTGAGAGGGTGACTTACAAATTGAACACCACTTCTCCGACCACGGTCGTTTAGGTGTAGAGCTTGAAATGCTCTTGCTTCCCTCCTTCTTCTTCTCTGAACTATCCTCTGATTTTTGCACATAAGGTTCCCACTTTTTTGTTCCTGAATTTTTGGCTTTCTTCTTATCGTGTTTCTCTTGACTTTTGGAGTTGGTGGAAAGGGTTTCCCCTGCCTCCCCATGTACTTCGACGAACCGTTCTGCTAATTTTGTCACGAGGTCAATACGTTCCGCTCCTTGTTCTCCCAGGAACGTCCTGAGAGGTTTAGACATTTGCTTCTTCAGCTGGTCGACCACCATGAGCTCTTCCAGACTCTCATAGTCATGTGCGAACCCAGCCAAATCCATCCACTTATGGAGATAAGATTTTAGACGCAAACTGTAGGCGGCAAACAACTCCCCCGGTTCTCGTTTCGCTGCTCGAAATTTTTTCCGGTAGGTATGTGACGTAACCTCGAATCGTTTCAGCAGAGCCGTCTTTAACTCGTCATAATTGTTCTCATGTCCTGGTGGCAGGCGAGTATAGACCTCGTATCCGGTCCCGCGTAATCCCTGGGATAGCTTAAGATTCCATTTGTTACGCTCCAGACCCTTAGCAACTGACATAGCCTCGAAGCGTTGAAGGTACTGGTCAATCTTCTCTTTGTCCTCCTCGTAGACCGCTAAAGGAAACTTCATAGCATGGTACCCATGTCCACCTACTGGTGTTGATCCTGGGATGGAGGAACCTCCAACTGCTCCCTCAGTTTCTCCATTAGATTGACTTTTCAACTCGAGTTCCCTCATCCGGTACTCGTGCTCCCTTTTCTGTGCTTCCTGTTCAGTTTCTAATTTCCTAGCTGCTTGCTCAGCTTCCAATTTCCTAGCTTCTTGTTCCAACTCCATCCTTCTCAATTCCAACTCGGCCTTTCGATCTTCCCTTTCTGCTTGACGATACTCTCTCTCCACTTCCTGTATGTAATCCGTTAGAGCAGAACCCCCCAATCCCATTTCTTCCCCCTTTGCCTTTAATTCTAACGTGGTTAGTTTAGGGGTGGCCATTATACAGAGAGGTAAGCTAGCCGGTCTAGTACAATATAACTGCAAATTACTATACAGATATATGAACAAGTACTATAAATCTAGATATTACCACACACAGCACATTCACTTAGTGACAAGAGTAGAATCAGGACCACAGACCTATGCAGACGTGTGAAGTGTGAACAGGTAAGATAATAATCCTAACCCCTATCCACATTCACTCTAGCTGGATTCTCCAAAATGATATCTCCCTCTTATAACTAAGGATCCCGTGTCAAAAGACCCCGTTGTCAGAAGATCCCACTGTCAAAGGTTCCTGCTTGCAGGAGATCTCGCTGTCCAAAGATTCCGTTTACGGGAGATCCCGCTGTCCAAAGATCCCGGACGAGAGATCCCGCTGTCCAAAGATCCCGGACGAGCCCCCAATAATGTCGTGTCCTCCTTTACAGTGTCGTCCCTGGAGTGAAGAGAGTCGACACCCACATTATAATATTTTTTTTCTCTCAATATTCTGGAGAATCCACCAGCTTCCGTCCAACACACTCCATCAGCCTATGGACACCTTTTCCTGTCACTCTCTCACTGTCGTACTATGCCCCCTCTCATACTTCCCCAACGCAACATACTCAACAACTCTTGCTTCTAAAAATTAATAAAGACTAATTTATTAAAAGAAAAGTGTAACGTATATGAGACGTGTATGCGAAGAAAAAGTGTGTCGTGTATTATAACATAAATGTGTAGGTCAGCCTTCAAAGGTCAGGATCATAGTGTACACATCATGGCAAGGATCACACAACATCATTCGTGTCAGTACGAAAAACCTCACCAAAGTCGTATCCTTCTCTCCAGACATGTCCTCCTCCAGGAACTCTGATGACCATGAGATCTGAATCTCATGTAAATATAATCCGTGGAAAATACTAGTATATTTCCTAACGCAACTGTTCCTAATAGTTTATAGAAACTCCGGCTTCATAATTCCGGCGCAGTGAAAACAAACATGGAACACTGTCCTACTAACAAGTCTTTTTGTCTCTTGATAAATGTTCACTAGTTCTCACTATTAAACAGTTAATGTATCTAGAATAAAATGGCTTGCTTTATTCACTAGATATAGTCTGAAAGTTCTGATTTCCTTGATACGTGGAACAACTACACTTCAATGTTTGGTTTCATCTACTGTGAACATCAGTCCCTACTGATCTAGTTCCACATGGGCTGAACCTCCATCACTTTAGGTGTGTTAACGATTGGTATTCACTCATGTAGGATACATATTCCATTAGACTCCACCGAGCAATGTGTCTTAACTTCTTCCATTGCGAAAGTTGCTGGCCCATCTCTCCACATCATAATTTATCCGGGATCGGATGTTACATTGGGTCCGGGTTCTTCATTCCAACCCGAGGAACCTTAAATGGCACTACTGCAGTCCTATCAATCATATCTACATCTGCCATTGTAGGCACGTGTAAAATTAAGTCACTAATTAACACACGGTAGATATTATTTCCACTAAGCACTGCAGTGCCTTTGCACTCCGACTATAGCATTTTCAAGTCCCCCTAGTTGGTCCCAACTCGGGTTTATATGGCAAACTACCAAAGTTGGCCACGTGACGTTATCCTTTATGCCCCCACACAGGTGGCACATTGGCAGATCATCCCCTGTCAGGGATCCATCCTCCCTGGCTCCATTAATGTTAGATTTGTCATCACTGGTTTTGACCTCCAAAACAA
Source organism: Cepaea nemoralis (assembly GCA_014155875.1). Classification (NCBI taxonomy): domain Eukaryota; kingdom Metazoa; phylum Mollusca; class Gastropoda; order Stylommatophora; family Helicidae; genus Cepaea; species Cepaea nemoralis. The sequence continues at coordinate 271,652 of JACEFZ010025087.1, forward strand.
GCCAACGAGTTCCTGTATACTCCCAACACAGTTGCCAGTAACCAGCCGTCAATCTTCTTGATGTTCCGGAACTAAGACTTGACAGATGTACTGTTTACTGTCTCTCGCTGCCAATTCCGGTTTGTCTCTGACTGTTGACAAACTGTCAAGCGATGCCGGGACCTGTCTTCATCACCACCGAATGTTCCCAATCCGTTAGAGATGTACACGTGCAACTACAAATATTGTCCTGGGATTTTGACATCCGATTTGTTTTTACTGTTAGTAAAATAGTAGTCGCTGGCAGATAGTCCGTTTAATCAGAAAATCCTCTATAATAATCAACCGGTTAAACACACGGTTTTATTTTGTGACAGTACCCTGAGGTTGCCAGTGTACTGAACACTTCACCACTTAGTACTCTAACTGAGGTAGCCAGTGTACTGTACACTTCACCACTTAGTACCCTAACTGAGGTAGCCAGTGTACTGAACACTTCACCACTTAGTACCCTAACTGAGGTAGCCAGTGTACTGAACACTTCACCACCTTGTACGTTAACTGAGGTAGCCAGTGTACTGATAACTGAGGTAGCCAGTGTGCTGAACACTTCACCACTTAGTACCCTAACTGAGGTAGACAGTGTACTGAACACCTCACCACCTAGTACCCTAAATGAGGTAGCCAGTGTAGTGATAACTGAGGTAGCCAGTGTGCTGAACACTTCACCACTTAGTACCCTAACTGAGGTAGACAGTGTACTGAAAACTTCACCACCTAGTACCCTAAATGAGATAGCCAGTGTACTGATAACTGAGGTAGCCAGTGTGCTGAACACTTCACCACTTATTACCCTAACTGAGGTAGACAGTGTACTGAACACTTCACCACCTAGTACCCTAACTGAGGTAGCCAGTGTACTGATAACTGAGGTAGCCAGTGTACTGAACACTTCACCACCTAGTACCCTAAATGAGATAGCCAGTGTACTGAACACTCCATCACATAGTGCCCTAACTGAGGTAGCCAGTGTACTGATAACTGAGGTAGCCAGTGTGCTGAACACTTCACCACCTAGTACCCTAACTGAGGTAGCCAGTTTACTGAACACTTCACCACTTAGTACCCTAACTGAGGTAGCCAATGTACTGATAACTGAGGTAGCCAGTGTGCTGAACACTCCACCACCTAGTACCCTAACTGAGGTAGCCAGTGTACTGAACACTCCACCACCTAGTACCCTAACTGAGGTAGCCAGTGTACTGAACACTTCACCACTTAGTACCCTAACTGAGGTAGCCAATGTACTGAACACTCCACCACCTAGTACCCTAACTGAGGTAGCCAGTGTACTGAACACTCCACCACCTAGTACCCTAACTGAGGTAGCCAGTGTACTGAACACTCCACCACCTAGTACCCTAACTGAGGTAGCCAGTGTACTGATAACTGAGGTAGCCAGTGTGCTGAACACTTCACCACTTAGTACCCTAACTGAGGTAGACAGTGTACTGAACACTTCACCACCTAGTACCCTAAATGAGATAGCCAGTGTACTGAACACTCCATCACATAGTGCCCTAACTGAGGTAGCCAGTGTACTGATAACTGAGGTAGCCAGTGTGCTGAACACTTCACCACTTAGTACCCTAACTGAGGTAGCCAGTGTACTGAACACTTCACCACTTAGTACCCTAACTGAGGTAGACAGTGTACTGAACACTTCACCAGTTGGTACCCTAACCGAGGTAGCCAGTGTACTGAACACTTCACCAGTTGGTACCCTGACTGAGGTAGCCAGTGTACTGAACACTTCACCACTTAGTACCCTGAGGTAGCCAATGTACTGTACACTTCACCACTTAGTACCCTAATTGATGTAGCCAGTGTACTGAACGCTTCACCATTTAGTACCCTGAGGTAGCCAGTGTACTGGACACTTCACCACTTAGTACCCTAACTGAGGTAGCCAGTGTACTGTACACTTCACCACTTAGTACCCTAACTGAGGTAGCCAGTGTACTGTACACTTCACCACTTAGTACCCTAACTGAGGTAGACAGTGTACTGTACACTTCACCACTTAGTACCCTAACTGAGGTAGCCAGTGTACTGTACACTTCACCACTTAGTACCCTAACTGAGGTAGCCAGTGTACTGTACACTTCACCACTTAGTACCCTAACTGAGGTAGCCAGTGTACTGTACACTTCACCACTTAGTACCCTAACTGAGGTAGCCAGTGTACTGAACACTTCACCACTTAGTACCCTGAGGTAGCCAGTGTACTGTACACTTCACCACTTAGTACCCTAACTGAGGTAGCCAGTGTACTGAACACTTCACCACTTAGTATCCTGAGGTAGCCAGTGTACTGTACACTTCACCACTTAGTACCCTAACTGAGGTAGACAGTGTACTGAACACTTCACCAGTTGGTACCCTAACTGAGGTAGCCAGTGTACTGTACACTTCTCCACTTAGTACCCTGAGGTAGCCAGTGTACTGTACACTTCACCACTTAGTACCCAAACTGAGGTAGCCAGTGTACTGTACACTTCACCACTTAGTACCCAAGCTGAGGTAGCCAGTGTACTGAACACTTCACCAGTTAGTGCCCTAATTGTGATAGCCAGTGTACTGAACCCTTCACAGCTAGTCCAGTGCCTAGATTCTTTGTCTAATCCATTGTATTTATCCCCAATGCCTAGACTCTCTGTCTAATCTATTGTATACATCCCTACTGCCTAGAGCGCAGGCCTGCTGGCCCGGTAGTCTTGGGATTGACATCTAGATGAAAGTTGTAGAATGTACCCTGGCTCCAAGGTCGGTCCCGTGTACTATATGTACCCTGGCTCCCAGGTCGACCCCGTGTACTATATGTACCCGGGCTCCCAGGTCGGTCCCATGTACTATATGTACCCTGGCTCCCAGGTCGGCCCCGTGTACTATATGTACCCGGGCTCCCAGTCGGCCCCGTGTACTACATGTACCCGGGCTCCCAGGTCGGCCCGGTCTACTATATGTACCCGGGCTCCCAGGTCGGTCCTGTCTACTATATGTACCCGGGCTCCCAGGTCAGTCCTGTCTACTATATGTACCCGGGCTCAAAGGTCGGTCCTGTCTACTATATGTACCCGGGCTTCCAGGTCGGTCCGGTCTACTATATGTACCCGGGCTCCCAGGTCGGCCCGGTCTACTATATGTACCCGGGCTCCCAGGTCGGTCCGGTCTACTATATGTACCCGGGCTCCCAGGTCGGTCCGGTCTACTATATGTACCCGGGCTCCCAGGTCGGTCCGGTCTACTATATGTACCCGGGCTCCCAGGTCGGTCCGGTCTACTATATGTACCTGGGCTCCCAGGTCGGTCCGGTCTACTATATGTACCAGAAATTGTCTTGGGAAGCAAAGGCGGCCGGCGTAATATTGACCACATGACCCCTCGACCACCGACTGCTCTTATAAAACTGCGACCGGCACCATATGGCCATTATGCCCTAAAGCTCACAAAAATGGTTCCTTTACTTTTACTCGTTCAAACATTCTAGGTGATCAGTCACAACCTTCTCTAGCAACGTTTTCTGAAGAGATGTACGTGGCGTCTGGAGCAGTAAGCGGAGGGTGGGGGAGTTCCTAGGTATATAGTGAATCGAGTAATTGCCTGCTCCTGGTCAGAGCTGTCCAGTTTGGGGCAACGAGGATGGGCTTAAGAGAAAGAAAATCTTCTTACACGCGACAGGCTGCTGAAGGCTGACAGCAGTGGCGGACTGACTCAGGTGTCAGCTGGCTTGATGGCAAGTGGGCCTTGTAAGTGCCCTATGCAGTGGGCCCCCTTCAACATTAGACAATTTGTTTAAAATCTTAGTGATCCGTTTGTATCTTATCTCCGGGCAAGCAATATTTTGAGACCAGTCCGCCACAGGCTGACGCAGACATGTGTGAATGACACCCCGGAACCATCTTGTGTGAACAACATCGCTTGTACCATCAGCAGCCATGACCACGAGCGGTGATGACAGAGACACGTTCCTAATCAGCGCGCTGCGGGAACATCAGCATCTCTACACTCCAGAGTGAGACAGAGCACACACAGACGTGTGTTGAGAGCTATGATGATAGAAAGATTTTCTTTCTCCTAAGCCCATTCACTCAGTCAGTCATTCAGTTGGTCAGCCAGTCAATCAATTATCAATCAACCGATCAATCAGTCAGCAGGTCAATGATTGGTCAGCGTGTGATGCGATGTTTGATATGCAATAAATGACAGAAGGAAAGGACAGTCAAATACACACTGACTCGACCGGCCGTTGCACTATGTAGTGAATTCCTTCATTCACTCCCATGGTCTGACATGTCTGTGAAGTAGTCTTGGAGCTGCTCACGGTTTGGCTGTTACAACACTTGTGATATCTAACACAAGTAGGTCGGCACTATAGGCAGACCAGACAGATAGCGGCAGCAGCACTGAACTATTTCCCCAGGCGGCAGACTACAGGCTGTGACAGTTGTACAAGCTGAGTGCTGGAGTCTGGGTCTCGCTGATTCATGCCTGGCACCGTTGCCAGCTAGTGAATGTACTCACGGGCACACTGCTTCCCACTTGACCGACATACACACACGCTGGTCAGAGGTGGGTTAGTGAGGAGGGTTGTCGCTGGTGAAGCTGGGTAACGGTAGTCCCATGGATGCTGCTTGGTGACGCGGAATGTTTGATCTTCAATTATGCAATAAGGTGACCAGTTCCATTCTCTACCGCTTGCAGCTCATCATCTCATGCAGGATTGATGCTCTCATGTTGTTCTCATGTTGTTCTCATGTTGCTCTCATGTTGTTCTTATGTTGCTCTCATGTTGTTCTCATGTTGCTCTCATGTTGCTCTCATGTTGTTCTCATGTTGTTCTCATGTTGTTCTCATGTTGCTCTCATGTTGTTCTTATGTTGCTCTCATGTTGTTCTCATGTTGCTCTCATGTTGTTCTCATGTTGTTCTTATGTTGCTCTCATGTTGTTCTCATGTTGTTCTCATGTTGCTCTCATGTTGCTCTCATGTTGTTCTCATGTTGTTCTTATGTTGCTCTCATGTTGTTCTCATGTTGCTCTCATGTTGTTCTCATGTTGCTCTCATGTTGCTCTCATGTTGTTCTCATGTTGTTCTCATGTTGTTCTCATGTTGTTCTCATGTTGCTCTCATGTTGTTCTTATGTTGCTCTCATGTTGTTCTCATGTTGCTCTCATGTTGTTCTCATGTTGTTCTTATGTTGCTCTCATGTTGTTCTCATGTTGTTCTCATGTTGCTCTCATGTTGCTCTCATGTTGTTCTTATGTTGCTCTCATGTTGTTCTCATGTTGCTCTCATGTTGCTCTCATGTTGTTCTCATGTTGTTCTCATGTTGTTCTCATGTTGTTCTCATGTTGCTCTCATGTTGTTCTTATGTTGCTCTCATGTTGTTCTCATGTTGCTCTCATGTTGTTCTCATGTTGTTCTTATGTTGCTCTCATGTTGTTCTCATGTTGTTCTCATGTTGCTCTCATGTTGCTCTCATGTTGTTCTCATGTTGTTCTTATGTTGCTCTCATGTTGTTCTCATGTTGCTCTCATGTTGTTCTCATGTTGTTCTCATGTTGCTCTCATGTTGTTCTCATGTTGTTCTCATGTTGCTCTCATGTTGTTCTTATGTTGTTCTCATGTTGCTCTCATGTTGTTCTCATGTTGTTCTCATGTTGCTCTCATGTTGTTCTTATGTTGTTCTCATGTTGCTCTCATGTTGTTCTTATGTTGTTCTCATGTTGCTCTCATGTTGTTCTTATGTTGTTCTCATGTTGCTCTCATGTTGTTCTCATGTTGCTCTCATGTTGTTCTCATGTTGCTCTCATGTTGTTCTCATGTTGTTCTTATGTTGTTCTCATGTTGCTCTCATGTTGTTCTTATGTTGTTCTCATGTTGCTCTCATGTTGTTTTCATGTTGCTCTCATGTTGTTCTCATGTTGCTCTCATGTTGTTCTCATGTTGCTCTCATGTTGTTCTCATGTTGCTCTCATGTTGTTCTCATGTTGCTCTCATGTTGTTCTCATGTTGTTCTCATGTTGCTCTCATGTTGCTCTCATGTTGTTCTCATGTTGCTCTCATGTTGTTCTTATGTTGTTCTCATGTTGCTCTCATGTTGTTCTCATGTTGTTCTCATGTTGCTCTCATGTTGTTCTTATGTTGTTCTCATGTTGCTCTCATGTTGTTCTCATGTTGCTCTCATGTTGTTCTTATGTTGTTCTCATGTTGCTCTCATGTTGCTCTCATCATGTTCTCATATTGCTCTCATGTTGTTTTTATGTTGTTCTCATGTTGTTCTCATGTTGCTCTCATCATGTTCTCATGTTGTTCTCATGTTGCTCTCATGTTGTTCTCATGTTGTTCTCATGTTGTTCTCACGCTGCCATCAGGTTATGTTCAGGTTGAGTGTGATTATATATGTTCAGATTATGCTAAGGTTGAGTCTGTGTCTCTTGACGTTCAGTGCGTGATCAGGCTGTGTTCAGGTTGAATGTGCGTCTCTTGACGTGCAGGTTGTGTTGTTCATGGTGTGTTCATACTGAGTTGTTCAGACTGCTTTCGTGTTGTATGGTTCAGGTTGTGTTCATGTTGTGTCTCTTGGGCTTCGCGGCTGTGTAATGTTTTAGTGTTAACTTTCATCAATGAATTGGGTCAGTTGCCTTGAAACTGCGAGAATTAAATGGAAAACAACAGAAACAGAATATCTACTTTACATAAACAGTCTCCTCTCTCTCTCTCTCTCTCTCTCTCTCTCTCTCTCTCTCTCTCTCTCTCTCTCTCTCTCTCTCTCTCTCTCTCTCTCTCTCTCTGTCTCTCTCACACACACACCACACACACACACACAATGGAGCATTATTGAGGCGTTCTCTTATTGTCTGTGTCTTTTGGTTGCTGATGAAGTCTTGTCACGGCAACGTCCTCCGTCTTTTGTGATTATGTTAACAAGCAGCTGCTTATCTATGTTATTTGTTATATTACTTGTTATATTATCTGTTATCTCTTGCGTACCGATAGCATTGTAACCTGTTAGTTACCTTTCTAGTTGTTGGCCTGTGCCGTCTAACAGCATCTGGAATATGAATAAAATGTGGTGAAACTGCGGTAAAGCTGTGAAAGTGTAAACAATATAAAATGACACAAAGTAGTGCAGCTTTACATAACAGAATGTTATGTGTCTTAATTCTGGTATAGTTATCGTGTCAGTGAGTATTCTCCCCTCTGGACATGACGAGAAACAAATTGAATGCTTTATATCGGGATTGAAAGACATGCTCGTAGATGTGAGACTGATCACCCTAAACTACTCGTTCTCTGATTACCCTAAGTACTTGTCCTATCATTACCCTTACTACTCGCCCTCTCCTTATTCTTACTGCTGGGCCTCTCATTACCCGTACTGCTGGTCCTCTCATTGCCCGTACTGCTGGTCCTCTCATTGCCCGTACTGCTGGTCCTCTCATTACCCTTGCTGCTCGTCCTCTCGTTACCTTAGCTACTGGTCCTCTCAGTACCCTAACTATCGTACTCTCATCACCGTAACTATCATACTCTCATTACCCTAAATACTGGTCCTCTCATTACCCTAACTATAGTGTGAATTATCGTCCTCTCAGTACCTTAACTACTGTCCTGTCATTACCCTAAATACTGGTCCTCTCATTACCCTAAATACTGGTCCTCTCATTACCCTAATTATCGTCCTTTCAATACCCTAACTATCATCCTCTCAATACCCTAATTATCGTCCTCTCAATACCTTAACTATTGTCCTGTCATTTCCCTAACTTTCGTCTTCTCATTTCCTTAACTATCGTCCTCTCATTTCTCTAACAATTTGCCATCTATTTTGGTGCACCACGCAACAGTGAGACCACCAGTATTTGGTACCTCTTTCCACGGAACGAGTGTAGCCAGCTGTCAGCTACACGTGCACTAACCAACTATGCATGTTGTGTAACAGAATGTAGCTGGAAGGATGTCAGCCTTCTGGCAACTTGTCCTGTCACAACTAACGCAGTCAGTACAGTCTCTCTGTCGATCCTTGCAGGTGTCGCGTCCAAGCGTGGATCAGTGGACCTCAATAAACCTGGTCGTCGCTCATCAAGTACCCACAGCTACAAGTCGGAGCATTCAGATGTGAGTGTCTTTAGTTTCCTTCTGGTTTTCTTACGAATTGTGTCGTCATTATGTTGTTTTTGGGGTTGGATGTTAACTCATTATATACCAGTTAATTGTTTTATTAACCCACAATGTCCCTCCCATTTATTTATTATTTTTCTTTATTTTTAAGTCCGCTGCTTCTGGCAAATGTTGCTTTAACCCTCTGTACCCCAACCGTTATTGTCTGAACTACTAGTTCCAATTGAAATTACCTTTTATTTCTTCCATTTCAATCTGCCGCTGGGAGATTAGCATGGCCGAATGGATAACAACGCGTGTTCTTAAACATCCGGTGTGCTGATGCCGAGGTAAGGGGTTTAACCCCATACACCGGACAGCTGGACTAAAGTTTTGACCTATCGTCCTTGACTTGGGGACGTAAATTACAAGAACCTCTGAAGTCGGAGTGGGTTCGCCTGATGGCGAGGGACACTGTTAATAGGGAAAGCTAATCGACATGCAAAATTCAGCCCAGCGCTACTAGCAGTAGTGTGTATGGACTACGCTTGAGTTCAAAGCGAGCGAGCGCAAAATAAAAAATAAAAAAAAAATAAATAAAAAAAACTGCCGTGACGTTTATTGATTTTTGTTTCAAACTGATGTCACTTTTATTCCTTCTGTTTCAAAGTGCTGTTAATTTTATTCCTCCATTTCAAATTACTGTTTCTTATGTTTCTTCTCTTTCAAATTTCTGTTTCTTTTATGTCTTCTATTTCAAACCCTGTTAATTACCGTGGCTGAATTCTTCTATTTCAAACCTTCTCTTTAGCCCAATACAGGCTAGACAACCGATCTTAAAGAAACAAATGTCTGTGACAGATTGTTATCATTCTCATTAGTACTGTGTTGTCAATGAATTTCTGCTTCGGCCTCCAGTGTATCTATACTTATTGTTCCTTAGAAATGATGTGCGCAGTTGCCATACTTGTGTACGTGCAGATTATTTCTCTAATGGCCAGACCTACTGACTTCTCACGGGCCTCTTTCTGCTGACTGACATTGTTCATTAAAAGCACCTGATTTTGTTGATCAGTCTGTTTATATGTTGTTTGATCATGTTGGTCAACACTGCTCTCTTCAGCCTTGATTACTCTCTTGTTTTACACTTCCCTTCTGTGCATCTCCTGCTATACATTCCCTGCTGTACATTGCCTTCTGTACATTGCCTGCTGTACATCCCCTGCTGTACATCCCCTGCTGTAATCCCCTGCTGTACATTCCCTGCTGTACATCGCCTTCTGTACATTCCCTACTATACATTCCCTGCTGTACATTCCCTGCTGTACATTGCCTTCTGTAATCCCCTGCTGTACATTGCCTTCTGTACATTCCCTGCTGTACATCGCCTGCTGTACATTGCCTTCTGTGCATCCCCTGCTGTACATTACCTGCTATACATCCCCTGCTATACATCCCCTGCTATACATCCCCTGCTGTACATCCCCTGCTGTACATTGCCTTCTGTGCATCCCCTGCTGTACATTACCTGCTATACATCCCCTGCTATACATCCCCTGCTGTACATTGCCTGCTATAATCCCCTGCTGTACATTACCTGCTATACATCCCCTGCTGTACATTGCCTGCTATAATCCCCTGCTGTACATTACCTGCTATACATCCCCTGCTGTACATCCCCTGCTGTACATTGCCTGCTATAATCCCCTGTTGTACATTCTCTGCTGTATATTCCCTGCTAGCTGACAACCGTCTCAGTAAGAGCACATCTGCTCACGTGCATTCTTCCCCCGTGAAATATTTCCATTTCGACTCAACATTTGTCTGGCTTCTATAGCTGCCTGATCTGTGGCAGACATGGGCGACCAAGACTCTCCAACCCGTTCTGAACATTTGCCCTGTCTGATGCTAACTATATTGTTACCTGTGGCCCAGCTGCTAAAGTTTTTCACAGTAACCCCCCCCCCCCCCTCTCCCCGCGCCTCTGTTTTCTTTTGCTTCTCTTGCTCAGTATTTCAACCACAATACTCTTTTCTCTGTTCTACTTGTTCTGTTGAATCGCTCCACTAATTTCAGTCGTCTTTTCCCCTGTGGTTTACTTGAGTGACCAAGTAACAGCTCTTGCTATCACTACTACAGAGTTTGTTTTCGTCTCAGACCACGATATTCTCATCATTCTTAAAACTACATCTACACTACCTCTAGTTTCTTCATGATGGTTCAGTAATTCTCTAAATTAACTTGTCGAAATCCCCCTATGTGTATTGTATTTTGTTAATATTTTGGAAATCATCTGAGTGATTCGTATTTGAATATTATTTTGTATGATCTTCGTGTGCATACCAGGTATTAATTAAGATATCGTGTTGTCTGATACGCCCAGATACAAATCGTACTACCAGAACACCATTCTATACAGATATGTTGGATACAAGTAGTACTACCAGAACACCACCCTATACAGATATGTTGGATACAAGTCGTACTACCAGAACACCATTCTATACAGATATGTTGGATACAAGTCGTACTACCAGAACACCATTCTATACAGATATGTTGGATACAAGTCGTACTACCAAAACACCATTCTATACAGATATGTTGGATACAAGTCGTACTACCAGAACACCACTCTATACAGATATGTTGGATACAAGTCGTACTACCAGAACACCACTTTATACAGATATGTTGGATACAAGTCGTACTACCAAACCACCACTTTATACAGTTATGTTGGATACATGTCGTACTACCAGAACACCACTCTATACAGATATGTTGGATACATGCAAGTGGGAATTACTGTGTAGATCTTGATTGTGATAGGGCCGCCACATTTTGTAGGTCTGAATGCACGAAGAAATAGGTGGCTGGTCTTTCCCTCCCTTGGCAAGGCGACGAAGGCAGGCGTCCAACCTCGTCCGGTGGCGGTCATGGCATTATCAACATAGCACCCTAACAACTAAGACGCACTAAGGCAGTGGGCCAAGTTTTGGATATATAGTTCGTACTTTATAATGTTGTATACAGTTTTTTGTTGTTAAATCAACGTTTTTTAAATCAACGTTCAATATAAATCAAACTATGTGTAACCCAATTTTCAGAAGACCAGATCAAGGCGGGACCAGATCCACAGAGGAAACACCACACACATAAATAATGCAGCCTCTCCATTCTGTGAGTAATTCTGTTTATGAACTTATTAGATGTACATGCCATAAACAAGCGAAGAAAATAACAAATAGTAAATGTGACTGTATATTTCATACGTGCCATGAACAGAACTTTAGGTGGGGTGCTGTCTGGTATGTCTAGATAAAGTCGTACCATCAGAACATATAATGTGGGGGTGTTTCATACTCATGTAATCTGTGCATAGGGTGATGTTTCATACTCATGTAATCTGTGCATGGGGTGGTGTTTCATACATAATATTTCCACTGCAGTGTTGTTTGGTACTATTTTCAACTCCCAACGGTGGACAGAAGATAGGAAATATCACAGACATCTAAGCGCAGCTGTTTGGGTTATTCAGTTAACATACATTTCTGATGTTGACCTCACTAATAACCATACCAAACTTAGTTGGTCAGCTGACAAAAGTCGGAGGCTAATGAAGCAAGAGACGGACATGATTTGCTTGCTTGTATACAAACTTCAGAAAATGGCCAGCTTGGGCATTCACATGGGTTACAGACAATGGGAAAACCTCGACAGTGCAGAAGACTGAACTAGCATTCGCCGCTAAAAGAGAAATAAGGAAGTTGGGAGACTGCCCGAGCGAATCTGAAGGAAGTGAGACTGGGAAAGTAGCCAGCCCGTGGCAGAGCAGACGACAGAAGCTAGTTGAGAAAGTGAGAGCGCAGACTAACACTGATGGCGATGCGTGACAGAAACTCTAAAGTAAGGATAGCACTCTCGGCGGAGCAGAAAGGTTCTGTTGTAATAGGGAGAGAATGTGGAAGGCAAGAGAAATAGTCTGTAAGGAACTATTTCAATTTGCGATAAATTTGTTCCAGAAGCCAACATCTGATATCCTCAACATTGGGGAAGAACATCTGATGAAGACTTTCAGATGACCAAAGCTAAGCCACACTTGGTGAACTGGAAGGTTCGTGGCGGTCAGTGAAACCAATACTCAGTTTTAACGTCAGGCATCGGTGGTAGAAAGAGATTGTGGCAGTGGTAAAGAAAGCCATCTGCACGTCAACACCTGGTCCAAAAGACACGATTATTTAATCTATATCCGCACGTCCTAAAAAGACCCAATCGGATGCTGAAAGTCGTGTGGAAGTGTAAATGTGGAATGGAAGAACGCCATTGGAATCTACATAATCAAATAGCAAAATTCGCCAAGTGTTTCCGGATTCATGCCAGTCTCCTGTGAACGTTGAAGGTAAGATATACTTCTGTCATGGTTGGCAGAGTCACAACATACTTAATGGAGAACAATTTCGTCACAAAAAAGTCCAGAAACGAGGGATCCGAGAGGTCCCGCAAAGAGTTTAGCATGCCACCATGACTTGGGAAGCCATCCAGAGAACACAAGACAGAAGGTAAAACTGCTCGTTTTATGTCTGGAATGGGCTAACCCGTGCGGTTCAGTACCCCAACAAGGCTGTGACAGACCTTCAAGATGTATCAAATGCCAGAGGAAGTCACAATCCTGTGGCAGTACTTCTCGGGATTCTCGCTTGTTACTTGTCTTTAGCGATCGGGTGTGGGAATTCGCCGACACTAGTGGGATGATTGTTATTAGCCGTGAATACATGAAGATAGCGTACAAGGATCGGAAGCACAACAGGACAGACACCTGGATGTAGAGACGGAAACATCTGTACAAGTGGGAGCACATCTGATGGTCAGAAGCCTCCCGCCGTGCTTGCCCCACGCTGGTGTTGATACTACCAGGATCTTTACACAAGGGATGTAATTTGGGGATTCGACTATTCCAAAATCCGCGATTCACTGCACACATATCAAGCTTGTAAATAATCGTATATATTATGGTGGTCTGTGAATGTGACTGAATGGTAGAGAACAATATTTACATCAAACAGTAAACAAGTGTGTATGTAATCATAATATGTGCACGTGGTTTTGTAACAGACTTCTAACATTTATCTGTAGCCTGACCATGGATTCAGTCCCCGGGAACATTCCTGTCATATGTTAGCAGTTTTAAACGCAGTCTGGGCACCAGGCCACTCGTTAATTCTAAGGACACTCCAGCCGTCTTTTTTTAGGGGACACGCAGGCACGGACGTCTATTTCTGCTGTTGAATGGGGCAGCAAGGAAGAACTGATCATGTGAAGACCAGCTTTAGAAAGATATTTCCAGGCCACACATTTAGGAATCCACTTTAAACGGAATGCACACCAGTTCTACAGTTATACTGTGCCTTCGTTAATTTTCCAGACAGACGGGCAGATAGAAAGAAAAACAGATACATCAGTTGTTAGATATATATGAGGATGGAAAGGTAACTGGGTCAATAGATAGATAAGCAGGCATGTAGTCTGGTAGACAAATAGACATACGATCTGACAGACAGACAGATGGATAATAGCTAGGCAGATATGTAAAGGAATAGCTAGATACTTGTATAAACAGACATACATCAGATGGATGGACAGACAGATTACACCAGAACTGATCGGACCTACTATAAGTCATCACCGTAGTACAATTCCTCCTGGCCAACTACAGTATGACTATTTGCCGTTGAATAATGGCACACTATATTTCCTTAGTTATCGCACACACATAACCAGTGTTTATTGTTATTCTCTGTATGGCGGCAATACATGTCTGTTGTTTATTCTCTGTATGCCGACCATATATGTCTCTTGTTTATTGTCTCTATACCGACCATACATGTCTGTTATTTATTGACTCGCTGTTTATTGTCTCTATGCCGACCACACGTGTCTGTTGTTTATTGACTGTTGCTGTTTATTGTCGCTATGCCGAGCCGACCACACATGTCTGTTATTTATTGACTCGCTGTTTATTGTCTCTATACCGACCATACATGTCTGTTGTTTATTGACTCGCTGTTTATTGTCTCTATACCGACCACACATGTCTGTTGTTTATTGACTGTTGCTGTTTATTGTCTCTATGCCGACCATACATGTCTGTTTATTGACTGTTGCTGTTTATTGTCTCTATGCCGACCACACATGTCTGTTTATTGACTGTTGCTGTTTAATGTCTCTATTCCGACCATACATGTCTGTTTATTGACTGTTGCTGTTTAATGTCTCTATACCGACCATACATGTCTGTTTATTGACTGTTGCTGTTTAATGTCTCTATGCCGACCACACATGTCTGTTGTTTATTGAATGTTGCTGTTTAACCCTGACACGCCAGCTCCAGTGATTCTCCCATCCCGAGCTATTGAGATCAGAAATGGTGACGGTTCCACAGACTGGTCTCGTCGATCGTCTCCCTCGCCCGTCATTATTAAACCAATTAGGCCCAAGCCCAAAGGTAAACCAGCTGCCACACAGGCTCAGCCAGCCTGGGGCTTAATGAAATCTCCAGGCGTACCCACCCTGTCATCAGCCAAGGCCCGCGACTCTGGCGGTAGTAAGTGCCAGTGTTGTAGCAATTTCTATTCCACGGTGCTTTCCCTTGACTGTGATTTGATTCATTTCCCAGTTTCATTTTTGCACATAGCCACACAACGGCCAGTTTTATATTTGATTGCTGTATGATTGTGTATGGTTAACTTATTTTTGACATTCTTTTACCCCTTCTTCTCCTTTTTTTTGGTTTTAAAATGACCCTCAAACGTTTATTGTATTTTAAATATTGCTTTGTTTATTTTGCTTGATTAGTATTTGCCACATCTGTATTTGTATGGCTAGATTTGGTGTTATATTGGTGTACTATTTTGTTTGCATTAGTTTGAGCTAGCCATGAATCGTTGACTACTCTGTAAAGCGGTGTATTTGCTATTTGCTGGTCATATATACATTATCTTTATCTTTGTGGTGGGTGGGACTTCACCCACCCTTATAGCTCTTTCCGGCGAGGGTTGGCGGGGTGGTTTGGAAGTTACGCGGACATTGGCATGAGTGCTGTGGAATGGGGCGGGTTCGGTACTTGGGTTCACCGCTGGCTTTTCAGTGATAGATAATCCCATTGCAGATACAGGAAGTGACATAAGACAATTAAACATCCCATGACGCTTAATCTGTGAACTGTCCTCATTGTGCGGGCATAGTGTATCGCTAATGTGTAGTTCTTGTATCTAAACCCGACAATAGCTCACGATGTTGACCCTGGCACATTCTGCTGTAATTGTATTGTTGGATAAACGTACATACTCCAATGAGTTCACTGTTGTATCTAATTGTTGATGCATCTAGCCAGCGGTTGCCTGCCTAGTTCACACGTCAATGTTGATGCATCCAGCTGGCGTTTGCCTGTCTAGTTCACATGTCAGTGTTGAATCACCCAGTCAGCGTTTGCCTGCCTAGTTCACATGTCAATGTTGATGCATCCAGCCAGCGGTTGTCTGTCTAGTTCACATGTCAATGTTGATGCATCCAGCCAACGGTTGCCTGCCTAGTTCACATGTCAATGTTGATGCATCCAGCCAACGGTTGTCTGTCTAGTTCACACGTCAATGTTGATGCATCCAGCCAGCGGTTGTCTGTCTAGTTCACATCTAAATGTTGATGCATCCAGCCAACGGTTGCCTGCCTAGTCACACGTCAATGTTGATGCATCCAGCCAATGGTTGCCTGCCTAGTTCACATGTCAATGTTGATGCATCCAGCCAATGGTTGCCCACCTAGTTCACATGTCAATGTTGATGCATCCACCCAATGGTTGCCTGCCTAGTTCACATGTCAATGTTGATGCATCCACCCAATGGTTGCCTGCCTAGTTCACATGTCAATGTTGATGCATCCACCCAATGGTTGCCCACCTAGTTCACATGTCAATGTTGATGCATCCACCCAATGGTTGCCTGCCTAGTTCACATGTCAATGTTGCTTAATGATCCTTTGTTTTACTCAGGGTATGAGGTGTTTAAGAATAAAAAGCCGGGTTAACATCTATATATATATATATAATGCAATGTCTGTCTGTCCATATGTTATTGATGCGTTCGCGAACGGTCCATCCGATTGAGATGAAGTTTTCTACACGCGTTCTTATCATTCCCATGCAGCCAACTGTCATAGTTTGTTAGTTTAAAAACAGCTATTTACGTAATAAAATTAAATTTTGTTATTAGATTATAATTTATATATAGTGAGGGGACTTAACTTAAGAAAAGTTATATCAAGGGACATAACTTTTAGTAGCATTGCTATATATTTTATATATAATTGTTGCATTGTTATCAAAGCTTTATAAAATTTTTGTCTACAGTTATTTACAGGCATATACGTTATAATATATAATGATAAAATCTTTAAGGCATTTTTAAAGTTTTCATAAAAATAATACACCTATTTTAAATACGTGAACATTTTCTAACTCATCTTTTTATTTCTCTTCGACATCTATACAGTCATCCCAGCATTTATTGGGTTTTCGTGATATCTTGGTAAGTTTACGTTCAGTAGTTTCAGAGAAATTAGACGTAGACAGTCAAACATTTTTGGACATGTTATGAGAAGAAATGGACTGGAGAACTTAGTGACAGCTGGCAAGATCGAAGGGAACAGACCAAGAGGAAGACCGAGAGGAAAATATCTTGATGGCTTGGCCACATGGCATGGACGAGACAGGAACACTGAGCTGATCCACGACTCTGGTGATCGAGTGAAATGGCGAGTCATGACCGCCCACGCTTTCCAGCATGGCACATGATTGATTGATTGAGTTTCAGATTGCCCTATTTAGTTATTGGGATGAAGATTGTTCTCTTCCAATCTGTTCGCCATATTTCCGGGAACAGAAACGGGAGCTTATATAACTACTAAAATGAATTAAATGAGACGCTCTCCACCAGGGACTGGGCGAAGCCGGACCGGGTCGTCTTTTTTGGGGGAACGGGAGCAGGGGCCGAATATTTCCGGGAACGGGAACGGGAACTTATATGACTACTAATATGAATTAAATGAGAAGCTCCCCACCAGGGACTGGGCGAAGCCGGGCTGAGTCGTCTTTATTGGGAACGGGAACGGGAGCAGGGGCCGAATATGAATTACATGAGACGCTCCCCGCCAGGGCGGGTCGTCTTTTTTGGGAACGGGAACTGGGGCAGGGGCCGAATATGAATTAAATGAGACGCTCCCCGCCAGGGTCTGGGCGAAGCCGGGCCGGGTCAGCTAGTAATATATAGCAAGAAATTAAGAATAAAGTAAACTTCATGGGCATTGTGTAAAAATAAAGTTTCCTTCCGGAAACATAAAAACAACGATGAACATCGTCTATAGAGGATGCACGTGCAAACGTTTGCCTGCCGGCCAGGCGCCGTGTGTTCAAATTCCCATTAGGGAATTTAAAAAAAAACAACAACCAAACAAACAACGAAATTGACCAATCCTTCCAGTTCTACCCAGTTTAAACTTGGGACATTCCCATACCTGCTCCATCTTCGTCTTCAACAGCAAGCGAAGTGTACCAATTCTAATTTTACCATTTGCAGTTTGATAATGTGTTCGTCTGCCCCTTCCTGTGAGTACAGAGTGTCGGTGAGACCTCTGATCACTCGCGGCCGCAGCAACCTCTCTAGGCTGTGATGATCTATCCGTTCTTCCACACTCCCTAGGCTGTGATGATCTATCTGTTCTTCCACACTCCCTAGGCTGTGATGATCTATCTGTTCTTCCACACTCCCTAGGCTGTGATGATCTATCCGTTCTTCCACACTCCCTAGTCTGTGATGATCTATCTGTTCTTCCACACTCCCTAGGCTGTGATGATCTATCCGTACTTCCACACTCCCTAGGCTGTGATGATCTATCCGTTCTTCCACACTTCCTAGGATGTGATGATCTATCTGTTCTTCCACACTCCCTAGGATGTGATGATATACCTGTTCTTCCACACTCCCTAGGATGTGATGATCTATCTGTGCTTCCACACTCCCTAGGATGTGATGATCTATCTGTTCTTCCACACTCCCTAGTCTGTGATGATCTATCCGTTCTTCCACACTCCCTAGTCTGTGATGATCTATCTGTTCTTCCACACTCCCTAGGATGTGATGATATACCTGTTCTTCCACACTCCCTAGGATGTGATGATCTATCTGTGCTTCCACACTCCCTAGGATGTGATGATCTATCTGTTCTTCCACACTCCCTAGGATGTGATGATCTATCTGTTCTTCCACACTCCCTAGGATGTGATGATATACCTGTTCTTCCACACTCCCTTGGATGTGATGATCTATCTGTGCTTCCACACTCCCTAGGATGTGATGATCTATCTGTTCTTCCACACTCCCTAGTCTGTGATGATCTATCTGTTCTTCCACACTCCCTAGTATGTGATGATCTATCCGTTCTTCCACACTCCCTAGTCTGTGATGATCTATCCGTTCTTCCACACTCCCTAGGATGTGATGATCTATCTGTTCTTCCACACTCCCTAGGATGTGATGATCTATCTGTTCTTCCACACTCCCTAGGCTTTGATGATCTATCTGTTCTTCCACACTCCCTAAGCTTTGATGATCTATCTGTTCTTCCACACTCCCTAGGCTGTGATGATCTATCCGTTCTTCCACACTCCCTAGGATGTGATGATCTATCCGTTCTTCCACACTCCCTAGGATGTGATGATCTATCTGTTCTTCCACACTGCCTAGGATGTGATGATCTATCTGTCCTTCCACACTCCCTAGGATGTGATGATCTATCTGTTCTTCCACACTCCCTAGGCTGTGATGATCTATCTGTTCTTCCACACTGCCTAGGATGTGATGATCTATCTGTCCTTCCACACTCCC
Source organism: Cepaea nemoralis (assembly GCA_014155875.1). Classification (NCBI taxonomy): domain Eukaryota; kingdom Metazoa; phylum Mollusca; class Gastropoda; order Stylommatophora; family Helicidae; genus Cepaea; species Cepaea nemoralis. The sequence goes on from JACEFZ010025087.1 coordinate 290,732, forward strand.
TAGGATGTGATGATCTATCTGTTCTTCCACACTCCCTAGTCTGTGATGATCTATCTGTTCTTCCACACTCCCTAGGCTGTGATGATCTATCTGTTCTTCCACACTCCCTAGGCTGTGATGATCTATCCGTTCTTCCACACTCCCTAGGATGTGATGATCTATCTGTTCTTCCACACTCCTAGGATGTGATGATCTATCCGTTCTTCCACACTCCCTAGGATGTGATGATCTATCCGTTCTTCCACACTCCCTAGTCTGTGATGATCTATCTGTTCTTCCACACTCCCTAGTCTGTGATGATCTATCTGTTCTTCCACACTCCCTAGGATGTGATGATCTATCTGTTCTTCCACACTCCCTAGGATGTGATGATCTATCCGTTCTTCCACACTCCCTAGGATGTGATGATCTATCCGTTCTTCCACACTCCCTAGTCTGTGATGATCTATCTGTTCTTCCACACTCCCTAGTCTGTGATGATCTATCTGTTGTTCCACACTCCCTAGGATGTGATGATCTATCTGTTCTTCCACACTCCCTAGGATGTGATGATCTATCTGTTCTTCCACACTCCCTAGGATGTGATGATCTATCCGTTCTTCCACACTCCCTAGGATGTGATGATCTATCCGTTCTTCCACACTCCCTAGGCTGTAATGATCTATCTGTTCTTCCACACTCCCTAGGCTGTGATGATCTATCTGTTCTTCCACACTCCCTAGGATGTGATGATCTATCTGTTCTTCCACACTCCCTAGATGTGATGATCTATCCTGTTAGGCTGTAATGATCTATCTGTTCTTGTGCCAACACTCCCTAGGCTGTGATGATCTATCTCGTTCTTCAACACTCCCTAGGATGTGTATGATCTATCTGTTCTTTCCACACTCCCTAGGATGTGATGATCTATCTGTTCTTCCACCACTCCCTACGTCTGTGATGATCTATCTAGTCTTCCACATCCCTAGGATGTGATTGATCTATCTGTTCTTCCACACTTCCTAGTCTGTGATGATCTATCTGTTCCTTCCACCCTCCCTAGGAGTGATGATCTATCTGTTCTTCCACACTCCCTAGGATGTGATGATCTATCTGATCTTCCACACTCCCTAGGATGTGATGATCTATCTGTTCTTCCACACTCCCTAGTCTGTGATGATCTATCCGTTCTTCCACACTCCCTAGGATGTGATGATCTATCTGGTCTTCCACACTCCCTAGTCTGTGATGATCTATCCGTTCTTCCACACTCCCTAGGATGTGATGATCTATCTGGTCTTCCACACTCCCTAGGATGTGATGATCTATCTGTTCTTCCACACTCCCTAGTCTGTGATGATCTATCTGGTCTTCCACACTCCCTAGGATGTGATGATCTATCTGTTCTTCCACACTCCCTAGGATGTGATGATCTATCCGTTCTTCCACACTCCCTAGTCTGTGATGATCTATCTGTTCTTCCACACTCCCTAGGCTGTGATGATCTATCTGTTCTTCCACACTCCCTAGGCTGTGATGATCTATCTGTTCTTCCACACTCCCTAGGATGTGATGATCTATCTGTTCTTCCACACTCCCTAGGATGTGATGATCTATCTGTTCTTCCACACTCCCTAGGATGTGATGATCTATCTGTTCTTCCACACTCCCTAGGATGTGATGATCTATCTGTTCTTCCACACTCCCTAGGATGTGACGATCTATCTGTTCTTCCACACTCCCTAGTCTATGATGATCTATCTGTTCTTCCACACTCCCTAGGATATGATGATCTATCTGTTCTTCCACACTCCCTAGTCTGTGATGATCTATCTGTTCTTCCACACTCCCTAGGATTTGATGATCTATCTGTTCTTCCACACTCCCTAGGCTGTGATGATCTATCCGTTCTTCCACACTCCCTAGGCTGTTATGATCTATCTGTTCTTCCACACTCCCTATGATGTGATGATCTATCTGTTCTTCCACACTCCCTAGGATGTGATGATCTATCTGATCTTCCACACTCCCTAGGCTGTGATGATCTATCCGTTCTTCCACACTCCCTAGGATGTGATGATCTATCTGTTCTTCCACACTCCCTAGGATGTGATGATCTATCTGATCTTCCACACTCCCTAGGCTGTTATGATCTATCTGTGCTTCCACACTCCCTAGGATGTGATGATCTATCTGTTCTTCCACACTCCCTAGTCTGTGATGATCTATCTGTGCTTCCACACTCCCTAGGATGTGATGATCTATCTGTTCTTCCACACTCCCTAGGCTGTTATGATCTATCTGTTCTTCCACACTCCCTAGGATGTGATGATCTATCTGTTCTTCCACACTCCCTAGGATGTGATGATCTATCTGATCTTCCACACTCCCTAGGCTGTGATGATCTATCCGTTCTTCCACACTCCCTAGGCTGTGATGATCTATCTGTTCTTCTACACTCCCTAGGATGTGATGATCTATCTGTTCTTCTACACTCCCTAGGATGTGATGATCTATCCGTTCTTCCACACGAACGGGAGAACGTTTGGGGGAGGTAAAGGCGGCCGGTGTGATGCCGACCATATTCCCAATCGATGGTGATTGGTCTATACAACTATCATGCTAGCACCAAGTACCCACCCAGTCGATGGTGATTGGTCTATACAACTATCATGCTAGCACCAAGTACCCACCCAGTCGATGGTGATTGGTCTATACAACTATCATGCTAGCACCAAGTATCCACCCAGTCGATGGTGATTGGTCTATACAACTATCATGCTAGCACCAAGTACCCACCCAGTCGATGGTGATTGGTCTATACAACTATCATGCTAGCACCATATACCCGCTCAGTCGATGTTGATTGGTCCATACACCTATCATGCTAGAACCATATACCCAGTCGATGTTGATTGGTCTATACAACAATCATGCTAGCACCATATACCCAACCAATCGATGGTGATTGGTCTGTACAACTATCATGCTAGAACCATATACCCAGTCGATGGTGATTGGTCTATACAACAATCATGCTAGCACCATATACCCAACCAATCGATGGTGATTGGTCTGTACAACTATCATGCTAGAACCATATACCCAATAGCCTGGATGAGTAGAAGAGTGACCTTCCCTTTCTCTGACATCAGTCGGAATGCGTCCATTATGCTCCAGGAAATATTTGATTAACATATTTAATTGTTATGCGCTGTCTGTTAACGTGGTCCTGGGAGCCTTTGCTGTCAATTCCCGACTTCAGGATTTGAGCTCGTGAGATATCTTCTTCTCCGTGAAGGCAAACTTATAATCCTTGGTATTTGTGTTGACATTTGACTAGCTGGTTGATAATTTATTCTTGGGTTTGTGTAATGAGTTTGTTCATGCTATTGTTCTGTTTAATCACAGCATATTTATTCTTTGCTGTATGGAATCGCTCATTAGATCTATTAGCTTTATTTGTGTGTGTGTGTGTTGTTGTTGTTGTTGCAGATTCATATGCCAGTTTGCTTCCCATTGATTCCAGTTCTATTATAGTTTCTTTGAGCTGAGAAACATGCAATGGCAGTGGAAACTGGTTTATGAGGAATATTCTAAGAATACCATGCACAGACAGAAAAGCGACTGAGAATGTTCCACAAGTAACACATGAAAACTATATATTGATTATGGAAATTAGATGCAGACATTCAATAATTTGTTTTAGCATGTTATGAGGAGAAATAAACTAGAAAACTTAGCGACAACTGGCACATTTGAGAGGGAATTGAATTGAATTGAAGTGAACTTTATTTTAAAAGAGTTACAAATTGGACACCTAGGCCCGTCTTACACTCGGTCCTTCCAATCACTCATCTTTCGTTCATCATCAGTGCATGATACATTCACATAGGAAAAAAACACATTGTCAAATGCATGTTTTAAGCATAAAAAATGCATATTATCATATGTGGCACATCCCCCCTCAAACACACACATCCCCCACCCACCCACACATAACACATCCCCCACCCACCACATATCCCTCCAATCACTTATATATGCCGCCACCAACACAGACATCTCGCACCCACCCACACAAATATCCCTCACACACATCCCCACCCACACACAACCTCCCACTCACACATACCCCAACCCACACAAACTCGCCCACACACACATGCTCAACCCACCCACCCCAACCACACATACATACCCCTCCCACACGTACATCCCGCACCAACCCACACACACATCCTTCACCCACTCACATATCACCCACCCATACCCACACATCTTCCTATCCACACGCACATCCCCACACACATTTCCCACCCCACATATTTCACATCCACCCACACACCCCACCAACCACACATACATCCCCACCCACACACATCTCCCATGCATACACACATCCCCACACTCCTACTACACTCCCCTCAAACACACATCCCTTACCCGCCAACATCCACACATACCAATACCCACCAACACCCACATAAACACAGCAACCTAAACATACATCCCCCTCCCACACATCCCTCACCCACCGACATATTCCCCACATACACACGCTCCATCCATACACACATCCCTCCACCCACCCATACACCTCCCCACCCACCCACTCATACACCTCCCCACCCACCCACTCACACATTCCCCCACAACACACACATCCCCACCCTCACACATCTCCCCACCCCCACACACATATCCCCGCACACACATCTCACACATCCTCCACTCACACACACTTCTCCCATACTCCCACACAAATCTCCCACCCACACATAAACACATCTCCAACCCACACACACATCTCCCACCCCATACACACCTCCCCCATCCATATATACATCAGCCACACTCATCCCCCATCCATATATACATCAGCCACACCCATCCTCCAACCCATACACACATCCCTCACATCCCCACACACCCATCCACATACCCTCACCCACTAATCCACACACCCACTCATACACACATCCCTCACTCACTCACCCCCCCCCCCCTCCCCACACCGACCGACACACATCCCCACCCAGACACATCCCTCATCCAGGAGCAATGGGAAGGCAGGGAGATAAACATCTGGATGATTTGACCACTCCCCCCCCCCCCCCCCCCCTTCCTTCCCTGGCGTTACTTATCGGGACAAGAACACAGGTGATCCAAGATTGTGGCCAACCATGACCCTCCACGCTTCTGATGATGATTATGTCTTCTCGCCTTTGGTTGGCTTGAAATTGTACGTACTGCAATGTTGTCTCTAGTGTTAAACTTCACTGACCTGTTTAGTTCACAAACACCTAAGTACATGCCCGGGTTGTACTCTGCATGCCGCATTCTGAGACAGCACCATGTTTGGGACACCCCCGCAGTAACGCGATGATCAAACACTTGTCGGTGTGCAAGTTTATGATGGCAGCTGCAAGGCGTATCTGAGACTGTCAGCAGCACTTCACCTGTTGGCAGCCGGTGCTCCGTCTCCCGGCAGCACTCAGGCCGGGACTGACAGCTAGCAGGCGGCACGCGGCCCTCATGCTGTCCGCACGTGTGAGCTCATCATCTGCTGGCCAGGTTTGGCAGCCTATCTGTCTTGTCGTCACTGTGTATGGCGGAGGGAGGTTGAGTGGCAGGTAGGGTTTAAATGCGGAATTGTTGCCAGGTGTAGCATGTTATCTCTACTTGGTGGCATCTTTTTTCGGTAATGTGCAGAGATGATAGATGGTGCATGACGATAGATAGCTGGCTTGATGAAATATCGGTGATGAGATTTAATTCACTGTATACCAAGCTACACATTATAGGTTAATTTCAATTTAAGTTCAACTCGTGGCTTTATTTTCTTTTCCTTTAGAAGAATATGGAATAGATCAAGTCACCAGACTGCTGAACACATTATATGATACTGGCTACTGGATATATGATACCTTCTGAATTATGTAACTCTGTAATTATTGCAATCCCAAAGAAATCAGGAGCCTTGGGGTGTGATCAACATAGAACAATTAGTATATGAGTCACACCACAAAGATTTTGCTACGAATTATCATACAAAGAGTGGGGAAGAAAATACAATCTGAAAATAGGGAAAGAACAATGTGGGTTTGTAGAAGGAAAGGGTACAGTAAATTACTGAGTATATGCTGCGAACAGTTATTGAACGTGCTATAGAAGTAAACAAGGATATACATCTTTGCTTTATTGACTACACAAAGGCTTGTGATAGAGTTAGACATGTCAACATAGTGGATATGCTTGCAGATCTACAAATTGATGGGAAAGACATTAGAATTATTTAAAAAAAAACATATATTGGAAACAACAAGCTGCCATAAGGATTGATAATGAAGTGGTACAATATCAGCTTTTTAAGAGAGATGTTAGGCAGGGATGTGTAATGTCTCCAGATCTTTTTTTCCCTATACAGTGAAAATAGTTTTAGAAATGTAAAAGATATAAATGGAATCAGTAATTGGAAGACGAAACATCAATAACATTAGATATGCAGATGATACAGTATTGATTGCAGACAGTGTGCAGGATCTGCAACAATTAGTAGATGCGGTTGTTGCACACAGTGAGCAGCTGGGGTTAGAATTAAATTGTAAAAAAAAACACAGGTTATGCTAGTCACTAAGAAGAACGAAATACAACAATGTAATATACAAGTAATTGATACTATTCTTCAACAAGTGAATCGGTACAATTATCTCGGAACAGTCATAACATCTGATGGGAGATGCCTTGAAGAGATTAGAACAAGAATCGCCATGGCGAAAGTAGCTTTTAGCAAGATGAAAAACATTCTGACCAATAAAAAGATGTCAATTGAAACGAGAAAAAAGTGTTGAGGGGAGACATAGAGCCTGTTCATTTGTATGGATGTGAAACTTGGACAATGAGCTGTCAAGCCGAAAAACATCTGATGGCTGCAGAAATGTGGTTTCTGAGGAAAATGCAAAGAATACCATGGACAGACAGAAAAACCAATGACCAAGTACTACAGGAGACAAATGACAATCGTAAATTGATTAGAGAAATTAGACGTAGACAGTCAAAATTTTGTGGACATGTTATGAGAAGAAATGGATTGGAGAACTTAGTGACAACTGGCAAGATCGAAGGGAACAGACCAAGGAGAGGAAAATATCTGGATGGCTTGGCCACATGGCATGGACGAGACAGGAACACTGAGCTGATCCACGACGCTGGTGATCGAGTGAAATGGCGAGTCATGACCGCCCACGCTTTCCGGCATGGCACATGATTGATTGATTGATTGGTTGTTTGCCTCAGACAATTTTGGCTTTCTTATGTATGCCTCAATCAATTGTGGTTTTCTTATCTCTGTCTGCCTCTATCAATTGTGACTTTTACCCAAAAAAAAATGTCTGCCTCAGTCAGTTGTGGCTTTCTTATCTCTGTCTGCCTCAGTAATGACTTTCATATCTTTGTCTGCTTCAGTCAGTTGTGCTTGTCTTATCTCTGTTTGTCTCAGTCAGTTGTGGCTATCTTATCTCTTTCTGCCTCATTCATCTGTGGCTTTCTTATCTATACCTCAGTCAGTTATGGCTTACTTATCTCTGTCTGCCTTAGTTAGTTGTGACTTTCTTATCTCTGTCTGTCTCAATCAGTTGTGGCTCTCTTATCTCTGTCTGCCCCAGCCAGTCGTGGCTCTCTTATCTCTGTCTGCCTCAGACAGTTGTGGCTCTCTTATCTCTGTCTGCCCCAGCCAGTTGTGGCTCTCTTATCTCTGTCTGCCCCAGCCAGTCGTGGCTCTCTTATCTCTGTCTGCCTCAGACAGTTGTGGCTCTCTTATCTCTGTCTGCCTCAACCAGTTGTGGCTCTCTTATCTCTGTCTGCCCCAGCCAGTTGTTGCTCTCTTATCTCTGTCTGTCTATGTCTGTCTGTCTGTCTGTCTATGAAAAGACTGTTGTCTTTTTATATCAATCAATCAATCAATCAATCAATCAATCAATCAATCAATCAATCAGTCAGTCAGTCAGTCAGTCAGTCAGTCAGTCAGTCAGTCAATCTTATTTTTATATCTCCCCACTCTTCATGTGTTCTCTCCCATGCGGCTTTTAAAAGCGTTTCGTGTCCTTTAATGTTGGCGAAATATTCGACTAGTCTCTATTTTATTACTTTGATCATTTCTTGTCATTTCCAGCTTTCCCAAGACTTGGAAATCTGTATGTTCATGTATTGTGACGTGTTCTTATTTATATACACATTTCCAGTTTCAGTGATTGTTCTTCTGCACCATTTGCTAGCTGCTACAAGATGTCCTAGATAAAGGACCAGTGTTATTTAGTCTAGTATCTCTCCGTTTTCTGTGCTATTATTCAGTGTTCTCTTTTGCTTGCAAATGGGCTTACTTCTGGATAAAAATGGTTTGCATATCCTTTACAGGATATCGCTGTCAACATCAGCATCTTTCAGCTGATTGCTGATTTCTTGGCAAGATTACGCTCAGTAGTTTGCCATTGCTTTCTGAGCGACCGGCTCAATACTCTCATAAGTCACTGGCGCGACTCAAACCGCTTCCAATTCTCGTGCGCTCACGTCAACCAGGAGAGTATTCGGGGTTACGGAGAAAGCTGCTAACTCCTCGGCCAGGGAGACCGGCTACTTCTGGATACTGAGTATTATTATATTATCCAAAGTCCTGCTCTTGGCCTATTTACTTACTCAACAAGGTCCTGCAACTCCTGCTCACCTCCTGCCAACAACATTGTCGTCTGCACATATATTGGCGGTGAATATGACCAAAGTATTTTAGTTTCCCAGACGTGACTCTGTATATGAGCTACTTCTCTTCGACGTCCAGATCTTGTAGAATGTTGGTATGTTCTTTCTTCTACTGACACAACATAATCAGAGAACCCTTATGTAAGGTTTAAGCTCACAGCCCAAGTTTTTATGTTTCTTTAGTGATTGCGAAATGGTCCATGGCTCATACCGTATGTGGTGACAGGAAAGATGTGTTTTCACATAATTACTGTTTCACTTGTTTGGGGTGTTGTGCCTTGGATTCTTAATACTGCTTGTACTCTACATTATTATGGAAGTCTCAGTCGGACGTCTCTTGAACAGTTCACAAAGTTATTGTTTGTGCAGGCAAGATATTCAAAGTCTGTCACGTGTTCAATGTCTTCATTGGTTGTTGTGAGCTTTAGTTGGCATGCAGTTTTAGCAGTGGGTATTATTTTGATTGATTCTTACAGCAGAAATAGCTTTCATTCCTGCTGAGGGATTTATATGATCTTTAAAGGTACTTCTAACGTATTCCTGCAATAATGATATTTCAGGTTACTTCGTAATGTTTTAGTTTTCCTGCATTCAGTGACACTCAACGTTTCTCGCATCCTGTTTAGAATTCGTCTGCAAGTAACTACAACTGAGTTATTCCTCTTCCGTAATGTAGCTAGCTATATACAACAACCGCAAATAGCCATAGCAACATAAGCTTCGCGCATAAAACCGAGCGAAAACCGACATCCGGAAATTAACGTTTAGCAAATATCGGAGGGGATCTAGCAATAGTCCAGGGGAGTTTTGTTAAATTGCAATTCGAAGAATGTTAGCTAACGGTGAGTAAAACACCTCGGCGCTGTGTGGGATGTCATGAACAATCTGTCACGTACAGAAAACGTATCTCTTCACTGTAATATTCTCCTTCTGTGGTACGGTCTTGGGGTTCTCTGTATGTCCTATCCTAGTTTGCAGTGAGATATTTTACACGGGATCAAAAGCTGGAGAACCGCCATATCAGGTGGGTCTGCCAGCTCTACATTACTGGAACGCCCTTACTGTGTGTTTAGTAGTTTGCCATCGCTTTCTTAAAGACCGACTCTCACATCATTGTGAAAGTCAACGCCAGGCGGTCTGTTTACAAATGGGCTGCGATTGATTTCGAACCCGGTATGCGAGACTGAATCTGCGCTCTAAGCCACAGACACCGATTGACGATACACAGGGGGAAGGAGGTTGAATGGCACAAACATGTCACATTTCCCATATGGTTAGTAGAGAATTGTCAGTAATATGTGATGTTAAACTGTGTGTGTGTAATTCCATCTGGTGCTGGCGTTCCTACAGGGCTAACACAGATGACTTGATTGACCATGTAGCTCATGGGATGCATGTTTTCAACAATGTTATCTCTGTGTGTCTAGCAGTGTAAAGATCCATAGCACCATGTGATGGCAGATTGTCCTTCCTGGATGTAATTCTAATGCCTGTGTTTTTAAACTGTCTGACATCACCGGCCGAACTAGGCCAGTCTTGTTGGCAGCTGTGGCGGAAGACGCTAATTAAAAACATCCTACGCTTTCTCGTTGCGTTCTCGTGATTCATCTTCATAGAAGAACACTCTAGAGAAAACAGTGGCGGCAAGATGCAGGCAACACCTGCCTGTCTCGGGGTTATTTTAGACCTTACACTGGCGGGGGATATGACATATATCGGCATGGGTGGGGCTTTTCTTACACTGTATACATAATCTCGTCAGTTGGAATGGTCGGGGGAGAAGGGCGGGGGTTGGAATGTGGAGGTCAAGGAATGCAATAAACAGCCACTCAGGTGTGATGGTCGACACAAGATCTGATGAGAGAGAGAGAGAGAGAGAGAGAGAGAGAGAGAGAGAGAGAGAGAGAGAGAGAGAGAGAGAGAGAGCACCCCTAGCATCACCAGGGACGGTGGAAGCTGGAACTGTGATATTAAGTCGGGGTTTATGCAGTGGCGGCCTGTAAAGCCTGTATACAGCCCGAGTTAGAATTTTAAACAGCTACTGTTTGATATACAAGCCTTCTTCATGGACGTCGTGGAACCTGATTGGCTGCTGTTAGGCTCTTATAAACTGTCTTTCTGTTTGCTCGGATGCTGTGGCTCAGCCTTTGTAGTTGCTGGCATTGCAGGATGCAACTTTCGTTGAACTGTTCTTTTGTTTCCTGTGTATTTTGACAAAGGCTTTCTGTGTGTGCAACATCGTGTTATGTGTTACAATGAACGTATAATTTTAGAAGTGCGGTTGTAGATCCTCTTGTCACATTTTAATGACAAGTTAAAAGCCCGTATTTATGACATTATTACGCTTACGGTAGCATAATCGCCTAGATTCACCTAGTCACATGGGACACTGGGAGACGCAGGGACGTAGTGGCTAGACTGTCGCCTATCCGCTGGATGGCCATCGGTTCGAATTCGCAAGGGGGGGGGGGGAGGACGGGGTCGGATGTTTAAAATTGGCATGGGGTGTCAAGTTGACCCAGCCTGACATAGTTACCAGGAAGTGTACCGGGATGTTAACGCGGCTGGTGTTATACTGGCCACATCACCCATCAAGTGCTGTTTTTGTCTTTTTAAAAAAAAACATAGACCAATGCACTTTAAGAGTAAAAGGGCACTTTCAGAGTAAAAGGATACTTGACTTTATTTACATATGGGACATTGAACCGAAAGTGGACTGGTGGAGTACATTCTTGCTTACAAACACCGTGCACCTGTCTCTTACTCATTCTATCAAGGGTTCATATCCCCATATAAAGGGCATTAATTCGTCCCTCTAACAAGGGTTCATATCCCCATGTCCCACAATAGCTGGTAGAAAGTTCACATTTCTGTAACATATAATAGATAGAGCTTGTATGTAACACGTGATAGTTTAACGTTAATCTACCTAATTTCTCCTCGTTAACAGGACACATCTCAATGTTTTACAATTTCTTGCTTCTTGTATGTGTATACATATTTGTGCAGACTTACTGTTGGCGATTCCTCCTCCCTCTCCTCTCCACTGTTCTCGTCACCCCTTTCATATTTCATCTTCTGTGTCTCCCTTCTTCTCCATATTTCTCAGCACTTAAATGCTCACTCTCAGGTGATCACCTCGAGCTTGTGGCCGTCAGATACCATGTCTAGCCAGGTGTTCATCACACCCCAACTGCATCGTGCCCAGACCTAGTAGACAGTATTTACCTGTGACACCTGCATTCTCCTACTTCTTGGGGTGCCAGGTCTGGAGCAGACAGTAGCTTTCATGACTCCCCATCCTCTCTGCCGTCCAACATTTGGATGAAGTTGACAGTGCCTATATTGTTGACTGTTCACATGTAAAAACTTGTCACGTGCATTCAAAACAATGTATTCCCTTAGTGAATCTACATACAGAGACTATAAACTATATGTTGCACGATTTATCTCATCTCATCTCATCTTGTTCCTTTTGCGCCTTGCGGTTTCACGTTGAAGCATAAACAGTGGAAGGGTTCCCGCTTATTTTTACGAGTTATTGTCTGGCATATTTCGCTGCATCTCGTCATGTGCACACCGCAGAGTCCACATATCAAATGAAATGACTAAATGAGTAATGCTTCAGCTGAAACAGTTAAAACACATAGTCACGGGTATTGTTTGAATGTGGAACACCTTTTATCCCCGCGGTAATTTTACATTTAACAAGAACTCTGTCTGTTTGCACAAAACCGGCTGGAACCGCCTAATTGATACCACCTCAGTATATTTGAGCAATCGTTTATTGTTCATCCAATACATACATCTTTCTCTGTCTTCCTCTGCCTTCCTGTACTTGGATAATTTCTCTAGTTCATTTTTTTCTGTTGATATACACAATAAGTTTCACCTCTCTTGTCTTTCTGGTTTTGATCAGTGATTTTGTAACACCAAGGGTTAGAATTAAATTGTAAGAAGATACAGATTATGGTCGTCACTAGGAAGAATAAAATACCACAATGTAATATACGCCGGTCTCCCTGGCCGAGGCGTTAGCAGCTTTCTCCGTAACCCCGAATACTCGCGTGGTTGACGTGAGCGCACGAGAATTAGAAGTGGTTTGAGTCGCGCCAGTGACTTATGAGAGTATGGAGCCGGTCGCTCAGAAAGTCGTGGCGTGCTGATGAGCGTAATCTACCCTAGGAATCAACATACAGCTGAAAGATGCTGATGTTGACCGCAATATCCTGAAACAGGATGAAAACGCGGGGGAAAAAAATTAATATACAAGTAAATGGGAATATTCTTAAGCAGGTGAATCGGTACAATTATCTCGGAACACTCATAACATCTGATGGGAAATGTCTTGAAGAGATTAGAACAAGAATCGCCATGGCGAAGGTAGCCTTCTGCAAGATGGAAAACATACAGACCAATAAAAAGATGTCATTTACAACGAGAAAAAGAGTGTTGCGATGCTACATAGAACCTGTGCTTTTGTACGGATGTGAAGCGTGAACAATGAGCAAACAGGCTGAAAAACATCTGATGGCTGTGAAAATGTAGTTTCTGAGATAAATGCAAAGAATACCATGGACAGACAGAAAAACCAATGACCAAGTCCTGCAAGAAACAAATGAAAATCGTAAACTGATTAGAGAAATTAGATGTAGACAGTCAACATTCTTTGGTCACGTTATGAGAAGAAATAAATTGGAGAACTTTGTGACAACTGGCAAGATTGATGGAAAAAGAGCAAGAGGAAGGCAGAGAAGTAAATACCTGGATGGCTTGACCATGTAACATGATCGAGACAAGAACAGAGAGCGGATCCACGACTCTGGTGATCGAGTGAGATAGCGAGACATGACCGCCCACGTTTACCGGCATGATTGTAACACCTGCAGCTATCGATACCCCAGGAACGAAATAACTTATTGTTAATGTGCTGTTGATATAAAATAGAATATTATAGTTATTTTTTATTATCACATACTTGTCGAAAATGTCCGTATTTAGCGGAACTTTCACTTAAAACGTGCTACATCTTTCGAAAGGGGACTTAAGTTCACGAGATAATTGTTTCCTGATGTAGAAATGTACAGTTGTTGAAGAAGTCGATACGCTGTCATCAGCAAAGAGTGCGTTCAGTTTCTGGTGTCGAGAAACCAGTGATTCACCAAGTCAACTTTGCTGAGGATTGTGTTACTATCCTGACAGTACTTTGATTCTGGAGTGTGTTCAACTATCGGCTATATCAGAAGCAAGGGATGAGATGGTAGTTCGCTGAATGTAGGGGCAACAATGGTAACAGACTGGAACCTGCTGGGTGTTAACATCGGCTGCATACTGGACACCGCTATCTATGCTGCCATTGCCTGTCTGGTGCTCGCCGTTCGCCAGCCCCTGTTGGGGTTGGCCAGATCTTGTTGGACATGGTACAACCGTGATGTGGTCAGAATCCGCATGTTGCAGGAGCCCTCGTTTATCTGTCAGATCCGCAGTGAACCGTTGACCTGCACATTCAGCAGTAATCTGTCGAAATGTTCAGTTCTAGACTGTGGGCTGTTTACAAGGGAAGGGATGCACGCTGCTGACAGTGATCCATATGCTCATGTAGTTAGTCAATGTGCTTGTTCGTGCTGCAGAAGCATTGCCTGGTGTCAGTGTTCAGACAGCGGACATATTTCACGTTCAGTTTTCAAGATGTTTTTTATGACAGGAGCAACAGGTCTAGCATCCAAACTACGGAGTCACTTTAGCTGTGAAACTCTAAACTCTGAGGGTCAGTCCCGGAGTTTATGGTTATATTCACCACAACGGCTGCAGCAAGCCTTACATGGCGATCACCATGAACAAAAACATGGCATGGACGCAATCAGAGTTCGAGAATTCCAGTGTTACAGACCAATACGTGCACCCGTTGCTGCGACAAAATACCCGTTAGATTCTCATGATTGTCCTAACATATTGGTTGAGTTAACAGACAGCGGGATGATACCGCGGCTTGGTGAGTTGTGTGAGTTTTGACCTTGTATTGATGTTGTTTGCAGCACGTGCTATGGGCAGACTGTTTGTTGTGTGGGTGAAGATCATGAGTATCGGTATAATTGATCTAGCATGAGGGTGTGTGATAGGCGACTCAGCCTAATTTGTCTACGGCGGTTTGAACTATGGAGTACAAGTGTTGTGTAACTTTGTTAAGTATAGGATTATTCTCACCGCATCTTGTTCCATCCAGATTTGAGCCGCCAGGTCTTTGCGATATAAAGCTAATGAACATCTGGAATCCTGCAGTACAGTCAGATCACATAAGATCCACTAGGTAACACTCTCCGCTGTTCCGCCTTTGACAGCTCTAGTTTTAGCATATTTATCATCTAATTCCCCCACATCTATTGTGTTTTACCGTTACAAGTCAACGGAAGGTCATGGAATAGCCCGGGCTCTTCAAGGAGACTGTACATTGTATGGCTCGAAGGTCAGTGTTCTTCTTGTCCGTTCAAGCAAGATACTAGACTCCTATCTGTGAGAGAAACTAAAAAGACATTCCCCACCAGTGAATTACATAATTTTGAGACCAGGAATAATAGTGCACAACAGTGACTTAATATAGAAAACATCCTACAGTGGTAACCTAACATGGAAAATATTAAACAATAGTAATTTAATAGAGGAAATAATACACAATAGTAACTGAACATGGAAAATAGTGCAGGTACGTAAGTTAATATGGAACATATCACGCACTATTGAGTTAGCGGCTTGACAAACGTGGGCGATGACGACTTTCAACTTCTCAGTTTGACTTAGCTAAAGGAAGATGGCAATAGAAACTGCGAAGAAACTACTTCGTAATACTATATTATTGTGTGAACATTTGGAGACAGGTTTAACTCCAAGGTACTCAATACACAAGACATAATAATGAGGATAAACATGAATCGTATTTCACCGTGATACTTCTTCACATGAATAACTTGGTGCGTCCACGTGTTGTGTGACCTTTCATATATGCATCTCGAGCTTGGCCTTATAAGCTTGCATCTGCTAGATGTTGGTAGCGTTGTGTGAATGTTGGAGGAGTTGCGCTTTCTGTAATCTGTTGGCTATGTGATCAAGTAACTACAGCATATCTCCGACCATGGCATAACGTAAATGCCATTGACGTAAAGACCGTGGTTGATGCCTTGCCAGTGCTGCATTCACCACATGTCTGTGGTAATCTGTGCTCTGTCTGCATTCACCACATGTCTGTGGTAATCTATGCTCTGTCTGCATTGCTGCAGAGATGACCTTTGAGTGCTCTTATCGATGCATGATGGTGGCACGGGCACATTACAACCCAATGGCTCTATACAAATGTGTGCTAGCAGTTGGAGAGTGTGGCAATCCCTGTGTTTAAACTGTCTGTATTTATCATCATCATCATCATCGTCGTCGTCGTGTTTATCATCATCACGAGCAGCATCGTCACAACTACCATGATCGCTGAAGTCCACGTGAATATGTTAGGTTAGTACTATCTGTTATCACTGATTATATATATATATATAATGCGGGATGCAGTAGCAATATTGAAAGACCCCTAAACGTCACTCTTGTATAAAATAATGCCTTTGGTGCTTATACTTTTCCTTTCATCCATATTCCCTTCTTCCACGATCCCGCCATCTATGTTCCTATCATCCTATATCCCGCCATCCATGTTCCTATCATCTAAGATTCCGTCATCCATGTTCCTGTCCTTCACGATCCCGTCATCCATGTTCCTGTTATCCATGTTCGCGTCATTCATGACCCCGAAATCCATAGTCCTCTTATCCATGTTCCCGTCATTCAAGATTCCGCCATCCATGTTCCCGTCATTCAAGATCCCGCCATCATTCAAGATTCTGCCATCCATGTTCCCGTCATTCAAGATTCTGCCATCCATGTTCCCTGATTCCAGTATCCCGAGGTCCATGTTTTTGCCCTCTGTTTCCATCAGGAGGGGCTCGATCAATGCCCGAAAACAAACCATTCCAGCATTCCATGTGAGAAACGCTAGGGAACCCGCTACACCATTACAACAGAGCCGTATATCAGCTCCGTGCTCTTGTCTCGAGCATGCCACGTGGCCAAGCCACCCAAATATATACTTCTCTGACTTTCCATTGTTCTTTTCCTCTCAATCTTGCCAGTTGTCACCAAGTTCTCCAATTTATTTCTTCTCATAACGTGTGCGAAAAAATTGTGACTGTCTAAATCTAATTTCTCTAATCAGCGTCTTGTGGGACTTGCTCATTGGTTTCTCTGTCTGTCCATGGTATTCTTTGCATTTTTCTCACTGCCATTAGATGTCTTTCAGCTTGTCTGCTCATTGCCCAGCAGTACTGATATCATCACGGTTACGGGCATTGGTTGGCGTCCATATAGAATCGGGCGAAGGAGAACAAGGGAGTAGGTTAGTTATATAAGATAATGTGAACCGAGACTAGGGAAATGTATTAGACATAGTGTAGTGTGTGTGTAACGAATGAATGTCGTATTAGTTACTTGTTCTTCTTTACCACTTTAGTGTCGTCCCTGGAGTGAAGAGAATCGATACCCACATTTGTTTTAATTCAATATCTCTATTCTGGAGATATCCAGCAGACTCCGTCCACACACTCCCTCAATCTGAAGACACCTTCCTCTCACTCTTACTCACCCCTGGATCATGCCCCATCTCATTCTTCCCCAACATAACATACATTGACAACTCTCGCTTCAACAAATAAAAACAAGAAATTTATTAAAGCAAAGAGTATATGTAGGAGAAGTGTATGTATGTATAAGGTGTAGAATGTGTGACGTGTATTCTAATGGTAGACTAGTGATTTAGAAGCAAAGTCTGTAACATCATAGTGCTTAGCACACAACAGCACCATTTTTTCCGGACAGTGAACCTCACCCAGAAGATGACGACTTTCTCCAATCACTCGAACAAACAGGATGCTGGTAATCCGATAGACACTGTTGATCTTGGTCTCCACTCCACCACACGGTGAAGTTACTCTGTTTCCTAATATTTGTTTGAACTGATAGTTCTCCAATTAACTGAAGTGTCACTTGGGGAAACTCTACTGTTTATTAGTTTCTGGTTATAACATTTTCCCCTCTTTTAGAACACAACCTATTAATGTTTGTTAGGTAGATGTGTATATATATATATATATATATATATATATATATATATATATATATATATATATATATATATATATATATATATATATGTCCTTAGTATGCGAGTTATTAATCTTCGGCGATGAAGCTTATCACTCATTAAACACAACACTTCTGTTCATACAATTCCACTCAGCAGAAGCCAGGTTCCCGCAAACCAACTTGGGTATAAGCCCTATGTAGCGGCCTCTCAGCAACCTCTGTCTTCAGATGCCAAGCCATCATTGTATCAACTTTGAACTGCTTCTTCGAAGTAAATCCTCTCCCACTCACGTGGAACACTCAAGGGGAACTGTACATGGAACCATGTCTATTCCTGTTGTTACTCGAGAAACTAGGCAATCCAATTGGATCTATGTCCGTGGATAACTATCACTACTTAGATAGGCTAGTCCCTCTAATATACCACAACTGGGAATTATCCCCAATTCTACACTTCAGAATGTTTTCCTCGACTCCCTCCACCTGTTTACTGCACTGGGTTTTATATAGGTGCTTGAGTGAGTCACCGGAAAGTCCAGACGCCAATCAGTCCAGAATCTGGCTTTGTCCTCCTGTTTCCAGACTAACCAGAGTCAATTAGCTGTCAATTTTCCTTTTCATCTGTGGAGTTCTTTGTCTCATCCAACAAATATCCGGGTTGTCTGTAAGCCAAAGACCTTTCTCCCCTTACATAATCCTTCTGACCTCTAGCAGGCATTCTGTCTATCACTTGCAACGACCCACTTCCGTTTGGTAGACAAATGTCGCCAGTACACACCTCTCGAATAACATCCTGTCATCAAACTTGTCGACTATGTGTAGACAACTCTACGTGACTCCCTTTGATCTCATACACACTGTTGACCAGGTGTCGAGAATCTGTACAGACGTATTGTCCTCAGTTTGTTCACCATAAAAGCGTCAATTGTGTTAGCAAAATAATGTCGGGTTTGGTTATCATTGATCGACTGACAAGTTACTTTATCCTGTGACACATAGGACAAGTGGAACAGAGGATACATCAGACATATAGGACAGGTGGAACAGAGAATAGATCAGAGATATATGACAATTGGAACAGAGAATAGATCAGACATGTAGGACATATGGAACAGAGAATAGATCAGACATGTAGGACATGTGGAACAGAGAATAGATCAGACATATAGAATACGTGGAACAGATCAACATACAGGACATGTGGAACAGGAGATAAATAAGACATGCAGGGCAGTGGAAACAGGAGATACATTAGACATATAGGACAGGTGGAACAGAGAATAGATCAGATATGTAGGACATGTGGAACAGAGGATACATCAGACATATAAAATATGTGGAACAGAGGATACATCAGACATATTGGGCGTGTGGAACAGCGAATAGATTAGACATATAAAATATGTGGAACAGAGAATAGATCAGACATATAGAATATGTGGAACAGATCAGACATATAGGACATGTGGAACAGATCAGACATATAGGACATGTGAAACAGATCAGACATATAGGACAAGTGGAACAGGAGATAAATACGACATGCAGGGCAGTGGAAACAGGAGATACATTAGACATATGATAAGGGAAGCATGAGATACATAAGACATATAGGATAAGGGGAACATGAGATATATTAGACATGTAGGATAAGGGAAACATGAGATACATTAGACATATAGGATAAGGGAAACATGAGATACATTAGACATATAGAATAAGGGGAACAGGAGATACATTAGACATATAGAAAAAGGGGAACAAGATATATTAGACATATAGGATAAGGGGAACATGAGATATATTAGACATATAGGATAAGGGGAATATGAGATACATTAGACATATAGGATAAGGGGAACATGAGATACATTAGACATGTAGGATAAGGGGAACATGAGATATATTAGACATATAGAATAATGGGAACAGGAGATACATTAGACATATAGAAAAAGGGGAACAAGATATATTAGACATATAGGATAAGGGGAACATGAGATATATTAGACATATAGGATAAGGGGAATATGAGATATATTAGACATATAGGATAAGGGGAATATGAGATACATTAGACATATAGGATAAGGGGAACATGAGATACATTAGACATGTAGGATAAGGGGAACATGAGATACATTAGACATGTAGGATAAGGGGAACATGAGATATATTAGACATATAGAATAATGGGAACAGGAGATACATTAGACATATAGGATAAAGGGAACAGGAGATATATCAGATATATAGGATAAGGGGAACATGAGATACATTAGACATATAGAATAAGGGGAACATGAGATACATTAGACATATAGCATAAGGCGAACCTGAGATACATTAGACATATAGAATAAGGGGAACATGGGATATATTAGACATATAGGATAAGGGAAACATTAAATATATAGGATGCTTGCTTGCTTGTGTAAATAACAATAATAACGTAAATAACTGTTTTTAAACTAGCAAACTATGCCAGTTGGCTTGGAATGAGAAGAACGTCTGTAGAAAATTTCATCACAATCGAATGGACCGTTCGCGAACGTATAAAGGACACACAAAGACACAAACAAAGACACACACAAACATTCTCTTATTTTATATATATATATATATTCTCTCTCTCTGCTCTTCCTGTCTAATTGCCTTTCACACTCTATATATATATATATATATATATATATATATATATATATATATATATATATATATATATATATATGTGTGTGTGTGTGTGTGTGTGTGTGTGTGTGTGTGGAGAGAGAGAGAGAGAGAGTGGGGGGGGGGGGGGGTACACTAAATTGTGTCAAAGCTTTAAAAAAAAAACAACCTCACTTAAAATGGATCGGTGACGCGTGACACGTAATTCGTCTGCGAACATTCCAGATTCAATGCTGGGGCGGGAACTGCAGGCTAATGAGACCGTATGGGGTCGGCGGAGTTTGACAGGAGAGCTTCAGGTGTGGGGAGTGTTCTGTGAGGGGAGAGTGATATTTAGCCACATTCAATGTCATTAATTAGTGCTTGTGGAGTTGGAAAATAAACTCTCCGAATGGCACTTTATGTGTGATTGCGATAGCTTAGTTGTCTGTCTGTGTGTTAGTATCTGCTTATTCTCTAATTCGGCTAGTACAGAAATGAAGGTGAAAGAAACGGCTCGGCTTGAACTGGCGCCAACAATCTCATATCTACGGTTACAACTACCTGTGGATTTGATGTTTTCTAGCATTGCATCCAGGTTTGTCAGCTCGTGCTGGCTTCGAATGAAAGTTCTCACCCAGCTAGTTCGTCAGCAGCCTCCCATCTAGTCCGTGCACGAGAAGCCACATTTGGCGCCCAGCCACGACGTCGCCTTCGGGTGCAGCAGAAGTGACAGTAACATTGCCCTTGTCGGGTCTTCCATATCGGATGCAGTGTAGGGTCGTGTACCCCCAGGGGCAGCGTTGTTTGTTGTGTAGTCGGAGGATCGTTCGTTCTCAAGCATAAAGGAAACATGACATCAGTTTGTGATCCAAGACGGGAATTATGCGCTTCTTGCGTTTACACCAAGAAACAGTGACTAGGCCTTTTTATTTGTGAATTTATCTGTTTTGGATACGTTATAGCCAATTTATGTGTATTTGGATTACCGAAATGCGAGATTAATTGACTGTCAGTGTGTATTTACTTTATTTATTTCATGTGTGATCAGCCTGTGGCGTAGTCTGTTCATTGCAATGGGAACTGTTCGTGTGATTTCTGATTGAAGACAACTGGACTGTGAAACAATGAAGCCTGGTGACATAACTGTCACTCACGATTCTGTGTTATGTACCATGAGACGGATGTTTCTCAGTTTGGAAGCTCACTGCTCCCAAAACAAACCTTTGAACGGAAAGAGTAGAGATTCATATAAATTATATGACCGAATTAAAATTACTTTTTATAGCCCCAAATTAAGATCCACAACAGTTTTAGATAAGATTATGCGTGTGATTAAAATCAGCGTATATAAATATTACGACCATGTTAAAATTTATGGTATGGAAATCTTAGAATTTGCAAACAGAGAAAATTATATAGAACTGACACAAACAGGGTACACACCTTGTTCTGAGTCTTATTGTTTGGATTAACTTTGTTCAGTCATCGTTAACTCTCTTGGGCTTTTCGTTTTTGAATACTGTAGGTGTATATGCGTTGATATGCAATTATTCTCTAGTGTGTTGTCATAGACATGTGAAGGTGTGTTGACCCTGCGTCACTGACGTGTGCTGCAGGCTCATATCAGCTTGTTTATCGTCTGTTTGTGTGATGTTAGTATTTACAAACAAGGAACACAAACGAAATCTCGCGGAAAAGCAACACACAAAGAAACGTTCTCATTGAGATCGTGTTTTCGCCGGACGGTTATCGTTATTGGCTGTTTTCGCGCTGTTACACAATTCTTGTTTCCTGGACTCACGAGTTCAACATTGTTCACAGCCTAACTGCCAGCAAGGCAACAAGGAGTCTTGTATTGTGAATTTATAAAACCGTCTATCTTTCTGGGGAGGTGCAATTTTGTTTATGTGTGTTCTTAGGCATATTCCAAAATTATATACTTTTCATCAAGCAGTTTGTTGAAATCCATATTTCGAATCAACATTCTAAGGGAAAGTGTAAGCTCGTAGGGGGCCGATACGCGGGGGAGGCTGGTACGTGGAGGAGATCAGTAAGTTACAATGGTAGAGTGCGGTGGTCTGCTAAAGGTGGCAGTGGTTGATGAGAGATCTATAACAAAACATGGAGAGCAGAAGGCCCCAAGTGTGAGGAACATGCTCGTGTTGTCTGGTTAGTTTCCACAGAAGAAAGATCCAGTGCGCGATCTGCCGCGATTATATCATGCTAGTCAGAACTTCAGGATTACCTTGCAGGATCTAAAGTGCAGCCATGTCTTTATCTTACCACGGCACCCAAAGACCCTCATGGTCACGTGACTATGGCTCCAGTACCAGCAGTGCGAGCAGCAGACCACTGACCAGTATTGGCAGCAGCAGCAGTATCAGGAGCCGAGTGAATTATGGGACTGGTAGCTCTAACATTGACAGTTTGGACAGGCGCAGCCATGCCAGCAACACATCGCACATTTCTGCTCCTAGAAGACTTCCGGTATATACAACCACCACCAGCGTTGCTTCTAGAAGTTACAGCAAGCTTGACGGATCGGCCTCTCGTCTGTCTGGTCACTCAAGTGGCTTCAGTCACGGAATTTCGGCCGAAAAGAACGGCAGAAGGGACTCGTATACTGAGCTGTCACCCACGGCCAGCTACGATGTGAATAGTAGTTACTACCAACGAGTCCGAAGTCACCCACAACATAACGTGAGCTCTACAGTGGGCAGTACTGTGACCGGAGATGGCTATTTAGCATCGTCAAGTGTTGCTGTGAACAGATGCAGACATCAGGATGAAAGCACTCAGCTAGGAACATCTTCTTCGGTAGACCCCGATCAAATCACCAGGAAGCCAGGAGGAAGAAACCAGCAGGAGAAGCTAACACATGTAGATAGTAAAGAGGATCTGAGTGTGTCTAATGAGAGAAAATTAAGACGTCGTTCCTACGGACACAGACTTGGGGGTACAGATAATGTTGATGAAACAACTCGTGAGAAAACAGGTTATGCGGAGAACCGACTAGAAGAACAACGTGCCGACGACAAGAAAGTTAACTTGCAGGGAATAAATAGCAGTGACGTAGTTGGTGCGGTCAGAACAACCAACCATCAAGTATCCGAAGAAGATCATTCTAAAGTAACCGGGGCTGTGTGTGGCGATTCCCTGCCTGTAGATGTGGAACACACCACATGGCTTGCTCTTCCAGAAGAAGGGGATGTGTCTGTGTCTGTCATAGGGAAGTCTGCCAAAGCTAGTGGTGACACCAGCACTGACACGTCCCGTAACCTGGCTTCTGTTGCAGTCGCCGCAGGAAAGTCCGGTAAGCCTCAGGCAGAATGTTCCGAAAAAAGTCTGTACACAAAGAACACATCTTTCGCAAAGAAATATTTGGCACCAGAAATTTCAGAGTACATAATGAGCAAAAGCAGCAATAGAGCAGAAATATCTGAAGTGTCGAGCGGAAATATAGATCTTAATTGTGAAGGTAAGGAATTATGACAGTGTTGTGAGTGTACTTCCATACACAAAACTAAGGAACCTCTCGTGTTTCGTTTGTCTCTCACTATATTAGGTTTTCTCTGCCACATATTGTCAAGATAACGTAAACCAAGTGCTCATGTTTGACTTGAACTGCCTGTGTTGCAAACAAATGGCTGCTTTAGTTCAAAGTTGGCGTTATGTAGCAGTAATCATTATGTTTAATAGCTACACTGAAGTTCCTTCCTCTACTTCTATGAGTGTCGATCAATACCCGTCAATTAATCTCCTACGAAAATGACAGTCATGTTCTCGCTGATGTGTTGAACACCAGCGCAACTTGATGATGATGGATGTATACTACTGCTTGCGATGTTTGTCAGTCCCCATGATTATCCTGCACACCGTTACAGTACTATCTGTACAGGCGTTACAGTACTGTCTGTACAGGCGTTACAGTACTGTCTTTACAGGCGTTAAAGTACTGTCTGTACAGGCGTTACAGTACTGTCTGTACAGGCGTTACAATACTGTCTGTACATGCGTTACAGTACTGTCTGTACAGGCGTTACAGTACTGTCTGTACAATCGTTACAGTACTGTCTGTACAGGCGTTACAGTACTATCTGTACAGGCGTTACAGTACTGTCTGTACAGGTGTAGTTGATGTATAATCCGTGACTGTTACATTACACATTTATAGGAAACCTGCCACATCCAGCCGCGTTGTAATACAACATGTTCTGAATACATACTGGAAACTTCAGTTATGTCAGGTTCGTCCATAGTATTCATTCAGTATCATCAAGTATACAACAACAGACGTAACTTGAGTTTTAAGCTACGACTAATGGACTATTTTAGTTTGTCTTTTTGATGAAGATGACAATAATTTCACCGAAACGTTATATATTATCATGGGGTATTATTGCACTGTGTCAGAACGGGCCATGTGTCCTAAAAATATGTATAGAATGAAGGGTCCCTGCCAACTGAAACATGTCACTAAAGCTAACTTTAGCCATGCTATAACTCGTTAGTTATTACACATTCGTTATTCTCGTACCAGTGTTTGCGCGCTGCATGGAAGTGATGAATTTCGAGGTCATGTCAACAACCATCTGGTGTCTCACCTTGTATACGGAGTATACTGTCTCACTTTGTATATGATGTCTCACCTTGTATGTGGTGTCTTACCTTGTATATGGAGCTCACCTTGTATATGGAGCTAACCTTGTATATAAAGTGTAGCAAGGTGAGGGCTGCGGAGGTGACGATACTTACCTATTTCTGACTGGGAGAATGACGGCGATAATTTTAGGCTGAATGTGTTTCTTGGAGTCTGAAAGCAGACCGTCATGGCGTACTTAATCACAAAGAGATGATCCTTTCCTGTCTCAACATGACCGTTATAAGGTGCCTATGTGTACCCAAGGTAGTATCATGACTTAGGAAAACAGTTTCTGTGAGTTCGGTCGGCACTAAATGATATGTATGCGTTTGTTCCCGACCAGTGTGGCGTTTGATTCTCACACAATGGCTGCTAGAGGTTCTTCTGGGAATGAAGGACAGCGAGGAATAAAGCTGGTCAAGTGGACGGTGACACCAGCCCAGCTGACCAAGTCTATTGTGTCATCAGCCCAGCTGACCAAGTTGATTGTGTCATAAACCTAGCTGCTCAAGTCCATTGTGTCATTAGCTTAGCTGCCCAAGTCCATTGTGTCATTAGCTTAGCGGACCAAGTCGATTGTGTCGTTAGCTTAGCTGCCCAAGTCGATTGTGTCATTAGCTTAGCTGCCCAAGTCGACTGTATCATTAGCTTAGCGGACCAAGTCCATTGTGTCATTAGCTTGGCTGCCCAAGTCCATTGTGTCATTAGCTTAGCGGACCAAGTCGATTGTATCATTAGCTTGGCTGCCCAAGTCGATTGTGTCATTAGCTTGGCTGCCCAAGTCCATTGTGTCATTAGCTTAGCGGACCAAGTCGATTGTGTCATTAGCTTAGCGGACCAAGTCGATTGTGTCATTAGCTTAGCTGCCCAAGTCGATTGTGTCATTAGCTTAGCTGCCCAAGTCGATTGTATCATTAGCTTAGCGGACCAAGTCCATTGTGTCATTAGCTTGGCTGCCCAAGTCTATTGTGTCTTTAGCTTAGCGGACCAAGTCGATTGTATCATTAGCTTGGCTGCCCAAGTCGATTGTGTCATTAGCTTGGCTGCCCAAGTCCATTGTATCATTAGCTTAGCGGACCAAGTCGATTGTGTCATTAGCTTAGCGGACCATGTCGATTATGTCATTTGCTAAGCCGACTAAACCGACTTTTAACATCTGAGTGACCGACCGGCTGTCAACACATGCCGACCAGTTGTTTCAATCAACAGCTAAACGAGCAAACTGACCATAAACAGCCAAATGTAAAGCCGTCAACAGCTAACTGACCAAACTAACTGTCAACAGCTAACTAACCAATTCAACCTGTAGCAGCTAACTTACTAATTCAGCTGTCAGCAGCACTGACCAGACCGACTGTATAGAGATAATTACATAAATGGACATACATAGTATTAATTGGCACTCACAGAAGAAGAAGGAAATAGAGATTAAAAGACGCACTAGACAACGTCACTAGACGTTATATACACGTACACGTACACTTACTTTGACGCACGACCAACTAGCGTCGAAGTACACTTGTTCCTGCAGCGAGGCGCCGTCGTCATTTGGAGGCGACAGGTTCGATCCCGGTCGGTAACTATTATGGCTTTCAAATTTTATGTTGTCTAGTGCGTCTTCTAATCTCTATTTCCTTCTTCTTCTGTGAGTGCCAAATAATACTATGTATGTCCATTTATGTAATCGTCTTAGTGGCCTCAACGGTTCTCCCCATTGATTTCTTGTGTTTACGTGTATAGAGATAACTGACCAATTCGACAGTCGACAAACAACTGACCGAATCAGCGGTCGGCAACTACGTGACCTCGGCGATAATGTCACCCACTGGTTTTATACGGGGACATGAACTGTTCTGTCTTCAGTGTGTGGCTAGATGACATTGTGCGACGACATGGCGCGTGAAACTGACATAAGAGATACATGTAGATATTGTCACGGAAACATGCTGTTGACCTGGAATACAGGTCATGGACGGCGAAAAACTTCCCTCCCATCCAGTAAACGTGGTCAGTAGTCAAACATGTGCAAGCAACAACAAGACAAGCAAAACACAGGCAATTACATCTGCCTCCTCTCTGCCACGCTTCACAGCAAAAGCAATAGAACGGAAGAAGTAGTAATCGATATCATGAAACCATTGCTTTGACGATCTGACGGAAAGGTGCCTGTCTGAACACGCAAGCGGCAGTTGTTGAGTTATGTGTCCGCACCAAGCTAGGTCTGCTATGTGGCGAAGGGGTTGTGGACGCAATTCGTAATCCTGCATACCGCGTTGGATACACAGCTGTGGATGATGTGGCAGCAGACCGCCTCGATTTGTTTTCATACAATGGTATGAGTGCCGGTCGTTCAGAAAGCAATGGCAAACTAATGAACGTAAACTTGCCAAGAAATCACAAACAGCCAAAACTGCTGGGGTTGACTGCTACGTCCTATAATGGATATGCAACTGACGTTTCTTTTAACTAGTCCCCCTACTGTATAGAAAGATGCACCATTCGGCACACACAGTCACAGAAGCATTAACAAGTGTTGCTTTAACAGGTTGCACAGACATTCCACACCCAAACTTTCTTTCACAAGCTCGACATTTACCTGCACTTAGAACTACAGACATTCTCCAGGTGAAAAAAATACCTTGAAGTTTTCTAAATAGCATCCATTTATATGTAGGTACGTGGAAGCAACGGGGAGGGGGAAAACCCGGTTATGAAAACAAACGAACAAACGGTTGTCTGTGCTGGCTTGGTTTGCGTTGTGATTTGAGCTCCAGTTGGTCGGGGTGGCTGGCAAACATTGTTGAATGTCGCAAAGCCGAGACTTTTATATCGCTCGTATGTGTCACAGCGACCCTGAGCTCCAGGTGTGCCATATTCCCAGTCGAGTGCCTGAAACCCAGTGTCCTATTGTTACATTGTCTCTTCAAGACACTTAACAGTCAGTCATGTAGTGTTGTCTCCTGACTGCCATGCCCCAGCCAGTTATGTAGTGTTGTCTCCTGACTGCCATGCCACAGCCAGTTATGTAGTGTTGTCTCCTGACTGCCATGCCCCAGCCAGTCATGTAGTGGTGTCTCCTGACTGCCATGCCCCAGCCAGTCATGTAGTGGTGTCTCCTGACTGCCATGCCCCAGCCAGTCATGTAGTGTTCTCTCCTGACTGCCATGCCCCAGCCAGTTATGTAGTGTTGTCTCCTGACTGCCGTGCCCCAGCCAGTCATGTAGTGTTGTCTCCTGACTGCCATGCCCCAGCCAGTCATGTAGTGTTGTCTCCTGACTGCCATGCCCCAGCCAGTTATGTAGTGTTGTCTCCTGACTGCCGTGCCCCAGCCAGTTATGTAGTGTTGTCTCCTGACTGCCATGCCCCAGCCAGTCATGTAGTGTTGTCTCCTGACTGCCATGCCCCAGCCAGTTATGTAGTGTTGTCTCCTGACTGCCATGCCCCAGCCAGTCATGTAGTGTTGTCTCCTGACTGCCATGCCCCAGCCAGTCATGTAGTGTTGTCTCCTGACTGCCATGCCACAGCCAGTCATGTAGTGTTGTGTCCTGACTGCCATGCCCCAGCCAGTTATGTAGTGGTGTCTCCTGACTGCCGTGCCCCAGCCAGTTATGTAGTGTTGTGTCCTGACTGCCATGCCACAGCCAGTCATGTAGTGTTGTCTCCTGACTGCCATGCCCCAGCCAGTTATGTAGTGGTGTCTCCTGACTGCCGTGCCACAGCCAGTCATGTAGTGGTGTCTCCTGACTGCCGTGCCCCAGCCAGTTATGTAGTGTTGTCTCCTGACTGCCATGCCCCAGCCAGTCATGTAGTGGTGTCTCCTGACTGCCATGCCCCAGCCAGTCATGTAGTGGTGTCTCCTGACTGCCATGCCCCAGCCAGTCATGTAGTGTTGTCTCCTGACTGCCATGCCCCAGCCAGTTATGTAGTGTTGTCTCCTGACTGCCGTGCCCCAGCCAGTTATGTAGTGTTGTCTCCTGACTGCCGTGCCACAGCCAGTCATGTAGTGTTGTCTCCTGACTGCCATGCCCCAGCCAGTTATGTAGTGTTGTCTCCTGACTGCCATGCCCCAGCCAGTTATGTAGTGTTGTCTCCTGACTGCCGTGCCACAGCCAGTTATGTAGTGTTGTCTCCTGACTGCCATGCCCTAGCCAGTTATGTAGTGTTGTCTCCTGACTGCCATGCCCCAGCCAGTTATGTAGTGTTGTCTCCTGACTGCCATGCCCCAGCCAGTCATGTAGTGTTGTCTCCTGACTGCCGTGCCACAGCCAGTCATGTAGTGTTGTCTCCTGACTGCCATGCCACAGCCAGTTATGTAGTGTTGTCTCCTGACTGCCATGCCACAGCCAGTTATGTAGTGTTGTGTCCTGACTGCCATGCCACAGCCAGTTATGTAGTGGTGTCTCCTGACTGCCATGCCACAGCCAGTTATGTAGTGGTGTCTCCTGACTGCCATGCCACAGCCAGTCAGTCATGTAGTGTTGTCTCCTGTCTGCCCTGCCACAGTCAGTCATGTAGTGTTGTCTCCTGACTGCCATGCCATGTTGCCTACAGTATCTTGCGGTGTAGGACCGGGGGTCTCCAGCCTGACTCTTGGTGTAAAATAACAAAGCACTTATCATTTATTTTTAGGAACTTTTTTTCTTTTTTTTTTCGTATATCCTTTACAGGACATCGCTGTCAACACCAGCAGTTTTACCGCTGTCGTTGGTTTCTTGGCAAGATTACGCTCAGGAATTTGCCATTGCTTTCTGAGCGGCCGGCTCACTTATCCCGTAAGTTACCGACGCAGCGAGAACCGCTTCCAATTCTCGCGCGCTGCATTACCCCACGTGGATAAACAGGATTACGGAGAAAGTCATTTAACACCTAGGCCAGGGAGACGGCATGTTTAGGACTGCTGCCTTTAATTCTGATATAAGCCTTCTTTAATTATTATTTCCCTTAATTCTAACAGACACCTGCCAGGATGATTTATTTCAATCAATACTCTCCGATACTAATCACTACTTGTTTGGTATGTGTCTATAATTGATAGACAGGCAGACAGACAGATAGACAGGCAGGTTGACTGACAGGCAGACAGGAAGGTAGATAGATAGGTAGATGGATGGAGAGATGGATATATAGATAGATGGATGGATGGATGGATGGATAGGTAGACATAGATAGATGGATGGATGAATAAATAGATAGATGGATAGATGGATGGTTGGATATACAGATTGATAGATGGATGGATAAATAGATAGATGGATGGATATATAGATTGATAGATAGATGGATAGATGTACCAACATATTTTAGGTACCGTACTTACGAGGGTAAGTTAATAAGTAAGTCACAAATGGCTGTAGAAAAATAACTAACTATGATAACAACTTGAAACAGTTTATTTTTATACATACATTGTCCCTTTATTTCTCAAAATAATTTCCACCAACATTGATGCATTTATCCCATCGTTTTACCAGTCCTCCCAAACCGGCTGCATAGAACTGCATGCTTTATTTTCATTTACCTGCAATCCCACAGAACTGTGTGACTTACTTATTGACTCACCCTCGTAACTTTTTCTACCCAGCTATTTTATAATTTAATTATGGTGTGTATATTGCTTTACGGGAAATTACTAGAGGCTGAGTCCAATGAAAACTCACCTTGGCAGGAGACATTTCGCGAAAGACGCAGAAGTTGAATGTGAAGTGAAAACATGGTTTAGAAAACAGAGCACACAGTTCTATGCAGCCGATTTGGGAGGACTGATAAAACGATGAGATAAGTGCATCAATGTTGGTGGAAATTATGTCGAGAAATAAAGGGACAACGTATATATATATAAATAAACTGGTTTCAAGTTGTTATCATATTTAGTTATTTTTCTACAGCCATTTGTGACTTACTTATTAACCTACCCTCGTAGACGCCCCTAATGGTCGTAATACTCGTAATCCGGCACCCGCACCCACACACTCACACGCATGTGCGCAGCATATATGGGGATTACAAGTAAATCTTATGGCACACTTTCCGGAAAGCGAAAATGGGCCCAACCAGGCTCTATGACTCCCATCCGTGCAGTTTTCCGGTTGTCTACCCGCTAACCGACTTTGTGTACATGTGCAAACTGTGTGGGCGAGGGCGGAATGGAGTATTTTAGCCACATTTCCCCTGCCAGTCGTCTCCCGTTAGCGTTAGTGCCATGTCTTGTCCTTCCGCATTTGTGGGAACATGCCAGGCTTAAAGTGTTCTGAAAATACTTGAGCATGTTAAAAGAAATACAGCTACTGTCCGTTTATTTAAGATACCTGGCACGGAAATAGCTCAAACGCCTGTCTGTAGTCTGGGTTCATCTGTCCTCGTTCCTTAGTTTTGTATTTCCGTTGGCATTTTCTTTACTATTTGTGAACTTTTTATAATTAAATTCGCCTATGTGCTTCCAATTACTGATAATTTAATTATGGTGTGTATATTGTTTGTCACTGTTTATTCTGTCAAGTTTAAGTTAAGTGCAAGTCATTTTATTTATCTTGTCTTCCTCCGTGTTTGCTGGTTATTTACTTTTTAGCAACATAAAACCTCGCGTATTTTACGCCAAATGTTTACCCATGTTTGCCCGATAAATTCTTGATTATACGCAAGTACAGTATACGTCATTGTTGGATATGGAAAGTAAACTAAATGAGTTTCTTTGTAGTGAAGGCGATGAGGAGGGAGTCGAAAGTACATAACTATTAAGCCTGGCATACATATTTCAGTGTGTTGTTATACTTTAAAAAAAAACAAAAGCACACAGTTTCATCAAATAAAATCTAGAAATATGATGGTGCTTATTGTACATGCATTTCCATTGTACCAGAAAATGGTGGACTACATCAAGAGCATGTGGTGTTGGTCCCCTATTTGTATAGATCAGTCGACATTCTAGATGTGATGTGGTCACTATTGCACCGACCGCCTTTACTTCCCAAGGCATTTTCTAGCACAAGTTTAGCCTGGGTCCACCCGGGAGTACAGGTCAGTGTTAAAAATCCGCATCGATGCGAATATTTGAACTTTCGACCAGCGGCCCGAGTTGCGTGCTGGCAACTCCATGACTTTACTACTTTTGCTTTGCTAATTCAGAGATGTTGAGTTGTTTCTTTCACCGTGATGAACAGCGGCACAATCTGCAATAAGTCATACCTACTTCAACGTATCCGAACGCTTTAGCTTATTCTGTACCTATAAACTCACCACAGGTTGACGATTCGCTCTCTGAGGAGCCAACACTAATGGAGGAACTACTCATTTGTAGTTGTTACTATATCTGGTTATATGATAGTTGTCTCCCTTGTTAACCTTAACTCAATAATCCCATTCCTCCCATTCTTAAATGTAAAAATATTTATTGTCTGGAACAAAGTATGCTAAAGCTGCTCACATGTTTGAAGATGATAGTTGTGGAACTTCTGTGGTATATTTAACTGTATATGTGGAACTTCTGTATATGTATCATCTCCATGTGCATGTATACATATACACGTATACATATACATTAGTCAGTCCCAAGCAACGGGTAAATCTCTACCATTCGAATACCAACCATCATGTAAATACTTTTAAGTTTTAACATTTAGTTAGAGCTCAGTACAGAAATATGCTGTCCCCATTGGCCACTTCGACTGTGTATTTATCCTCTTTGAAAGTCAAAAAAAAAAAAAAAAAAAATGAGCGACATGCATTTGTAATGGAGTTATTTTATTCTTTGGACATTCGCAGTGAATCATTGTGCCACTGGGGATATATATATATATATAATCTCATCATGTTCCTCTTGTATCTTGTGGTGTTGAGGTGAAGTATAAACAGCGGGAGAGTAACCGCTTATAGGCTCTATACACACACACACACACACACACACACACACACACACACACACTCTCTCTCTCTCTCTCTCTCTCTCTCTCTCTCGCTCTCTCTCTCTCTCTCTCTCTCTCTCTCTCTCTCTCTCTCTCTCTCTCTCTCTCAGAGAGATGATATATGTAATCTGAATGGCGTATATTGTTAATTTTTTTTTGTTTTTAAAGTTGCATATCCCTTATAGGACGTTGCAGTCAACACAAGCATTTTTCAGCTGTTGTTAATGTTCTTGGCACGATTATGCTCAGTAGTTTGCCGTTGCTTTCTGAGCGACCGGCTCATATATCCCGTAATAAACGCGACTCGATCCGCTGCCGAATCTCGCGCAGCTGTGTTCCTCACGTGGATATACAAGATTACGGAGAAAGTAATTAACTCCTTCACCAGGGAGGCTGGAATATTGTTTAATAGGAGGTTATAATGCAAACAATATACACTATGCAGATGACACAGCAGATAATGCAACAGACCTACAACAATTGTTGGACATTGTAGTGACAGAGAGTACAAAGAAAGGACTCTCCTTAAATATAAAGAAAACAGTAACAATGGTGATATCAAAGAAAATGATGACACCAAATTGTGACATAGAAATAGAAGGGAAAATTCTTAACCAAATGGATAATTTTAAAAACCTAGGGGCATTTATAACATTATGTACAATAGAGATTAAGAACAGAACAGGAGGCAAAAGTCGCATTTCAGAAGAGTATCTTATGCAGTAAGACACTATCAATGATTGTAAGAAAAAATTGCTGAAATACTATATAGAACCAGTTTTGATGTATGGCAGTGAATCTTGGAATGTAAATGAACAAATTAGGAGGAACTTTTTGGAGACAAATGTTGTGAATTCCGTGGACTGCCAGAGTAACTAACAATGATTGCCTGAAAGAGGCTAATGAAACTGGAACATTATATACAACAATAAGAAAGAGACAAACTGCTTTCTTTGGTCATGTGATGAGAAGAGAGGCATTGGAGAACATTGTGACAACTGGAAAGATCGAGGAGAAGAGAGGCAGAGGCAGACCAAGAGAAATGATTGCTGGATGGATTGAGACGGTGGCATGGAGGAATGTCAGCAGCAGAGTTGATCCAGAACACCAAAGACCGAGATCTGTGCAGAGTCATGAAAGCCTACGCCTGCTGGCAAGGCACTTGATGACACACACACACCACACCACACCGCACGCACGCACGCACGCACGCACGCACGCACGCACGCACGCACGCACGCACGCACACACACACACACACACATACACACACACACACAATCACTTCTTTTCTTCTCCATCCATGGTATTCTATAGAATTGTTTCCATTGTTTCCAGCAACTCTAGATCTGCAATGTTCTTCTTCAGTGATTGCGAAATGGTCCATGCTAACATTATCTTGTAACAGTCAAGATGAATGTACTCAAACATGTTACTGAATTTTTGGCTGGTGTTGTGCCATAGCCTATTAATTCTCTCTCTCTCTCTCTCTCTCTCTCTCTCTCTCTCTCTCTCTCTCTCTCTCTCTCTCTCTCTCTCTCTCTCTCTCTCTCTCTCTCTCTGTGTGTGTCTCTCTGTCTCTGTCTCTCTCTCTCTGTTTGGGTGGGGTGGGGGGGGGGTGGGGTTTTTAATTGGTGTATTCACATATGTGTACACATACACAGTAGCATCATGGCTAGTGCTATCACCAGTCCATCCAGTAATCCAGGCTTCCAATCCCATCATACAGTAATTGTATGTTGTATCCAATTGACGTGGGCCTGATCAAATGGGTATTAGAAACATTGTTTTTTCAGCTGGACTGATAACAGACTGGTTCATCTCTCTGGTACTACTTCCTCACCTTATCCTAGAGAGAGAGAGAGAGAGAGAGAGAGAGACGGAGAGAGAGAGAGAGAGAGAGAGAGAGAGAGAGAGAGAGAGAGAGAGAGAGAGAGAGAGAGCTAGGAGAGGGGAAGCTGGGACATAAGAGTTGTAATTGTATTTACTTTGGTTAGCTGACTAAGTAAAGACAACAACACTAGTTTAGTGGCACACTGTTGAATGTACTCATTAGAATGTGCCAGAATTGTACATCTGTAACATGATTCTACTTATGTGTATATGTACACTGTATTGAGGTAATAGTGTTAGCACATGTTTGCATCATTTGTTTACTGTACCTGCTTTTACTATTACAGCATTCTTTATTTTCTTTTGTTACCTTTGACCGTTGTACATTTGTAGTTATAATTGCTGATCCTTTCATTTCGTGTTAAATTATAGGCTCACAACATGTGTGCTGATTTGACTTTACGGAAGTCTAACGTCATAATTTGGATACTTGATTAACAGGCTTGAACAAAAGCTAAATGCTGTCATTTAAATAAATTACATTTTCAAATAGGGTTCATAACTTTGCACTGAATATCTGCTTGATGGTGGTTAATACAGTTGTTTTACCTTTGTCTAAAAAAACTAAACAAGCATACATGTGAAAATTTTATTAATAAATGTAACAGTATGTTTATTGTGTTTGAAATATATTTTATGAAATAACTTTGAAAATCAGTTTATGAAATCTAATGCAATCTGCAAATATAATTTGGATAAAATTATTGCAAAAACATTATTTTGTATACATTTTAAATTGTAAACCTTTGGGTGAAAAATTGTAGTTGAATATTGTAAGTGGTTATTTATTACTACAAGTAATAATAATAGTCCATAGAAATGTGCCCTGTTAATAATATAATAATTTCCTCTTCTTGTCAGACTATTCAAGAAAATCACGAACTAATGCCACCACAAGGATCAACAGCAACATCTCTCAGGTGACTGCCAACAACGCTGCAGCCACCGCTGCCAAGGCTGAGATCATACGACTGGAGTCGCTGTGTGAGGCTAGAACTAAAGAACTCACTCACACAAAGATGCAGCTGCGAGCAACTGGCCAGGCGTTTGATGCCATGGCAGTCCTGGTCAATTATTGTTGTGCTGATGTAAGTTTTAGCTGGAATGTAATGATTCTCACACAAAACAACAGTTGTATTTTTCTATATTTACCGTCTGAAGTGATATAATACAGATCTACAATTGTTGTCTGTCATAGTTTCTTTGTACTAAATTAGTGTTTTCTTAAAAAGTTAGTTGCATATCCTTTACAGGACATCACTGTCAACCCCATCATTTTTTGGCTGTTTGGGATTTCTCGGCAAGTTTGGGCGCAGTAGTTTGCAGTTGCATTCTGAACAGCCGGGACTCATGCCATTGTATGAAAACTAACACCAGGGGGTCTGCTGCCAAATTTCCCGCAGCTGTTTCGACCACGGTATGCGGGGTTACAAAGTGCATCTGTAACCCCTAGCCAGCTACTAACATAACATAAATCAGTAACTGAATAACATAACCTTAGAGCCAGCTACAAACATAACTGAAGTCAGTAACTGAATTATCATACATCACTTCCCCGGGAAGGTTAACCCGGTCAACAAATGCCCGCAGAAGTCGGATGTGTCGGCCTAACAGCGCAAGAACGCAGCTCTGCTGTAAACAGGCACAACGCAATTGCGTCCGGCAAAAAAACTCCGGATGAACGCAGAAGAAGAAGAAGAAGATACATCACTTTATAATAATATAACATAGAGGAAATACTGTTTTTATAGATATGTATGGATTTGTATAGATTACTCTCTGCTACTATAACATAAACCAGTAACTTCAGGGGGCTGCGTGGTTTCGAGGTATGGTGTCCGCCTTGAGTGCTGGAGGTCCTGGGTTCAAGCCCCGGTGATGACTGGGATTTTTTCTCGTGGACTTCTAGTAATAAAATTTCCCCTGGTCTTGGGTAGTGAGATCGGACACCTGTGTGTATTGTTGCGCACGTAAAAATTCCCTTGGCAGTTAGAAATCAAAAAAGAGCAGAGCCTAACGCTGCCCGGGCAAAATTTTGAGTTAAAAATATACCCAAAGTATTTCAGGATCCTCGCCGGTGCTACGGAGTTCGTGCACTGAGCTGAGTTTCTCCAGACTCAGGTTTAAGTTAGGAGGAGAACGGAGCACTTATGGGTTGCACCCGTGTGCCGTGATGTTGATCCATCGACTAAACTAAACTAAACCAGCAACTGTACTGTATATATTCTTCTCCTTCTTCATATACCAGGTCTGGAGCATTCATCGGACATCAATCCTCCAATCCTCTGTCACTTGACAATCTGATGAAGTTGTTGTTGCTGATAATATTATTTGTTGCCCAGCTGTTTAAGCTGTCCACACACACGCACCTGCTTCTCTAGTCTGGTATTTTCTCATGTACAGCTAATTGCTCTATTCCACCTCTTCTGTTGATATGACCCATACATTTCTTGTGTGTTATATGTTGTCCATACGGTTTAGATGAGGGATCTTGTCACACCTGCAGCTCTCACCCACACTGCATTTGTTGTCTTCTCTGACCATGATATTTTAAAATTCTTCTAAAAAAAAAACACCCCTCCCCACTGTTTCCAGTGTCTTCACCATTTAATTACGCATTGTCCAGCATTTGCATGCACTCAGAAGAGCAAGCCACACACAATGTTTTGATAAAAAATTTTTTGCAAGTAAAGTAAAGGAGCCTTGTGCATGCCTTGAGGTGTATTGAGCATGCGGTTCCAAACCCTTGTTGTTATATACCAATCAGCACTAGGTAGCCACTGTATCACACTGGCTGCGTTTATTGCCCAAGACATTTCCTAGTAGCCATTTTAAGCTGAATACATCTGGATGCCAACGTCAATGTTCACATCCTACCTCTATGTATATTTGAACTCATTACCCTCAGGCGGGCAGGCAAGCTTAAGCCGCAATGTTACTGCGGTTCCCGTAGCCATACATGGTCCCTCGGAATTCCCACATATGTCTGTTTCTACATGATACATCTGCCATCCATTGATGAGATTTAGTTGACCTGATAGTCATCTGTTAATCAGATTAAGTTTACTTGCTATTCACACATTGATGAGGTTACGTTAACCTAATAGTCATACATTGATGAGATTTCTCTGACCTAATAGTCATACATTGATGAGAATCAGTTGACCAGAAAATTATACATTGAGATTAAGTTGACCTGATAGTTACACATTAATGAGATTAAGTTGACCAGAAAGTCATACATTGATGACATTACATTGACCTAATAGTCATACATTGATGAGACTACATTGACCTAATAGTCATACATTGATGAGATTGCATTGACCAAATATTCATACATTGATGAGATTAAGTTGACCAGAAAATGATACATTGAGATTAAGTTGACTTGATAGTCATACATTGAGATTAAGTTGACCTAATAGTCATACATTGATGAGACTACATTGTCCTAATAGTCATACATTGATGAGATTGCATTGACCAAATAGTCATACATTGATGAGATTAAGTTGACCAGAAAATGATACATTGAGATTAAGTTGACTTGATAGTCATACATTGAGATTAAGTTGACCTGATAGTCATACATTGAGATTAAGTTGACATGATAGTCATACATTAGTGAGATTAAGTTGACATGATAGTCATACATTAGTGAGATTAAGTTGACATGATAGTCATACATTGATGAGATTAAGTTGACATGATAGTCGTACATTGATGAGATTAAGTTGACATGATAGTCATACATTGATGACATTACATTGACCAAATAGTCATACATTGATGAGATTAAGTTGACATGATAGTCATACATTGATGAGATTAAGTTGACATGATAGTCATACATTGGTGAGATTAAGTTGACCAGAAATTCATACATTGATGACATTACATTGACCAAATAGTCATACATTGATGAGATTACATTGACCAAATAGTCATACAATTATGAGATTACATTGACCAAATAGTCATACATTGATGAGATTAAGTTGACATGATAGTCATACATTGATGAGATTACATTGACCAAATAGTTATACATTGATGAGACTACATTGACCTAATAGTCATACATTGATGAGATTACATTGACCAAATAGTCATACATTGATGAGATTAAGTTGACATGATAGTCATACATTGATGAGATTAAGTTGACATGATAGTCATACATTAATGAGATTAAGTTGACATGATAGTCATACATAAATGAAATTAAGTTGACATGATAGTCATACATTAATGAGATTAAGTTGACATGATAGTCATACATTGATGAGATTACATTGACCAAATAGTCATACATTGATGAGATTAAGTTGATATGATAGTCATACATTAATGAGATTAAGTGGACATGATAGTCATACATTGATGACATTACATTGACCAAATAGTCATACATTGATGAGATTAAGTTGACATGATAGTCACACATTGATGAGATTAAGTTGACATGATAGTCATACATTGATGAGATTAAGTTGACATGATAGTCATACATTAATGAGATTAAGTTGACATGATAGTCATACATT
The DNA here is from genome assembly GCA_014155875.1 of Cepaea nemoralis. NCBI lineage: Eukaryota > Metazoa > Mollusca > Gastropoda > Stylommatophora > Helicidae > Cepaea > Cepaea nemoralis. The sequence goes on from JACEFZ010025087.1 coordinate 330,274, forward strand.
GATGAGATTAAGTTGACATGATAGTCCATACATTGATGAGATTAAGTTGACATGATAGTCATACATTGATGACATTACATTGACCAAATAGTCATACATTGATGAGATTAAGTTGACATGATAGCCATACATTAGTGAGATTAAGTTGACATAATAGTCATACATTAGTGAGATTAAGTTGACATGATAGTCATACATTAATGAGATTAAGTTGACATGATGGTCATACATTAATGAGATTAAGTTGACATGATGGTCATACATTAATGAGATTAAGTTGTCAGGTCCTAGTTAGATATGACTGAGCTACTGTATGACAGTAGACGGTACTACCTGCTTCTGTTAGCGCTGAATGGTGGGCGACGCTGACCAAACCTGACACCCCACATTGTGCCAACGGCTTCGGGCAGAGGAGCGCAATTGGAAGGATACAAGCCTTATCCTAGTGCGAGAAAATGCATCCTAAAGACTAAATGTCATGGCAGGGCAGACCAGGCCCTAATCCTTGGTTGGCAACCGGTCTAGGAATGAAGTTCCGACAGGCGGACAGTTAGAGCATTGCTTTGCTGATCCGGCAGCTTCTGCAGCTTGTCTTGTTCCAGACGTATTGGTGTTACCTTTCCTCTGGAATACACTAGACAGGCTGAGAGAGGGATCATGATGCATGTGCAACACATGATCTCTAAATTCAGTTCAGGCTTTGTGTTATGGAGAGGTATAACTCTATTTTACAAACTATCGTCTGTCAAGACGGTAAGGTGCCAGTCAGTCGATGAGATAAGTTGTATAGACAGACAGTCATACATTGATGACATAACGTGAACATGATAGTCATACATTAATGAGATTAAGTTGACATGATAGTCATACATTAATAAGATTAAGTTGATGTGATAGTCATACATTAATGAGGTTAATTTGACATGATAGTAGTGGATTAATGAGGTTACATTAATATGTTAGTCATACATTGATGAGATTACATTGACCTGATAGTAATAGATTAATGAGGTTACGTTAACATGATAGTCATACATTGATCTGATTACGCTAATCTAACAGTCATACATGTTCGAACAAACTGCCTCATAAGAAAACTGCTTGCCAGTGATAGATCTGTCTGTGACTTATGTGACTTTGCACTGCGAAACATCACTTAAGACACATACATTGCAAAACATTATCTAAAGCACATTGTGAAACATCACCCAAGACACTTACATTGTGAAATATCACCTAAAGCACTTTGTAAAACATCACCCAAGACATTTACATTATGAAATATCACCTAAAATATATTGTGAAACACTACCCATGACACATTGTGAAATATCACCTAAAGCACATTGTGAAACATCACCCAAGACATATTATTAAATATCACCTAAAATACATTGTGAAACATTGCCCAAGACACTTACATTATGAAATATCACCTAAAATCATTGTGAAACATTGCCCAAGGCATATTATGAAATATCACCTATAATATAAGGGGTATTCATTTGAAACCCGTTCCAATGGCTTTATTACAAAAGCATGAAAGAAACATTAACGGGTGTGGTAGAATTAAACAAAGCATTCTTTTTGAATGAATTATGCACCATGGGTTGGTCAGAAGAAGTTGCGGTAGACATTCAGGCAAGCATCCCATTGCTTAGGTAGGCGGTGAATGCAGTCCGCAAAAAAGGATTGTGGTTGTTCACTGAACCAAGTGTTTATCGCGTTCATTACGTCTGCATCTGTGTGAAATCTTTGTGCCTGGAGAGCTTTTTTTTAGATGTCCGAACAAATGAAAATCACATGGTGACCAGTCAGGACTGTAGACTGAATATTGCAGAATTTCCCATTTCTTCCTTGCTAATGCTTCCTGCACAACTTTTGTGATATGCGGACGAGCATTATCGTGCAACAAAATCACACTGTGAGAAAGCATGCCGGGTCATTTATTCTTGATGGCTTTTTGCAGCTTATCTAATGTTTGCAAGTAGTGGTTAGAGTTGATGTTGACACCAGGTTTTTTAAAGTTGGCCAACAATAGCCCTTCATGGTAAAAAAAAATGCGCTCAGCCTAACCTTACCAGCAGAAACCTGTAACTTAAATTGTTTGGCTTTTGGTGATCCAGCATGCTTCAATTGCATGCTCTCTCTTTTGCTGCTCGGTTCAAAGTGGTGACACCATGATTCATCACCTGCCACTATGCGGAAGAGAAATGCATCACCCTCTACTCTGTAACGCAGCAAGTGGTTCAAACACCATCCCATGATTTCCTGTTTTTGGTGGTCGGTCAACATCTGTGGTACCCACTGTGAACACACCTTCCGATATTGCAGTTTCTTACGAATGACCTTTTGAATTGTCCCAATTGACACATCAAATTCTTTCACTAGCGAACGTATGCTTCGAAAACGGTTCATCTGTACTGCTGCATCAATTTTGGCGATGGTTTTTTCTGTTGCAACAATATGCACTTGACCCGGCTGTCAAAGATCTGTCGTGAACTGACGTCCTTTCAGAAACATTCGTGCTCAGTCTGTCACTGTTGTCTTCAACACACATTTGTTACCGTACGCTGCCTGCATTCTTCAATGAATGTCCACTGGTCGACATCCTTTAAATGAAAGAAACTGAATCACCGCTCTTTGAGCTTCTTTGGACAGATTTCGGATCAACCTGGCCATTTTCTCAATGGTCAGAAACAGAACCTATGCATCATGGGATGATAAGCACTTGCTCTTTTATTCATTGGGCAGTACTTATCACATGACTATGACATGATCATGTTCAACGTACGCAATTACGCGCGGTGTGGCACGAAGGGATTTCAAATGAACACCGCTAATACATTGTGAAACATTGCCCAAGACGCTTACATTGTGAAATGTCACATAAGACACTTTGTGAAAGACCATTCAAGACACAATATCAAACATAACCCAAGTCACTTGCTTTGTCAGAGATTACCTAAGCCACTTAAATTGTCAAACATCACCATAGACACATTATGCAACATCATCTAAGGTGCATTATGTTACATCATCGAAGACACATTGTGATATTAAGACACTTACATTGTCAAACATCACCAGAGACATATTATGTAACAGCACTCGAGACATCATGTAACATCTCCCAAGATACTTACATTGTCAAACATCACCAAAGTCACTTACATGTTTATAGACAGTGTTGTTGATTGTCAAATATTGAGCCCATCATGCAGTGAAGATGTATATTATCTTCTCATCTGCCTACAGCTGAAAGCATTCGAGTGTCCCCTGCTGGCCAACAATTTGCAGACTGTACAGAAGCAGCTGGCAGGTTGCCTTGCTCAGATAGGTTGGCCATTTTTCTCAAGTTGTTTATGTTTATACTGAGTTCCTGTTGTATGTTGAATTCACAAGAAATACTTCAGCAAAACTTTTATATTAGTGGCGGATCATTAGACATGCTGTTTGGCCAGAAATGCCTTGTATGGTGAAACTTAGTGCTGAGAGGCGCCAAGTAATAATAGAATGTGCAATCCTTCACTGTAAATGGGCAGATTAAAGTTATAAACAACAAGCAGAAACACTTTTTTTAAAAACTATAAATGTGACACAGAGATAATTAAAATTATTCCATGCTTTCATATATTCAAGGGCTTGTTATTAAGAAATTTAGATAAACAAAATGAATCTTCTGTTGTGTAAAATCTAGGTAACGGCTAATAAAGTTTATTAAAGTAAACAATTCACATAATGGAGCACACACTAAGAATTACAGTGAAACAGTGTGTGAAACTACAAGGAGCTAGACAAAGTAGCAGGACATATGGCTACACAGTCTGATGGAAAACGGGCAAAAAAAAGCACTGGAATTGAATTCATAAAATAAAACAGGGAGATTGAAGATGCTGCTGACATTTTATGTTAGTGTAAATCTAAAAACTTCTAAAGAGTTCAAAGCTTGTATGGTGATAGTGAGAAAATGAGTGTTGAAATGCTGTATAGAACCCATACTGTTGTATGCATGTGAAACATGGACACTTGGCACTCAAGTTGAGGAATATCTAATGGCTTTGGAAATGTGATTTCTTAGGAAAATGCTAATAATAGCATGGGCAAACAGAAAAATTGAATGACAGAGTTCTATGAGAAACAAATGCAAACCATAAATTTATTAGAGAAATTAGACTTAGTCAAGATGTTTTTTGCACATAAGGAGAAATGAACTTGCAAATGTAGTGACAACTGGCAAACTTGATGGGAAAAAAGCAAGGGATGTGGCGAATTTTTGTTGTGAAGAACAATATTGCATTGTACACTGTAAATGCATTACTATATGCTTGAACACTTATAAGAGGAATTTCTCATAAGAATAACTATTTCTTGATTCCCAGGTGAGTTCACCTTATCAGGTCTGCACTGTACCTGGATAACATGGCCACATAGCATAAATAGGATGTTTGTAAGGCAAAGCAAAATGATAATAAATATAGATAAATTGTCACATATTTCAAAAAAGTGTTCCACTTTTTATATCTGGGTCACTAAAGAGGTAATCCTGACTTTCCAATGACTTCGAGATCTATGTGGATAGTAGCTATTAGCATTGTTTGCCAAGGCAGGCAGGTCAAGAGATAGGGGCCAGTCAAAAGGTAACATGCATCTGCTCCTTGCAGATGCTGTTGCAGGTTAGGAGAGGCAAATTAGACAGAAATGTCTGCCAACAGTTGATGTATTAAACCAGAGACTTGAACAAACAATGTAAAATAACTTGTTTTATAATGATGTAAAAACAGAATCAGAGTAACAGTTTATAACATGAGTTCATCAGTAACAATATCAGAGTTGCGTGCTTCCACTGAAGCAACTTCAACCAATAAGGAACTCCCATTTGTAGTGTCAGAAGTAAAAAAATAAAATAAAATAGCCTGGCATAAACAGTATTGTATTAAAAAAAATACAGCATCTGATGTCTGTGCCAGATTCCTTGTAGCAACAGAAAAAATCAAGTCTGCACCCATTTCACAGAATAAGCAATACAAACAGAAAGTACAGATAATTTTATAGCCAGGGAAGAACAGAGCATTGCAGGTTTTGGATCGGAGCACACAACACAGGACTGAAATATTAAGAAATACAAACAGGTATGTATAGCTACTGTGAAAATATGAGACACACTAAAGACGGACAGTGTACATACCTTACAATGGACTCCATAATGGTGAACATAAATCAGAGTGAAAATATCAAAAATAAAAAGAGAAAATCCAAAAAATATATAATAATAACATTAAAAATAAGTATTCTAGGACACAACAAACAACATTTTGATTATACAAATCTTCATTAGTGATGGAACAACACAAACAGACCTAAAGAAAAACATGAAATAATAAAATAATATTAAAACACAACTCCTTTCTTGTCAAGAAGGCATACAAGTTTAGTTCATTTCAGTTCTTAAAGGTGCTCATTTTCTACAAAAGTTGAGAACAGTAATAATGGGGTTTGAGGACAAATGATAGAATACGAGATAACAGAAAACTGAGAAAAATCATCTGATAGTGTTTGGGTTAGGCTTGTGCTCTGTCTGGAGAAGTGATAGTGTGTCACCTACACCAGATAATGTGACCCACCAGAGGATATGTTGATGGTATGTTCCGGAAGGATCTGTTTCTGACACATGCATTAGGATTTGTTTCTGACACCTTTGATAACATGTCTTGCACTAAGCATAAATTATTACACAAATTAACACACTTGTTATTAGTGGTACATGGGTTTGCTAAGGTACATATTCATTATAACATCCGTAGTTTACTGAACCACATTGGAGAAGTGTTACTGAAAAATAAATAATAATTATTACTAATCCAGATTTTTTTACATTTGGGCCAGTCACAATGGTTAAAACTGTTTCATCTCGCTTTAAAACTATATTGTTAGAATATCTGTTTGTGTCTAGAATTGTTCATTTTAAGCAGACTGTATCTAAATGGCATAGGGGGAATGTAATATAAAATTATTGTGTAGTCATATTCTATAGAATAATGTGCCGTCCGGGAAGGTTAACCCGGTCAACAAATGCCCACAGAAGTCGGATGTGTCGGCCTAACGGCGCATGAACGCAGCTCTGCTGTAAACAGGCACAACGCAGTCACATCCAAAAAAAGAAACTCCGGATGAACGCAGAAGAAGAAGAAGAAGAAGAATAATGTGCAGATAATCTACCAATAGGAACTTCCGGTAAAATGGTGACGATGTGATGCGTTTATTCTTCGGGACGACGCTGTTTTAGTGTTTTCCTGTGGATTATGTGGTGTTATTTCGTATCCGTTTATTGGAAGTGTTCAAAAGAAGCCACAGAAGGCAGGTGGTGGATGAAATTATGAGTGCAGTCGACAGATAGTTGTTGGTTATGGTTTCAAGTTTCGCGATGGTAGGCAGAAGATCTCTTTCATGAGACAGTGGCTGCGGTCACCCGGACAGTATGATCACTGCCAAGAAGGAAAGCAACGGCAAACTATCTTCTTTAAAAGTGTCTAGTTCATTATGATTTGCTTAAAGACGGATCATCGCAAGACAAGGGCAGAGACATTAAAATTAGCAACATGGAATGTTAGGACATTAAATGACAACAACAAATTAGATGACATCAAACAAGAAATGGAAAGAGAGAAAATTAATATTTTAGGATTGTGCGAAACGAGATGGACAGGAGCAGGCACCAAGATAGATGAGGATTTTAAGAAACACCAAAATCTGTTAAAGGATATTGGGCAGTGTCAGACAGAGATCTACGAGTTAAATTAAGTGGCAGACCTTTTGGCATAAATGTTATTCAAGTATATGCCCCAACAGGAGAATCCAGTGAAGATAGTGTAGAAGAATTTTATAATGACATTGTCTGCTTTAGAGAAATGTAAAAATTCAGAAATAAACATCATAATTGGGGACTTCAATGCAAAAGTAAGAAATCAAGGTGATAGATACACAGTAGGAAACTATGGTTTAGGAGAGAGAAATGAAAGAGGATACAGACTCGTAGAGTGGGCAAAAGAACAGGAAATGATTGTAGGAAACACCTGGTTTAAGCAACACCCTAGAAGATTATGGACATGGAGGACTCCTGATAACAGGATTAGAAACCAGACTGATTATATTTTGAATAGCAGAAAATTTAGAAATGTGCTAACAATAGCAAAAACAGTTCCCAGTGCTGATTGTTATAGTGACCACAGATTACTTACAGGAACATTGAGGATAAAGTTAAAGAAAGTCAAGTATAAAACAGGAAACGCTAAATATGATTTGTGTACATTGAGTAACGACAAGGAAATACAAAACAAATTCATCACAGAAGTACAGAACAGATTTGATATATTATCTGATCTAGAGATCCTATTCCAGGATGTGGATGATCAATGAGAAATGTTGAAGAATTCAATCAGTTTGGCTGCAGACACAACTATTCCAAAATTAAAGAATGTGGGTCGTAAGAAATGGATGACTGAAGAAATTTTACAGCTAATGGAAACAAGAAGACTCAACAAAAATAATTCTGCCAAATATGAAGAAATTCACAGACAAGTCAGAATATTATGTAAGGAGGCAAAAGAAGCATGGCTTGAGAAAAATTGCTTAGAAATTGAAAAACAACACAGCAGTCAAAATACCAAATTAGTGCACAAAAGAATTCAGGAACTTACTAATAAAAGAACAATTACATCAGCAGGCTGTCTAAAAACTAAAGATGGCAAAATCCTAATAGAAAAAGATCAGATTCTACATGTATGGTCAGATTATGTGACAAACCTTTATGATGATAACAGAGATGAACAGTATGATATTCAATTTAATAATGAAGGACTGCCAATTTTGAAGATGGAGGTTCGAAATGTTCTTAAACATTTGAATGAATCACCCCAAAAAAAAACGAGAAGTAGATTGTGAGCTTTACTAAAACACGACTACAAGAGACAAATTGGACGTTGCGGCCAAAGCCTCCATCAGCACAGGACAAACAAATACAAACCAACACAAACCTACATGAAACACACTATGACAATATTAAACTATTAAACTAATTAAATGTACTCATCTGATTCTGTGTCCTTGCTTGGAAAGACTGACATGCGTAGGGCTCCAGTGGATTAATAGACCGGATGTATGGTATACGGGTCAAAGGTCAAGCGGGAGGGGAGTGGGGTGGAGAAGCACCCATGTGTGCGGAAAAGTGAAATTTAAGACCGGCAAAGATGTCGTGGACGCAGTTGACAATTAGCAATTCTCGTTAAGCGCTCGAAAAACCGCTGCGGAAAACTACATAGTGTTAGTCCACACAGAGGGGCATGAATGGCGGTCGTTCAGAAAACGATGGCAAAACACCGAACGTAAACCTGCCAAGAAAGTTGACTGTGATGTCCTTTAAAGGACCTGCACGTACCTAGATGGTGGACTGTAAGCTAGGGGGTGGGAGGGGGTGGGGTAGGGAGTTAAATGAAGCTGTGTTGGACATTAAGGCCGTGAGGGGAGAGAGTGCCCAACTGGAAGATGAGATGGTGTTCCAATGTCTTCCGATCCCGTTCGTGGGATGCGCATGATTTGATGGCCGTGACCTGTATGTCGGCTGCGCCATGGTGGTCAGGACTGTTGAAATGCATGGATACTGGAAGCTGGCAAGGCCCCCCGGTTCAGATAACATCACAACAGAAATGATTAAAGCTTTAGAAGAACATGGAATAGATCAAATCACCAGACTGCTGAACTCATTATATGATACCGGACACATACCTTCTGAATTATGTAATTCTGAATTTATTGCAATCCCAAAGAAATCAGGAGCCTTGGAATGTGATCAACATAGAACAATTAGTATAATGAGTCACATCACAAAGATTTTGCTACGAATTATCATGCAAAGAGTGAAGAAGAAAATACAACCTGAAATAGGGGAAGAACAATGTGGGTTTGTAGAAGGAAAGGGTACAGTAAATGCTGTGTCTATGTTGCGTTCAGTTATTGAACGTTCTATAGAAGTAAACAAAGATATACATCTTTGCTTTATTGACTACACAAAGGCTTTCGATAGAGTAAGACATGTCAACATGGTAGATATGCTTGCAGATCTACAAATTGATGGGAAAGACATTAGACTTATAAAAAACATATATTGGAAACAACAAGCTGCCATAAGGATTGATAATGAAGTGGGACAATATCAGCTATTAAGAGAGGTGTTAGACAGGGATGTGTAATGTCTCCAGATCTTTTTTCCCTATACAGTGAAAATATTTTCAGAAATGTAGAAGATATAAATGGAATCAGCATTGGAGGATGAAACATCAATAACATTAGATATGCAGATGATACAGTATTGATTGCAGACAATGAGCAGGATCTGCAACAATTAGTAGATGCGGTTGTTGCACACAGTGAACAATTGGGATTAGAATTAAATTGTAAAAAGACACAGATTATGGTCGTCACTAGGAAGAACGAAATACCACAATGTAATATACAAGTAAATGGGAATATTCTTCAACAAGTGAATCGGTACAATTATCTCAGAACAGTCATAACATCTGATGGGAGATGCCTTGTAGAGATTAGAACAAGAATCGCCATGGCGAAAGTAGCCTTTAGCAAGATGAAAAACATACTGACCAATAAAAAGATGTCAATTGAAACGAGAAAAAGAGTGTTGAGGTGCTACATAGAGCCTGTTCTTTTGTATGGATGTGAAACTTGGACAATGAGCAGTCAAGCTGAAAAACATCTGATGGCTGCAGAAATGTGGTTTCTGAGGAAAATGCAAAGAATACCATGGACAGACAGAAAAACCAATGACCAAGTACTACAGGAGACAAATGAAAATCATAAATTGATTAGAGAAATTAGATGTAGACAGTCAAAATTTTTTGGACATGTTATGAGAAGAAATGGATTGGAGAACTTAGTGACAACTGGCAAGATTGAAGGGAACAGACCAAGGGGAAGACCGAGAAGTAAATACCTGGATGTCTTGGCCACATGGCATGGTCGAGACAGGAACACTGAGCTGATCCACGACTCTGGTGATCGAGTGAAATGGCGAGTCATGACCGCTTACGCTTTCCGGCAGCACATGATTGATTGATTGAATCTACCAGTAAGTATATGTGCTTGAGGCAATAAAATACAAGGGATGATGCTGCTACCTAGTGTATAAGATACATACATGTGTTATGGTATGTTATGTAAATATGACTGTGAAACTATTCTTGTTGGATACTGTTTAGTTGTGTGTGTTAGATGAGGCGGGATGATGGTGTGTGTGTGTGTGTGTGTGTGTATGCATGTGTGTGTGTATGCATGTGTGTGTGCTTCATGCGTGTGTGCGTGCATGCATATGCAAACTTGTACACATCCTCCATGTCTAGTGAGCCAGCAATGGTTTCTTGTTTCGGCTAGAATCTCTTGTATACATTGTATGCAAATGTACCAGCATGTAGCCTAGTTGTCTCCCTTGTTTTAAGCAGGAAGTATGTCAGAGATAATGTACACATTTTCTAAGTGTTGAACTATATGATCTAGAAAATACATGCTTTATAGTATATAATAAATCTATGATTGTTTGGCTGTATTCTGTAAACCAAATAATGTGCATACAGAAATGCATATATAGAAGTATATATATAGAAGATGGTATACATAGAACTGGCAGTGAAACTGTTTTAAAATATATGTGTGTTAGCATGCATTATAAACTCTATCTTTCCACAAGGTCACCTAATTTGTCACTTAAATTTATTTACAGTAGTTAATTCCAGAAAGCAGTTTCATATTTCTTATTTCCTGAATCTCCACAGCTGATCTCAACTGCCAGAAGGATACACTTGAGAACAACATTACTCAAATCATGCAGGAGAAAGACGAAGCAACAAGGAGAGCAGATGAGGCATGTAACACAATAGACAAGGAGCGAGAAGAGCACAGGAAAATCACTCAGGAAATGGACGACACTCACAATGCAGCACTCACTGCACAAAGGGATGAACTTACATCCAAGCATGATGAAAATGTGAAAAAATGTACGTGATTTTCTTTAAAATATGTTATTTGAAGTTGGTGTGAGCAATCAGTGTTTGCTGAAATGGATAGATGGCTGATGCCATGCATAGAAAGGATGTTTGTGAAACTTGATTGATTGAAAAGTCTGCATATTGAACGAATGTGCATGATCATCTTGTGTTGCAGAATGCCACTCTACAACTAGCCTCACAGTTTTGTTCTACTTCTCCCAACTCATGCCCAAAGTGTCTACATTATCTTGTGATGGTATTCATAGAGTTCTACTTCTCCCAACTCATGCCCCAAAGTGTCTACATTATCTTGTGACTGTATTCATGCTAGTTCTACTTCTCCCAACTCATGCCCCAAAGTGTCTACATTGTGACTGTATTCATGCTAGTTCTACTTCTCCCAACTCATGCCCCAAAGTGTCTACATTATCTTGTGACTGTATTCATGCTAGTTCTACTTCTCCCAACTCATGCCCCAAAGTGTCTACATTATCTTGTGACTGTATTCATGCTAGTTCTACTTCTCCCAACTCATGCCCCAAAGTGTCTACATTATCTTGTGACTGTATTCATGCTAGTTCTACTTCTCCCAACTCATGCCCCAAAGTGTCTACATTATCTTGTGACTGTATTCATGCTAGTTCTACTTCTCCCAACTCATGCCCCAAAGTGTCTACATTATCTTGTGACTGTATTCATGCTAGTTCTACTTCTCCCAACTCATGCCCCAAAGTGTCTACATTATCTTGTGACTGTATTCATGCTAGTTCTACTTCTCCCAACTCATGCCCCAAAGTGTCTACATTATCTTGTGACTGTATTCATGCTAGTTCTACTTCTCCCAACTCATGCCCCAAAGTGTCTACATTATCTTGTGACTGTATTCATGCTAGTTCTACTTCTCCCAACTCATGCCCCAAAGTGTCTACATTATCATGTGACTGTATTCATGCTAGTTCTACTTCTCCCAACTCATGCCCCAAAGTGTCTACATTATCTTGTGACTGTATTCATGCTAGTTCTACTTCTCCCAACTCATGCCCCAAAGTGTCTACATTATCTTGTTATGGTATTCATGCTAGTTCTACTTCTCCCAACTCATGCCCCAAAGTGTCTACATTATCTTGTGACTATATTCATGCTAGTTCTACTTCTCCCAACTCATGCCCCAAAGTGTCTGCGTTATCTTGTGACTGTATTCATGCTAGTTCTACTTCTCCCAACTCATGCCCCAAAGTGTCTACATTATCTTGTGACTGTATTCGTGCTAGTTCTACTTCTCCCAACTCATGCCCCAAAGTGTCTACATTATCTTGTGACTGTATTCATGCTAGTTCTACTTCTCCCAACTCATGCCCCAAAGTGTCTACATTATCTTGTGACTGTATTCGTGCTAGTTCTACTTCTCCCAACGCGTCAAAGTGTCTACATTATCTTGTGACTGTATTCATGCTAGTTCTACTTCTCCCAACTCATGCCCCAAGTGTCTACATTATCTTGTGACTGTATTCATGCTAGTTCTACTTCTCCCAACTCATGCCCCAAAGTGTCTACATTATCTTGTGACTGTATTCATGCTAGTTCTACTTCTCCCAACTCATGCCCCAAAGTGTCTACATTATCTTGTGATGGTATTCATGCTAGTTCTACTTCTCCCAACTCATGCCCCAAAGTGTCTACATTATCTTGTGACTGTATTCATGCTAGTTCTACTTCTCCCAACTCATGCCCCAAAGTGTCTACATTATCTTGTGACTGTATTCATGCTAGTTCTACTTCTCCCAACTCATGCCCCAAAGTGTCTACATTATCTTGTGACTGTATTCATGCTAGTTCTACTTCTCCCAACTCATGCCCCAAAAGTGTCTACATTATCTTGTGACTGTATTCATGCTAGTTCTACTTCTCCCAACTCATGCCCCAAAGTGTCTACATTATCTTGTGACTGTATTCATGCTAGTTCTACTTCTCCCAACTCATGCCCCAAAGTGTCTACATTATCTTGTGACTGTATTCATGCTAGTTCTACTTCTCCCAACTCATGCCCCAAAGTGTCTACATTATCTTGTGACTGTATTCATGCTAGTTCTACTTCTCCCAACTCATGCCCCAAAGTGTCTACATTATCTTGTGACTGTATTCATGCTAGTTCTACTTCTCCCAACTCATGCCCCAAAGTGTCTACATTATCTTGTGACTGTATTCATGCTAGTTCTACTTCTCCCAACTCATGCCCCAAAGTGTCTACATTATCTTGTGACTGTATTCATGCTAGTTCTACTTCTCCCAACTCATGCCCCAAAGTGTCTACATTATCTTGTGACTGTATTCATGCTAGTTCTACTTCTCCCAACTCATGCCCCAAAGTGTCTACATTATCTTGTGACTGTATTCATGCTAGTTCTACTTCTCCCAACTCATGCCCCAAAGTGTCTACATTATCTTGTTACTGGTATTCATGCTAGTTCTACTTCTCCCAACTCATGCCCCAAAGTGTCTACATTATCTTGTGACTGTATTCATGCTAGTTCTACTTCTCCCAACTCATGCCCCAAAGTGTCTGCGTTATCTTGTGACTGTATTCATGCTAGTTCTACTTCTCCCAACTCATGCCCCAAAGTGTCTACATTATCTTGTGACTGTATTCGTGCTAGTTCTACTTCTCCCAACTCATGCCCCAAAGTGTCTACATTATCTTGTGACTGTATTCATGCTAGTTCTACTTCTCCCAACTCATGCCCCAAAGTGTCTACATTATCTTGTGACTGTATTCGTGCTAGTTCTACTTCTCCCAACGCGTCAAAGTGTCTACATTATCTTGTGACTGTATTCATGCTAGTTCTACTTCTCCCAACTCATGCCCCAAGTGTCTACATTATCTTGTGACTGTATTCATGCTAGTTCTACTTCTCCCAACTCATGCCCCAAAGTGTCTACATTATCTTGTGACTGTATTCATGCTAGTTCTACTTCTCCCAACTCATGCCCCAAAGTGTCTACATTATCTTGTGACTGTATTCATGCTAGTTCTACTTCTCCCAACTCATGCCCCAAAGTGTCTACATTATCTTGTGACTGTATTCATGCTAGTTCTACTTCTCCCAACTCATGCCCCAAGTGTCTACATTATCTTGTGACTGTATTCATGCTAGTTCTACTTCTCCCAACTCATGCCCCAAAGTGTCTACATTATCTTGTGACTGTATTCATGCTAGTTCTACTTCTCCCAACTCATGCCCCAAAGTGTCTACATTATCTTGTGACTGTATTCATGCTAGTTCTACTTCTCCCAACTCATGCCCCAAAGTGTCTACATTATCTTGTGACTGTATTCGTGCTAGTTCTACTTCTCCCAACGCGTCAAAGTGTCTACATTATCTTGTGACTGTATTCATGCTAGTTCTACTTCTCCCAACTCATGCCCCAAAGTGTCTACATTATCTTGTGACTGTATTCATGCTAGTTCTACTTCTCCCAACTCATGCCCCAAAGTGTCTACATTATCTTGTGACTATATTCATGCTAGTTCTACTTCTCCCAACTCATGCCCCAAAGTGTCTACATTATCTTGTGACTATATTCATGCTAGTTCTACTTCTCCCAACTCATGCCCCAAAGTGTCTACATTATCTTGTGACTGTATTCGTGCTAGTTCTACTTCTCCAACTCATGCCCCAAAGTGTCTACATTATCTTGTGACTGTATTCATGCTAGTTCTACTTCTTTCAACTCATGCCCCAAAGTGTCTACATTATCTTGTGACTATATTCATGCTAGTTCTACTTCTCCCAACTCATGCCCCAAAGTGTCTACATTATCTTGTGACTGTATTCGTGCTAGTTCTACTTCTCCCAACACGTCAAAGTGTCTACATTATCTTGTGACTGTATTCATGCTAGTTCTACTTCTCCCAACTCATGCCCCAAAGTGTCTACATTATCTTGTGACTGTATTCATGCTAGTTCTACTTCTCCCAACTCATGCCCAAAGTGTCTACATTATCTTGTGACTGTATTCATGCTAGTTCTACTTCTCCCAACTCATGCCCCAAAGTGTCTACATTATCTTGTGACTGTATTCATGCTAGTTCTACTTCTCCCAACTCATGCCCCAAAGTGTCTACATTATCTTGTGACTGTATTCATGCTAGTTCTACTTCTCCAACTCATGCCCCAAAGTGTCTACATTGTCATGTGACTGTATTCATGCTAGTTCTACTTCTCCCAACTCATGCCCCAAAGTGTCTACATTATCTTGTGACTGTATTCATGCTAGTTCTACTTCTCCCAACTCATGCCCCAAAGTGTCTACATTATCATGTGACTGTATTCATGCTAGTTCTACTTCTCCCAACTCATGCCCCAAAGTGTCTACATTATCTTGTGACTATATTCATGCTAGTTCTACTTCTCCCAACTCATGCCCCAAAGTGTCTACATTATCTTGTGACTGTATTCATGCTAGTTCTACTTCTCCCAACACATGCCCAAAGTGACAGCATTATCTTGTGACTGTATTCATGCTAGTTCTACTTCTCCCAACTCATGCCCCAAAGTGTCTACATTATCTTGTGACCGTATTCATGCTAGTTCTACTTCTCCCAACTCATGCCCCAAAGTGTCTACATTATCTTGTGACCGTATTCATGCTAGTTCTACTTCTCCCAACTCATGCCCAAAGTGTCTACATTATCTTGTGATGGTATTCATGCTAGTTCTACTTCTCCCAACTCATGCCCAAAGTGTCTGCGTTATCTTGTGACTGTATTCATGCTAGCTGACCCCTGCCCCTTGTTCCAGGAACCATGCCTTCCATGACGCTTCTGTCCAAACCATTGTGACATGTAATATGGGCACAGTAGTTTAGTTTCTATGAAAGGATATTGCTTACGAGCCAGTTTTCTTCAATGTTCAGATCTTTTACAATTTCAGTATATTTCTGCTTCTTGGTCCACACTATTCTGTGTTTCTGTGACATTTGAGCTCTAAAGCCTCAATTTTCTTCTTTAGTGATTGCCAAATGGTCCATGACTGACATTCATATAACCCACAGGAAGGATGCATGTTCTCACACATTTGACTGTCATGTGTTTGCTGGTGTTGTGTCATATTTTCTCAATACTGTCTAATCTGTGCACTGCTGTGGTCAGTCTTCTTATGTCTTCTTTTGGACAGTCCCATTGCTTATGATTATTGAGTGAAGATATTCACAATTTCTGACAATTTTCTATTTTATCATGGCCTTTGGTTGGTATGTAGTGTTCATACATCACACAATTCTGCCACTGAAACAGTCAAGGCATGGTATGGGGTATAGGGTTAGACTGATCATTTCTGTGACAAGACAGTATAATAGTGGTCAAACACAAGTCCATGTGATACTGGTTACACCCAACCCATATGATACTGACCAAACAGAAGTACATGTGATACTTAAAGTCGCTAAGTGTCAACTTTTAAGTGACTTTAAATATCACATGTACTTCTGTTTGGCCAGTATCACATGTTTGACCACTATCATATGGGCTGTGTGTAATCATATCACATGGGCTTGTGTTTGCCCACTTTCATATGGGCTGTGTGTAATCATATCACATGGGCTTGTGTTTGCCCACTATCATATGGGATGTGTGTAATCATATCACATGGGCTTGTGTTTGCCCACTATCATATGGGCTATGTGTAATCATATCACATGGGCTTGTGTTTGCCCACTATCATATAGGATGTGTGTAATCATATCACATGGGCTTGTGTTTGACCACTATCATATGGGCTGTGTGTAATCATATCACATGGACTTGTGTTTGACCACTATCATATGGGCTGTGTGTAATTATATCACATGGGCTTGTGTTTGACCACTATCATATGGGCTGTGTGTAATCATATCACATGGACTTGTGTTTGACCACTATCATATGGGCTGTGTGTAATCATATCACATGGGCTTGTGTTTGAACACTATCATATGGGCTGTGTGTAATCATATCACATGGGCTTGTGTTTGACTTCTATCATATGGGCTGTGTGGCTGTGTGTAATCATATCACATGGACTTGTGTTTAACCACTATCATATGGGATGTGTGTAATCATATCACATGGGCTTGTGTTTGACCACTATCATATGGGCTGTGTGTAATCATATCACATGGGCTTGTGTTTGACCACTATCATATGGGCTGTGTGTAATCATATCACATGGGCTTGTGTTTGACCACTATCATATGGGCTGTGTTTGACTACTATCATATGGGATGTGTGTAATCATATCACATGGACTTGTGTTTGACCACTATCATATGGGATGTGTGTAATATCACATGGGCTTGTGTTTGACCACTATCAGCTGCATTACTTATGATTTTTATACTTGTACTTTTATACTTCTTTTTATACTGGTACTTTCATACTTTATACTTCTATATTTGATACTTATGAATTACTTATGATCACTGATTCTTCTCTTTCAGTGACCCAGTTCCATGATAGACAGATTGACTGTGTTACAATTACTGTAATTTATGATCACTGATTCTTGTCTTTCAGTGACCCAGTTCCATGATAGACAGATTGACTGTGTTACAATTACTGTAATTTATGATCACTGATTCTTCTCTTTCAGTGACCCAGTTCCACGATAGACAGATTGACTTGTTGCGGTTGGCCCATGAGAGACAGGTAATATGATGTCAACAATGATTGTGATTGACTTTTGTTAAGGTTGCTGTTGTTAGCCTGAAGCACTATGTCGAAGCCTGACAGATAAAGACTGTGTATGCCTGTCTGATCTCTGAAATGTAAAAATGCCAGGCCATACTAGTGATTAGAACCTGAATGGCATATTCAAAGGATTTCTGCAAGATAGGTTCCACAAACTCTCACAAATAAGCACATATTTTAAAGGAACATAATTTGTTCTGAAATGTTGGAGCATTTTTATGCCGAGGGAGAGAACTTTTTGTCAAAGATCGTTACAGGTGACTAAACCTGGACACATCGTTTTGAGCCTGTGACAGAAATGTAGTCAATGGAGTGGCAGCATTCACAATCACCAAAAAGACAGAAACTCAAGACAACTCGGCCAGCTGGAAAAGTTATCATCACTGTCTTGTGGGCAGCATTGATGGTGTGACTCTCGTGGTAGTGATGCCAAGAGTTGAGACAATCAGTTCTGAAACTTACATCAAAACTCTAACAAAACCCAACAAGTGGCTCCTCAGAGCTCGGCCTAACAAGAATCCAGCAGAACTGTTGCTCCAACACGACAATGCATGCTCTCACACGTCAGAAAACACAGGAGGCAGTTGCCAAACTGAGCTCCATCATATACCCTTTTGTCTCAATCTGGATTCCTCTGATTGTCATCTTTTGGTGCACTAAAAATGCACTTCGTGGGGTAAGGTTTCATGATGATTAGGTTGCCTCATGCAGTGAATAAATGCTACATGAGCAGGACAAAACTTGGAACAGTCAAAACATGCATACATGTGTTTTGAACTGGCGTCACACGTACAGATTGATGAGGATTCACTAGAAGAATAGTATGTTTACAGGAAATGCTCATGTATATTGTTTGTAAATTTAATTCATTTTGAACAAATAGTTTCCACACACACAAAATTATGGTGGTTTACTTTCTGAATGTCCCTTGTATAATGTTGTCACATGTACTGGTTAAAATCTAATCCTTTACCCAGAATTCAGAGTGTAATGGCATAGTATTAGTTGACACATCATTGGTTGTCACATCATTGGTTGTCACATCATTGATTGCCATACCATAGGTTTTCACATCATTAGTTGTCACATCATTGGTTGTCACATCATTGGTTGTCACATCATTGGTTGTCACATCATTGGTTGTCACATTATTGGTTGTCACATCATTGGTTGTCACATCATTGATTGTCACATCATTGGTTGTCACATCATTGGTTGTCACATTATTGGTTGTCACATCATTGGTTGTCACATCATTGATTGTCACATCATTGGTTGTCACATCATTGGTTGTCACATCATTGATTGTCACATCATTGGTTGTCACATCATTGGTTGTCACATCATTGGTTGTCACATCATTGGTTGCCACATCATTGGTTGTCACATCATTGATTGTCACATCATTGGTTGTCACATCATTGGTTGTCACATCATTGATTGCCATACCATAGGTTGTCACATCATTGGTTGTCACATCATTGGTTGTCACATCATTGGCTGTCACATCATTGGATGTCACACCATAGGTTGTCACATCATTGGTTGTCACACCATAAATTTGTCACATTGTTGATTGTCACATCATTGGTTGTCACATCATTGGTTGACACATCATTGGTTGTCACATCATTGGTTGTCACATCATTGATTGTCACACCATAGGTTATCACATCATTGGTTGTCACACCATAGGTTATCACATCATTGGATGTCACACCATAGATTTGTCACATTGTTGATTGTCACATCATTGGTTGTCACATCATTGGTTGTCACATCATTGATTGTCACATCATTGGTTGTCACATCATTGGATGTCACACCATAGGTTGTCACATCATTGGTTGCATGAAAAACAAACTGTCCTGGAAATATTGTCCTGAACTGGATTTGAACCACAAACTGTTGAAGATTTAGGCAGATTCCATAGTTCTATGCCACTCCTAGCCTCCAGTATGTATTCAAGTGCCTAGTTAAGTTTGCCTGTTATCCACTGTAAAAGATTAATGTGAATAACTGTACTTAGACTCAGTTACTTTATCTCTATTAGAAGTGTGATCATCTGTTTGAAAGAATATTGTTTTGACAGATTTCAGATATGAAAAATGAGAACAAGTTAGACATGAATGCACTCAAGATTTCCCATCTAGAAGAGATTCAAGAACTAAGGAATAAACATGACAGTCAAATGGAAGGTAAGTAAAGTTGTGGCTGGTGTAGATAAGTTGAATACAGAATACATAATCAACGCTTTTACTGGTAAGCAAGGACAAGCAGGCAACACACTTTCTTCAGACATGGAATTCAGTTAATGTTTTTTCCTTTTTTTAAGTTGCATATCCCTTACAAGACACTGCAGTCAACACCAGCATTTTTCAGCTGTTGTTGATGTTCTTGGCAAGATTACACTCAGTAGTCTGCCATTGCTTTAACTCAGAACATCTGAAAATAGCAACAACAACAAACAAAAAAAAGAATTATTTTAAAATCTGAAGATAGCAGAAAGTGAGCAGTGAAACAAACACTGAGTAACATAAAATATGACTTGTGTGTATGAAATAAAGGTAAGTAATGCATACTGAAATTAAGAGATGTAGATAGTAATCAATAGATATTAGATAATTAGTTATGGTCTGTCTCTGCCTTCGTTGCAAGGTTGACCGACCTGCATCCGGCTGTTCTTTGCGGGCTTGTTGGGGGGTTTCACCTGTAGATGGAGGGACAGAGACATCTAACACCAAGATCCTGGAATGTCCTATGAAACACTAGGGAAGGTTAACCCGGTCATCAAATGCCCAAAGGAGTCGGATGTGTCGGGTGAAAGTCACAAATATCCCAGCTCTGCTGTAAACAGACACAATGCAGTTATGTCTGAAAACAAAAAGTTTTGGATCAAGAAGAAGAAGAAGATAATTATTTGTTTTTGTCAGCGTCTAGCGGTATTTGAAAGTGAAGGGTTCAAGACAGGTAAATAGTACGAGCATAGATGAAACATAACTTCATGCGTCAATAACATATGATTTATTATTCTGAAATACAATTACATAATCTGTCTCATCACTCGCTAACAGTGTTCATTCTCGCACTAGTCAATATACAGTAATAATGAGGCAATGCAATATTATGATACTAATTACTCCACTCTCGTATCACAGCCCCACACACACACACACAAGTCACACGGCTCAGCTATTCAATAGCTCTGAAGTACTAAGTAAAGTCTATCCTGTCACACTCAGTCATGCATCCTCTCTCCGTCATGTCCAAAGCCCATCTGGCTTTCCTTCCACTGCCCAGTGGTCACGAGGTGTTTGCCCCTCATGCAACTCGTGGGAAGTCAGCTGCCTCGCATATGCCGGGTTGAGACTAGGCGTAATGCGTAGTTCAATTTCTGTTGACCTGTTCTTCACGGGTACAGTCCGGTCTTTCAGCATCTAGATTCTTCTAATTCCCCCTTACTCACTCCATGTCCCTATCTCTAACATTTATCCTTTCTTACATCCCCTATAGGACCTTGACAGTTTTAATTGTTGCTATTGGTAAAAATTTGTTGCGTATCCCTTATGGGACGTTGCAGTCAACACCATCATTTTCAGCTGCTGTTGATGTACTAGGCAAGTGTTACGTTCAGTAGTTTGCCATTGCTTTCTGAACGACCGGCCCCTATACCTTTTTTCGAAAAAACCAGCACCGCTGGTAAAGGGGTGCTTTCACTGCACGTTGAGATCTCTATAAGTTCTTAGTCTGCTCACACATTGAGATCTCCATAAGTGCTTCAGTCTACTCACACATTGAGATCTCCATAAGTGCTTCAGTCTACTCACACATTGAGATCTCCATAAGTGCTTCAGTCTGCTCACACATTGAGATCTCCATAAGTGCTTCAGTCTGCTCACACATTGAGATCTCCATAAGTGCTTCAGTCTACTCACACATTGAGATCTCCATAAGTGCTTCAGTCTGCTCACACATTGAGATCTCCATAAGTGCTTCAGTCTACTCACACATTGAGATCTCCATAAGTGCTTCAGTCTACTCACACATTGAGATCTCCATAAGTGCTTCAGTCTACTCACACATTGAGATCTCTATAAGTGCTTCAGTCTACTCACACATTGAGATCTCCATAAGTGCTTCAGTCTACTCACACACTGAGATCTCTATAAGTGCTTCAGTCTACTCACACATTGAGATCTCCATAAGTGCTTCAGTCTGCTCACAAATTGAGATCTCCATAAGTGCTTCAGTCTACTCACACACTGAGATCTCTATAAGTGCTTCAGTCTACTCACACATTGAGATCTCTATAAGTGCTTCAGTCTACTCACACATTGAGATCTCTATAAGTGCTTCAGTCTACTCACACATTGAGATCTCTATAAGTGCTTCAGTCTACTCACACGTTGAGATCTCTATAAGTGCTTCTGTCTACTCACACACTGAGATCTCTGTAAGTGCTTCAGTCTACTCACACATTGAGATCTCTATAAGTGCTTCAGTCTACTCACACATTGAGATCTCCATAAGTGCTTCAGTCTACTCACACATTGAGATCTCTATAAGTGCTTCAGTCTACTCACACATTGAGATCTCTATAAGTGCTTCAGTCTACTCACACGTTGAGATCTCTATAAGTGCTTCAGTCTACTCACACACTGAGATCTCTATAAGTGCTTCAGTCTACTCACACATTGAGATCTCTATAAGTGCTTCAGTCTACTCACACATTGAGATCTCTATAAGTGCTTCAGTCTACTCACACATTGAGATCTCTATAAGTGCTTCAGTCTACTCACACACTGAGATCTCTATAAGTGCTTCAGTCTACTCACACACTGACATCTCTATAAGTGCTTCAGTCTACTCACACACTGAGATCTCTATAAGTGCTTCAGTCTACTCACACATTGAGATCTCTATAAGTGCTTCAGTCTACTCACACATTGAGATCTCTATAAGTGCTTCAGTCTACTCACACATTGAGATCTCCATAAGTGCTTCAGTCTACTCACACATTGAGATCTCTATAAGTGCTTCAGTCTACTCACACGTTGAGATCTCTATAAGTGCTTCAGTCTACTCACACATTGAGATCTCCATAAGTGCTTCAGTCTACTCACACACTGAGATCTCTATAAGTGCTTCAGTCTACTCACACACTGACGATCTCTATAAGTGCTTCAGTCTACCTCACACACTGAGATCTCCATAAGTGCTTTCAGTCTACTCACACATTGAGATCTCCATAAGTGCTTCAGTCTAACTCACACATTGAGATCTCCATAAGTGCTTCAGTCTGCTCACACATTGAGATCTCCATAAGTGCTTCAGTCTGCTCACACACTGAGATCTCCATAAGTGCTTCAGTCTACTCACACATTGAGATCTCCATAAGTGCTTCAGTCTGCTCACACATTGAGATCTCTATAAGTGCTTCAGTCTACTCACACATTGAGATCTCTATAAGTGCTTCAGTCTACTCCACACATTGATGATCTCTATAAGTGCTTCAGTCTACTCAACACACTGAGATCTCTATAAGTGCTTCAGTCTACTCACACGTTGAGATCTCTATAAGTGCTTCAGTTTACTCACACATTGAGATCTCTATAAGTGCTTCAGTCTACTCACACACTGAGATCTCTATAAGTGCTTCAGTCTACTCACACATGAGATCTCTATAAGTGCTTCAGTCTACTCACACATTGAGATCTCCATAGTGCTTCAGTCTACTCACACATTGAGATCTCCATAAGTGCTTCAGTCTACTCACACACTGAGATCTCTATAAGTGCTTCAGTCTACTCACACATTCAGATCTCCATAAGTGCTTCAGTATGCTCACACACTGAGATCTCTATAAGTGCTTCAGTCTACTCACACATTGAGATCTCCTAAGTGCTTCAGTCTACTCACACATTGAGATCTCCATAAGTGCTTCAGTCTACTCACACATTGAGATCTCTATAAGTGCTTCAGTCTACTCACACACTGGAGATCTTATAAGTGCTTCAGTTCACTCACACATTGAGATCTCTGTAGTGCTTCAGTCTACTCACACATTGAGATCTCCATAAGTGCTTCAGTCTACTCACACACTGAGATCTCTATAAGTGCTTCAGTCTACTCCACACATTGAGATCTCCATAAGTGCTTCAGTCTGCTCACAAATTGAGTATCTCCATAAGTGCTTCAGTCTACTCACACATTGAGATCTCTATAAGTGCTTCAGTCTACTCACACAACATTGAGATCTCTATAAGTGCTTCAGTCTACTCACACATTGAGATCTCTATAAGTGCTTCAGTCTACTCCACACATTGAGATCTCTATAAGTGCTTCAGTCTACTCACTACGTTGAGATCTTCATAAGTGCTTCTGTCTACTCACACACTGAGATCTCTGTAAGTGCTTCAGTCTACTCACACATTGAGATCTCCATAAGTGCTTCAGTCTACTCACACATTGAGATCTCTATAAGTGCTTCAGTCTACTCACACATTGAGATCTCTATAAGTGCTTCAGTCTACTCACACGTTGAGATCTCTATAAGTGCTTCAGTCTACTCACACACTGAGATCTCTATAAGTGCTTCAGTCTACTCACACATTGAGATCTCTATAAGTGCTTCAGTCTACTCACACACTGAGATCTCTATAAGTGCTTCAGTCTACTCACACATTGAGATCTCTATAAGTGCTTCAGTCTACTCACACACTGAGATCTCTATAAGTGCTTCAGTCTACTCACACACTGAGATCTCTATAAGTGCTTCAGTCTACTCACACATTGAGATCTCTATAAGTGCTTCAGTCTACTCACACGTTGAGATCTCTATAAGTGCTTCTGTCTACTCACACACTGAGATCTCTGTAAGTGCTTCAGTCTACTCACACATTGAGATCTCCATAAGTGCTTCAGTCTACTCACACATTGAGATCTCTATAAGTGCTTCAGTCTACTCACACATTGAGATCTCTATAAGTGCTTCAGTCTACTCACACGTTGAGATCTCTATAAGTGCTTCAGTCTACTCACACACTGAGATCTCTATAAGTGCTTCAGTCTACTCACACATTGAGATCTCTATAAGTGCTTCAGTCTACTCACACACTGAGATCTCTATAAGTGCTTCAGTCTACTCACACATTGAGATCTCTATAAGTGCTTCAGTCTACTCACACACTGAGATCTCTATAAGTGCTTCAGTCTACTCACACACTGAGATCTCTATAAGGCTTCAGTCTACTCCACACATTGAGATCTCTATAAGTGCTTCAGTCTACTCACACATTGAGATCTCTATAAGTGCTTCAGTCTACTCACACATTGAGATCTCCATAAGTGCTTCAGTCTACTCACACGTTGAGATCTCTATAAGTGCTTCAGTCTACTCACACATTGAGATCTCTATAAGTGCTTCAGTCTACTCACACACTGAGATCTCTATAAGTGCTTCAGTCTACTCACACACTGATATCTCTATAAGTGCTTCAGTCTACTCACACACTGAGATCTCCATAAGTGCTTCAGTCTACTCACACATTGAGATCTCCATAAGTGCTTCAGTCTACTCACACATTGAGATCTCCATAAGTGCTTCAGTCTGCTCACACATTGAGATCTCCATAAGTGCTTCAGTCTGCTCACACACTGAGATCTCCATAAGTGCTTCAGTCTACTCACACATTGAGATCTCCATAAGTGCTTCAGTCTGCTCACACATTGAGATCTCTATAAGTGCTTCAGTCTACTCACACATTGAGATCTCTATAAGTGCTTCAGTCTACTCACACATTGAGATCTCTATAAGTGCTTCAGTCTACTCACACACTGAGATCTCTATAAGTGCTTCAGTCTACTCACACGTTGAGATCTCCATAAGTGCTTCAGTTTACTCACACATTGAGATCTCTATAAGTGCTTCAGTCTACTCACACACTGAGATCTCTATAAGTGCTTCAGTCTACTCACACATTGAGATCTCCATAAGTGCTTCAGTATGCTCACACATTGAGATCTCCATAAGTGCTTCAGTCTACTCACACATTGAGATCTCCATAAGTGCTTCAGTCCACTCACACACTGAGATCTCTATAAGTGCTTCAGTCTACTCACACATTCAGATCTCCATAAGTGCTTCAGTATGCTCACACACTGAGATCTCTATAAGTGCTTCAGTCTACTCACACATTGAGATCTCCATAAGTGCTTCAGTCTACTCACACATTGAGATCTCCATAAGTGCTTCAGTCTACTCACACATTGAGATCTCTATAAGTGCTTCAGTCTACTCACACACTGAGATCTCTATAAGTGCTTCAGTCTACTCACACACTGAGATCTCTATAAGTGCTTCAGTCTACTCACACATTGAGATCTCCATAAGTGCTTCAGTCTACTCACACACGTGAGATCTCTATAAGTGCTTCAGTCTACTCACACATTGAGATCTCTATAAGTGCTTCAGTCTACTCACACATTGAGATCTCTGTAAGTGCTTCAGTCTACTCACACACTGAGATCTCTATAAGTGCTTCAGTCTACTCACACGTTGAGATCTCTATAAGTGCTTCAGTCTACTCACACATTGAGATCTCTATAAGTGCTTCAGTCTACTCACACATTGAGATCTCTATAAGTGCCTAAGTCTACTCACACATTGAGATCTCTATAAGTGCTTCAGTCTACTCACACGTTGAGATCTCTATAAGTGCTTCAGTCTACTCACACGTTGAGATCTCTATAAGTGCTTCAGTCTACTCACACATTGAGATCTCTATAAGTGCTTCAGTCTACTCACACATTGAGATCTCTGTAAGTGCTTCAGTCTACTCACACACTGAGATCTCTATAAGTGCTTCAGTCTACTCACACGTTGAGATCTCTATAAGTGCTTCAGTCTACTCACACGTTGAGATCTCTATAAGTGCTTCAGTCTACTCACACACTGAGATCTCTATAAGTGCTTCAGTCTACTCACACATTGAGATCTCTATAAGTGCTTCAGTCTACTCACACATTGAGATCTCCATAAGTGCTTCAGTCTGCTCACACATTGAGATCTCCATAAGTGCTTCAGTCTGCTCACACATTGAGATCTCCATAAGTGCTTCAGTCTACTCACACATTGAGATCTCCATAAGTGCTTCAGTCTGCTCACACATTGAGATCTCTATAAGTGCTTCAGTCTACTCACACAAAGAGATCTCTATAAGTGCTTCAGTCTACTCACACACTGAGATCTCTATAAGTGCTTCAGTCTACTCACACAACTGAGATCTCTATAAGTGCTTCAGTCTACTCACACATTGAGATCTCTATAAGTGCTTCAGTCTACTCACACATTGAGATCTCCATAAGTGCTTCAGTCTGCTCACACACTGAGATCTCTATAAGTGCTTCAGTCTACTCACACATTGAGATCTCTATAACTGCTTCAGTCTACTGACACAAGGAGAATCCCAGTACAGTGCATGAACCCCACAACAGTGCTTAGGATATGGATACAAATGTGTGTGATTCAACATGATTCATGCTAAATATTCAATTGTGGGTGGGTTTTCTATGTAAAAATGTAACTTAGCCAGTGCCAATTCAGCTGGCTCCTTTTGAAGTATAACTCTTGATGGAGTTTAACCTGCATAACATGCACACTGGTGCTCTAGAAGTCTAAACGCCCCATTCACTACCCAAGGATTGGGGAGGGAAGATTGAGTGCACCAAGCTTTTCTTATTGTTAAATTCACACAGTGCACCATGCTTTTCTTATTGTTAAATTCACACAGTGCACCATGCTTTTCTTATTGTTAAATTCACACAGTGCACCATGCTTTTCTTATTGTTAAATTCACACAGTGCACCATGCTTTTCTTATTGTTAAATTCACACAGTGCACCATGCTTTTCTTATTGTTAAATTCACACAGTGCACCATGCTTTTCTTATTGTTAAATTCACACAGTGCACCATGCTTTTCTTATTGTTAAATTCACACAATCTACACCATGAATTCAACCAGGCAGATCAGCTTCCGTTAGTGACACACGCTGTACACCTCTCAGTAAGTGCATGTACACCTCTCAGTAAGTGCATGTACACCTCTCAGTAAGTGCATGTACACCTCTCAGTAAGTGCATGTACACCTCTCAGTAAGTGCATGTACACCTCTCAGTAAGTGCATGTACACCTCTCAGTAAGTGCATGTACACCTCTCAGTAGAGTGCATGTACACCTACTCAGAGTAAGTGCATGTACACCTCTCAGTAGTGCATGTACAACCTCTCAGTAAGTGCATGTACACCTCTCAGTAAGTGCATGGACACCTCTCAGTAAGTGCATGTACACCTCATCAGTAAGTGCATGTACACCTCTCAGTAAGTGCATGTACACCTCTCTCAGTAAGTGCATGTACACCTACTCAGTAAGTGCATGTACACCTCTCAGTCAGTGCATGTACACCTCTCAGTAAGTGCATGTACACCTCTCAGTAAGTGCATGTACACCATCTCAGTAGTGCATGTACACCTCTCAGTAAGTGCATGTACACCGTCTCAGTAAGTGCATGTACACCTCTCAGTAAGTGCATGTACACCTCTCAGTAGTGCATGTACACCTCTCAGTAAGTGCATGTACACCTCTCAGTAAGTGCATGTACACCTCTCAGTAAGTGCATGTACACCTCTCAGTAAGTGCATGTACACCTCTCAGTAAGTGCATGTACACCTCTCAGTAAGTGCATGTACACCTCTCAGTAAGTGCATGTACACCTCTCAGTAAGTGCATGTACACCTCTCAGTAAGTGCATGTACACCTCTCAGTAAGTGCATGTACACCTCTCAGTAAGTGCATGTACACCTCTCAGTAAGTGCACCTACCTTGCTTCATTGAAATCTGAAGTACAACACCAGAATAAACACACACAATGACAAGAAACAAAATAAATATACATAACTTAAACTGAGGTAGACATGATGATGTAGTGGTTAACATGCTTGCTTATCAACACAGTGGTCTGTGGTGCATCCCCAGCAATGACAGGAGTTATTCCTCAGCCAGTACTGCTCAGCGTTCTGGCTCAGTTTTCAGTAGTTTTTTTTCTTTTTGTATGAATCTAACAGTCTTTTTTAGTTCACTCAGTGGTCCATAGAGTTTACCTTCCACTGTTGTCTCTCTAAGCCAGAAGGAGTTCTCAGTAGTTATAGTTATTCCCCAACCAGTACTGCTCTTATACTGCGTCTAGTCACTAGACTACCGGGGCTCTCACTTCTCTTATACTGCGTCTAGTCACTAGACTACCGGGGCTCTCACTTCTCTTATACTGCGTCTAGTCACTAGATTACCACTTCTCTCACTTCTCTTATACTGCGTCTAGTCACTAGACTACCGGGGCTCTCACTTCTCTTATACTGCATCTAGTCGCTAGACTGCCGCTTCTCTCACTTCTCTTATACTGCACCTAGTCACTAGACTACCTGGCTCTCACTTCTCTTATACTGCATCTAGTCACTAGACTACCGGGCTCTCACTTCTCTTATACTGCATCTAGTCACTAGACTACTGCGCCTCTCACTTCTCTTATACTGCATCTAGTCACTAGACTACCGCTTCTGTCACTTCTCTTATACTGCGTCTAGTCACTAGACTACCGCTTCTCTCACTTCTCTTATACTGCGTCTAGTCACTAGACTACCACGGCTCTCTTCTCTTATACTGCATATAGTCACTAGACTACGGCGGCTCTCACTTCTCTTATACTGCGTCTAGTCACTAGACTACTGCTTCTCTCACTGCTCTTATACTGCGTCTAGTCACTAGACTACCGCTTCTCTCACTGCTCTTATACTGCGTCTAGTCACTAGACTACCGCGCCTCTCACTTCTCTTATATTGCGTCTAGTCACTAGAATACCGCTTCTCTCACTTCTCTTATACTGCGTCTAGTCACTAGACTACCACGCCTCTCACTTCTCTTATACTACATCTAGTCACTAGACTACTGCTTCTCCCACTTCTCTTATACTGCATCTAGTCACTAGACTACTGCTTCTCTCACTTCTCTTATACTGCATCTAGTCACTAGACTACCGCGGCTCTCACTTCTCTTATACTGTGTCTAGTCACTAGACTACTGCTTCTCTCACTTCTCTTATACTGCATCTAGTCACTAGACTACTGCTTCTCCCACTTCTCTTATACTGCATCTAGTCACTAGACTACCGCGGCTCACACTTCTCTTATACTGCATCTAGTCACTAGACTACCGCTTCTCTCACTTCTCTTATACTGCGTCTAGTCACTAGACTACCGCGCCTCTCACTTCTCTTATATTGTGTCTAGTCATTAGACTGCCGCGGCTCCCACTTCTCTTATACTGCGTCTAGTCACTAGACTACTGCTTCTCTCACTTTTCTTATACTGCGTCTAGTCACTAGACTACCGCTTCTCTCACTGCTCTTATACTGCGTCTAGTCACTAGACTACCGCTTCTCTCACTTCTCTTATACTGCGTCTAGTCACTAGACTACCGCTTCTCTCACTTCTCTTATACTGCGTATAGTCACTAGACTACCGCTTCTCTCACTTCTCTTATTCTGCGTCTGGCCACTAGACTACAGAGGCTCTCAATTCTCTTATACTGCGTCTAGTCACTAGACTGCCGCTTCTCTCACTTCTCTTATACTGCATCTAGTCACTAGACTACCACTTCTCTCACTTCTCTTATACTGCGTCTAGTCACTAGACTACCGCTTCTCTAACTTCTCTTATACTGCGTCTAGTCACTAGACTACCGCTTTTCTCACTTCTCTTATACTGCGTCTAGTCACTAGACTACCGCTTCTCTCACTTCTCTTATACTGTGTCTAGTCACTAGACTGCCGCTTCTCTCACTTCTCTTATACTGCGTCTAGTCACTAGACTACCGCAGCTCTCATTATCTTATACTGCGTCTAGTCACTAGTCTACCGAGGCTCTCAATTCTCTTATACTGCGTCTAGTCACTAGACTACTGCTTCTCTCACTTCTCTTATACTGCGTCTAGTCACTAGACTACCGCTTCTCTCACTTCTCTTATACTGCGTCTAGTCACTAGACTACCGCTTCTCTCACTGCTCTTATACTGCGTCTAGTCACTAGACTACCGCTTATCTCACTTCTCTTATACTGCGTCTAGTCACTAGACTACCGCTTCTCTCACTTCTCTTATACTGTGTCTAGTCACTAGACTACCACTTCTCTCACTTCTCTTATACTGCATCTAGTCACTAGACTACCGCTTCTCTCACTTCTCTTATACTACGTCTAGTCACTAGACTGCCGCTTCTCTCACTTCTCTTATGCTGCGTCTAGTCACTAGACTGCCGCTTCTCTCACTTCTCTTATACTGCGTCTAGTCACTAGACTACCACGTCTCTCACTTCTCTTATACTGCGTCTAGTCACTAGACTACCGCTTCTCTCACTTCTCTTATACTGCGTCTAGTCACTAGACTACCTCTTCTCTCACTTCTCTTATACTGCGTCTAGTCACTAGACTACCGCTTCTCTCACTTCTCTTATACTGTGTCTAGTCACTAGACTACCGCTTCTCTCACTTCTCTTATACTGCGTCTAGTCACTAGACTACCGCTTCTCTCACTTCTCTTATACTGCATCTAGTCACTAGACTAACGTGTCTCTCACTTCTCTTTATACTGCGTCTAGTCACTAGACTACCGCTTCTCTCACTTCTCTTATACTGCACCTAGTCACTAGACTACCACGTCTCTCACTTCTCTTATACTGCGTCTAGTCACTAGACTACCGCTTCTCTCACTTCTCTTATACTGCGTCTAGTCACTAGACTACCGCTTCTCTCACTTCTCTTATACTGCGTCTAGTCACTAGACTACCGCTTCTCTCACTTCTCTTATACTGCGTCTAGTCAATAGACTACCGATTCTCTCACTTCTCTTATACTGCGTCTAGTCACTAGACTAATACGTCTCTCACTTCTCTTTATACTGAGTCTAGTCATTAGACTACCGCCGCTCCCACTTTTCTTATTCTGCGTCTGGTCACTAGACTACCGGGGCTCTCACTTCTGTGATACTGCTGCTAAAACTGTAGATGCATTAGTATTACTTTAGATTGCGAACAATATTATCCGGCTGTTTTTCAAATGCATCATCGCTGAGGAACTGTATCTGAACGAAATGTTACCTAAGATCATATCACGCGGTCCTGACCGTGCTATCAACCTGCCACACCAAGCGTCTCACTTTAGCGTTTCCCACTGGTACATTGATGAATGGAGTTGGAGGCAGTCACAGAGCATGCTGTGAAGACATACATGCTTCGTGCAGAATGACATGCTTCAATTAAAAAAAAAAAAAAATTAATGATAGGGAGCATCTGGTGGATCTTTTCCCCAGGTCATGCTGGTGTGTGGGACAAGGAGCATGCGGATAAATGGACGGGGTCTACAACGTTAGGTGGAGTATTGGTGCATACCGCTGACGTGGTCACAGCACGTTGGGATCATGTTTATAGTGTGGAGGACTGCTGCTTTGGTACAGACCAAATAGAACCAGAAGAGGCCGACTATGTAAACAATAGACAGAGAGAATCACAGTATATGGACATCTGGATATATGAAGCCCACAAACGGGCTCTCTCCCGCTGTCTATGCTTCACCTCGACACTGCAAGGTCCGAGAGGAACAATATGAGATGAGATTGCTGCTTTCCGTGCATTTATTTGTACCGACGTCTCAATGTGGACGAAACAGTGTGAAGGAACAGATGCATCATCGTTGCCTGGAGAGATTTGTTCGCCAGAAAGTGATCAGAGGATCAGGCCGACGCTTAGTACTTCGTGGAAACGCCAGACTACAACTAGTATCATTAGTATTGAGACACTTCGCTGGCTGTTGAAGACATGACTGAGCACGTATTGGAATGTCTCCAGTACTTCAGGTCGGTTCTTGGCTCAGCTCATTGAAACCCCCACTTGTTTCAAACAGTTTGCAGCCACACTACACTTACTGCTACAATGTGTTACTTCATTCCACAGTTTTACCCGTGTTACCCGTGGTTTTCATTCCACAGTTTTACCCGTGTTCTCATTGTGGTTGTGGTGTGGTTCTCTCTTCTCTCCCCCTTCCCTTTTCACCTGTTCCAGAATCTGGTTTCGGGTGTTCAGGGCCAACAATTTCCACCTGATCTCTGGAGAATCTTGGACCTTATCCGTGGGTTGTCACCTGACTCTGAGGATAAACAAAGAGAAGGATGGCCTTTATCTACATAGCTGTCTGCTTTCTATTTTCTGTCTGTCTATTTCTAGAACTTTTATCTTGCCTGGGGTAGGGATGGCGGATCTCTGTGGATATCACAGTTTCGTTGATAATGTGGCCTGCTTACTGGAGTTCATTGTGTGTTGTCCGTATGTTTGTTACATCAGAGTGATTTTTCTTGTCACCATCCGCAGTTATTGACTCTTATGTAGCGTCTGCCATCAAGATAAGTAGTGTTTCCTTTCTGCTTTTCGTCATCATCATGTGTCAAGCCGATAAGCTTGGGCTGTCATATTTCGCCATCTCACTCGATCACCAGTCATAGATCAGCTCTGTGTTCTGGTCTCCACCATGCCATGTGGTCAAACCATCCAGATAGTTACCTCTCTGCCTTCCCATTATTTTCCCACCAATCTTGTCAATTGTCACCCAGTTCTCTAGTTTATTTCTTCTCATAACGTGTCCGAAAATTATGACTTCATGTGTGTCATGTATCCAATTAGTTTACGGTTTTTATTTGTTTCTTGTAGGACTTGCTCGTTGGCTTTTCTGTCTGTCCATGGTATTCTTTGCATTTTCTTCAGAAACCATATTTTCATAGCCATCAGATATTTTTCAGCTTGTCTGCTCATTGTCCACACTTCACGTCCATACAAACATATAGGTTACACGAACACCGTAAACTGATTAGAGAAATTAGACATAGATAGTCACAAATTTTTGGACACGTTGTGAGAAGAAATTAATTGGAGAACTTGGGTGTACAATACTGTTACAAATTCTGGATGTGCTATTTCACATTTTGGATGTGCTATTTCACATTCTGGATGTGGTATTTGGTTATATTCTGGATGTTTGGTTACATTCTGGATATTTGGTTACATTCTGGGTGTACTATACTGTTACATTGTGAATGTAGTATACTGTTACACATTCTCGAGGTAGTATACTGTTATACAGTATGAAAGTGCTAAACAGTTACATTATGGATGTGCTATACTGTTACATTGTGGATGTGCTATACTGTTACATTATGGATACGCTGTACTGTTACATTATAGATGTGCTATACTGTTACATTATGGATACGCTGTACTGTTACATTATGGATGTGCTATACTGTTACATTATGGATACACTGTACTGTTACATTATGGATGTACTGTACTGTTTCATTATGATGTGCTGTACTGTTACATTCTGGATGTGCTGTACTGTTACATTATGGATGTGATGTAATGTTACATTATGGATGTGATGTAATGTTACATTATGGATGCGATGTACTGTTACATTCTGGATGCGCTGTACTGTTACATTATATATGTGATACTGGTACATTCTTGATGTGCTGTACTGTTGCATTCTGGGACACTTCTTGTCGTCGTAACTGCCATTGGTTCTAGTTTTCCCCTATTAGGACAAATATGTTGATGATATATTGATATAGAATGGGTTGTTGAAATGTTGGTATACATGTCGGGCTATTGGAATGTTGGTATACATGTCGGGCTATTGGAATGTTGGTATACATGTCGGGCTATTAGAATGTTGGCACAATATGAATTGGGTTTTTTTTTTTTTCAATGTTGGCACAGAACGGGTTGTTGACATGTTGGTATAAATGGCAGTTGTTGATGACCAGAGTTTGAAACTTCTACATCAAGCGAAGTGAGTGAAGGACCTTCAGCGCACCTGCCACACCGTCTGTGTGCATGACGCACACCTACACACTCATAAGTGTACACCGCACACACACACACACACACACACACACACATACACAAAAACACATTTACTCAGTAAATTGTTTTCGCCTGCTGTGAAGATGGTTCATGATTGCTCACCGTAAGACGCGAAAGGTCAGAAATGCGAAAACCAGGTAAAAGCTGCGGTCTCGAAAGTCTTCACCGTATGGTTCTTATTACTTTAAGTTACTGTCATTTTGCTTTTGCTCTCTCTCTCTCTCTCTCTCTCTCTCTCTCTCTCTCTCTCTCTCTCTCTCTCTCTCTCTCTCTCTCTCTCTCTCTCTCTCTTCTTTCTTTCTTTCTTTCTTTCTTTCAGAGGTAGTACAGATTTGTGCCAGTCCTTCCCTTCTCCTGACAGATGCCATAGTAGCACAACCTCCCAGTCGCGGTCAATATTGTTTTATGTTAACATCATTTAGCTATCTCTTTTTGAATAGCAATTCTCCCCCTCTCTTCCCCATGTAATGTTGTATTTTAGTTATTCTGCGACCAAGTAACTTGAATATAAGGCAATAGCACGGATATTTGTTCCCCAAGGTTAGCCAGCGCTTGTCGTATATTATCCCCTGCCTGCACGTAGCTAGTATGCCCGCTTCAATCAGATTCAGATCGGTTTATGTGAACGGCTAATAAGACATATAATACTAGTACAAAGACATAGATTAGGACAAGACTTGATTATATATTAGTCTCTGTCTGTCTGTCTGTCTGTCTGTCTGTCTGTCTGTCTGTCTGTCTGTCTGTCTGTCTGTCTGTCTGTCTGTCTCTCTCTCTCTCTCTCTCTCTCTCTCTCTCTCTCTCTCTCTCTCTTACACACACAATATATATATATATATATATATATATATATATATATATGTATATATATATATATATATATATATATATATATATATATAGTGAGAGAAAGAGTAAGTGAGTGAGACGATGGAGAGAATCGTGCTAAAGTATTTATTGAACGCGTACTAAGACAGACGGATAGCGACAACACGTCTGAATCAGCGTGGGCACGGCTTGTTGAACAGAGCAAGGGATTTCTGTGCTGCTGTATTTACTGGGATTTATTTTTTCGTGGGAAAGTTGGAGTTTCCTTCATTGTTAGATTTGGGTACCGTAACAGCGGAGTGCACCCGTGATATTTTGTTAGTCTCCGCTGGTCGTATTTATATGTAAATAGTGTAGTATGCCAGCTCAAATCAGTCTCAGAGATGCGTTTTTATTCCCAGTGATGCGTGTTTGTTTACGTACTGCTATGCACAGACAGCTTTAAATAGACAGGAGCTAGAGGGGCGCCTCATACTGGAGTGTAGGAGATGGATGGGAGTGTTTTGTTTCTTGATACGGAGTTTATGAATGGCGGTGTAGCATA
This sequence comes from Cepaea nemoralis, assembly GCA_014155875.1. Classification (NCBI taxonomy): domain Eukaryota; kingdom Metazoa; phylum Mollusca; class Gastropoda; order Stylommatophora; family Helicidae; genus Cepaea; species Cepaea nemoralis. The sequence continues at coordinate 366,440 of JACEFZ010025087.1, forward strand.
GCAGTGCATGGTGTGTAGTGTATCTTAAGTGCGTGTTTATAAGAGAAGCGGTGTCTGAGAGTTAAGCCATCGTTAATGTCACGCTGTTTCCTATACATAGACAATTTGAATCTTGCTGGCATCAAGCTTCCTAGGGTTATCATCATCATGTGCCATGCCGGCAAGCGTGGGCAGGCATGTTATGCCAACTCACTCGATTATCAGAGTCGTGGATCAGCTCAGTGTTCTTGTCTCGACCATACAACTCTGTGGCGAAGTGGTCAAGTCGTTTGACTCGTGCTCCGAAGGTTGTGGGTTCGATTCCGGGCCGCACTGGGTTTACGAGTTAAATGTTTCGGAGACTCATGCGGGTCGTCGCTAAAAGCTACGGAGTTCGTGCTTTGCGCGACGCTTTCTGTGCTGCGGAAAGAGACCGAGCCATATGGGATAAAACCCGGTGCAATGAAGTCGATCCTGTTGACTTTTAAGCGACTTTTTGTTTTAACGTCATCCATATATTTACTTATCTGCCCTCCCCTTGTTCTCATCCCCTCGATCTTGCCACCAATGTTCTCCAATTTATTTCTTCTCATAACGTGACCAAATAATTTGTGACTGTCTACGCCTAATTTTTCTAAACAAGTTTGCGGTTTTCATTGGTTTCTTGTAGGACCTGATCACTGGTTTTCTCCTAGGGTAGATGTAACGGGTCATGCCTGTGTTTGTGATTTGTATTGTGTTGTTTACATGAAACAAGACAGTGCGTGTACATGGGTGCACCCATGAGACTACAGGGTGATACGTGCACTTCGAGTGCACACACAGGCAATATCTGTGCAGTCTGCCTCGTGGTGATTGCAGCATTAACCAATACTCGATCGTTAATTGTCGATTCTTGTTTATTGTGACGTTCTAGTTTGACAGGACAACCTCGACACACCGGGGAAAGCAGGCGATAACGTAGAAGTATTTCTTGGCTGTCCAGGAAAGTGTGTTATGCACTCACAGGTCAGGTGAAGTATTTCTTGGCTGTCCAGGAAAGTGTGTTATGCACTCACAGGTCAGCGTGAAGTATTTCTTGGCTGTCCAGGAAAGTGTGTTATGCACTCACAGGTCAGCGTGCCCGACTTGGACATGCACGTGTGTCTGGTCGGGTTTGCTGCCCCTAGGACAACTTGGTAAATCGACATCACAATATAACTGTGATCGATGCATGAATGACTCTTGTATTATACAGCATATATGGTAACGCTAAAGAGGGCTTGGTTCATACACATGTTCTTTACTCAAACATATGTCAGTTGTTTCTAATCATACATATGTCACTGGTTTCTGTTGTTATACATATGTCAGTGGTTAAAGTAGTCATTGGTAAAATGGAAGATTCCATTAACTGTACTGAAAACTGGTGCGATTCTTCAGCCACCTTTGAAACTATAGGTTGCTCTGACCGCATCCGAAACTAGAGATGTTCTTGGGCACATTTAAACTAGAGGTGTGTTTAGTTAGGTATGTGATCTGTTAAGTCAGGTATGAGATCTGTTTAGCCGAGGTATGAGATCTGTTTAGTCAGGTATGACATCTGTTTAGTCAGGTATGGGATCTGTTAAGTCAAGTATGGGATCTGTTTAGTCAGGTATGGGTCTGTTAAGTCAGGTATGAGATCTGTTTAGCCGAGGTATGGGTCTGTTAAGTCAGGTATGAGATAGGTTTAGTCGGGGTATGAGACCTGTTTAGCAGGGGTGGGAGATATGTTTAGCCGAGATATGAGATCTTTTTAGTCAGGTATGAGATGTCTTTAGTCGGGTATGGAATCTGTTTAGTCAGGTATGAAATCGGTTTAGCCGAGGTATGAGATCTATTTAGCCTAGCTATGAGATCTGTTTAGTCGACGTATGAGATCGTTTAGTCATGTATGAGATCTGTTTAGTCAAGTATGGGATATGTTTAGCCGAGGTATGAGATCTGTTTAGTCAGGTATGGGATCTGTTTTTTCGGGGTATGAGATCTGTTTAGTTATATATGTTTAGGTTTAGGTTATGAGATATGTTTAATTATATCTGTTATAGGTAGGAATTATATCTGTTTAAGTAGGTATGAGGTCTGTTTATGTATGTATGAGATCTGTTTAGCCGAGGTAAAAGATCTATTTAATCGAGGTATGAGGTATCTTTAATCGAGGTATGGTATCTTTTTAGTCGTGGTATGAGATCTGTTTAGTCAGATATGAACGAACGAACGAATTATATCTGTTCAGGTAGGTATGACAACAGAAATGAGGTTCCTTAGAAGAATACTCAACGTATCAAGAAGAGATAAGATCAGAAATGAAGAAATCAGGACTAAAGTGGGGGTTAAAGCTGCTCTAGATTTTATTAGAAAGCAGCAAGTCAAATGGTTTGGCCATGCAATGATGTACAGACCAGATGGAAACAGAGGAAGAGGCCGACCACGTAAACGTTTGACGGAGGGAATAACAGAATCCATGGGAATGTCGATATACGAAGCCCATAACCGGGCACTCTCACGAAGTTTATACTTCACCTCGACACCGCAAGGTACAAGAGGAACATGATGAGATGAGGTAGGTATGAGGTCTGTTTAGCCGTGGTAAGAGATCTGTTTAATCGAGGTTTGAGTTCTGTTTAATCGAAGTATGAGGTCTGTTTAGTCAGGTATGAGGTATGTTTAGTCGATGTATGAGATCTAGATATGAGGACTGTTTAGTCAGTAATCAGGTCTGTTTAACCGAGTTTTGAGACATTTTAGCCGAGGTATGAGATCTTTTAGCCGAGATATAGGATCTTTTAGCCGAGATATGGGATCTGTTTATCCAAGGTATGAGATACTTTACATAGGTATGATATCTCTTTAGTCAGGTATGAGGTCTGTTTAGTCAGGTATGAGGTCTGTTTAGTCAAATATGAGGTCAGTTTAGTCAGTTACGAGGTCGGTTTAGCCAGACATGACGTTCGTTTAGTTAGGTACGAGGTTTCTTTAGTCAGGTATGAGGTTTGCTTAGTTAGGTGTGAGAATGTTTAGTCGAGGGATGAGATCTAGATATGATAACTGTTTAGTCACGTATCAGGTCTGTTGAGTCGAATTATTTGGTCTCTTAGTCAGGTATGAGATCTGTTTAGTCAGGTGTGACATTTGTTTAATCGAGGCTGGAGGGCCAAGTACACAAACATGTTACATCTCCATTTGTCATATTTGATAACGCTAGAGCTTGGACATCAATGCCATTAGTATTCGGTGTGGGTTAAGTCTCATGTGTATTGTCAGCTCTTACCCGTAAATTTGTTTCCCTTGTAGTCAAACCTTTTGCATTTTCACACTTTTACGGGAATCCCCTCAGCTGTGATAGAGCGGCGTTAGTTCACGCCCCCTGCTTGCATAAAGCGAGGAGAAAAGACTGAAAACACAAATTCCCCCTCCCTCCCTCCCTCCCTCTCTCTCTCTCTCTCTCTCTCTCTCTCTCTCTCTCTCTCTCTCTCTCTCTCTCTCTCTCTCTCTCTCTCTCTCACACCTGTCTCACCAGGTATACAGCAGCCTTGTCAGCACTCTCCGCTGTACCTAGCGTCAGCGTATTTATGTTGGTACTTTCCCGGGTTGGTTAGTCAGCTGTTCTACTCTCACTACTTTACTTGCCTGTGCAAGCACGGCAGGATCACTAGCTATTCCGTGTGTCTGGTTGCCAGCGTCTACATTACCGTTTGTCCTATCCGGTAATATCAGCTGAATCCTGGTTTCTCCTTAACTGCTCTGTTGATGTATTATTATCTTCAGTTATTGATGCGAGCCTCAACTCATAGTCCACATTTGCCATAAAGTGTAACAGAGAGAAAAAATGAATCTAACCATGGAAATACGACCTTCCTCTACACCTCATCCCAGTAGAATCTATCCATGGGAATATCGTGGCCTCCTCCATATCCCGACGGAATCTATCCATGGGAATATCGTGATGTGTCCCACCTGATATAATCTATCTGCGGGAATACCGTGACATGTGCCACTTGATATAATCTATCCGCGGGAATACCATGACATGTCCCACCTGATATAATCTATCCGCGGGAATACCATGACATGTCCCACCTGATATAATCTATCCGCATGAATACCGTGATATGTCCCACCTGATATAATCTATCCATGGGAATACCGTGATGTGTCCCACCTGATATAATCTATCCATGGGAATACCGTGATGTGTCCCACCTGATATAATCTATCCATGGGAATACCGTGACGTGTCCCACCTGATATAATCTATCCGTGGGAATACCGTGATGTGTCCCACCTGATATAATCTATCCATGGGAATACCGTGATGTGTCCCACCTGATATAATCTATCCATGGGAATATGGTCAAATGTCCCACCTGATATAATCTATCCGCGGGAATACGGTTATGTGTCCCACCTGATATAATCTTTCAGTGCTAATACAGTGATATGTTCCACCTGATATAATCTATCCACGGGAATACGGTTATGTGTCCCACCTGATATAATCTATCAGTGGGAATACCGTGATGTGTCCCACCTGATATAATCTGTCCATGGGAATACCGTGATGTGTCCCACATGATATAATCTATCCGCGGGAATACGGTTATGTGTCCCACCTGATATAATCTATCAGTGAGAATACCGTGATGTGTCCCACCTGATATAATCTGTCCATGGGAATACCGTGATGTGTCCCACCTGATATAATCTATCCATGGGAATACCGTGATGTGTACCACCTGATATAATCTATCAGTGGGAATACCGTAATGTGTCTCGCTTGATATAATCTATCCGCGGGAATACCGTGATGTGTCCCACCTGATATAATCTATGAATGGGAATACCGTGATATGTCCCGCTTGATATAATCTATTCACGGGAATACCGTGATGTGTCCCACCTGATATAATCTGTCAATGAGAACACCGTGACACCCCCTCCCCCTCTCCTCACAATAGAATCTGATCATGGAATACCATGACCTTTTCTCCTTGAATGAATCTAACCATGGGGACACCGCAAAACCGGTAGAATCTATTCATGGGACTACCGTTACCGTTGCTCCTCTGTGTAATCTATCCATCTAATCCTTGGTCGTCCTCTAACTGTGTAGCTTGATCTTGTTTGACACACAACGACAGCTGATGGGCCTCATTCTCACAAGATTTCCGAACAGATTTATGTCTTGGTTCTCTACAAATTCATTCAGGAAGAAGTACTGGTGATAATTCTAAGGTCGTCATTTTCACTCTATCTCCTCTAGTTAAGCCATTGATTCTCTACCATTTTGTGTAATCCATAATGAGTTGCCTCTTTTGTAATTTAGCTAGCGTCTGTGTTTGGCGCTGGTGACAGTACCGATAGAAATGTGCATTGCATTTCTGTCATCCGCACTAAAATAGACATTCACCGAAATATATTACATTAGAAAATTTTTAATCTACTCCTGCGCTCCATAATGCATCATTGCATAAAAGGAGCTGATTATGCGTATACTTATGTAGGGCAATGAGCGGGAATATAACATGGGCTCACGATTTCCAGATTAGTTCCATTTGAATGTTTTGTTGTATACAGAAAAAAGGTCAGTAGCAATGCAGCAAAGCACTTGACTTGAACACTGGCTCCGTGTAAAGCGCCGGTAACAGAGGTTCAGCATCTGTCTGTGCAAAAGTATTCCTTTGTGGTGGAACTTCTCCCTTGATTTATGTCGAGGAAACGTTCTTTAAGTATCAGCTGCCCTCCGCAACATTCATGACATGCGAATCTCGTCTACAAATTCTGCATTCATGAACACACGATGGACTCAACTATAAATTCTGCATTCATGAACACACGATGGACTCGACTATAAATTCTGCATTCATGAACACACGATGGACTCGACTATAAATTCTGCATTCATGAACACACGATGGACTCGACTATAAATTCTAAATTCACAAGCACACGTAAACCTCGTCTATAAATTCTGCAAGACGTTTCTAGTTGCCCTTTGCGCGTTCTTAAGTTAGAGCGCGTGCCTGCGTGTAGGCATTTGTTTCTCTTAAGTCATGTTGACATTATTACCGAAGAGCAAAGCGTGGTGTATCGTAACTCATTGTATCGCGTGTAGTTACTACTTTAGAGTAATAACTGTCTGCCAAAGAATACGTTATAATAACAACTGCCTGGGGTAAACAGAATATATGAAATACTACACAGATGCATTTTGTGGATTTTACCAAGCTTTAGGGCAGAATAGCTAACCTGGATTATGCAATTGTCACGTTAATATTTTATTTTAAATCCCGTTCCCAAGGATGTTATCTGGAGCCCTTAAAAAAAAACAACCCTGATCTCTGTGTGGGGAGAATAACACATATCACGCTGAGAATCACAAACACCACACCCAGACTCAAATGTGGCGATATGTTTTTGAATGTTTGCATGTCTACCAGTGTTCTTGTTTTGTGACTTCTTTAGTATATGTAGTTGTTTCTAAACAGTCTTTCTGAGCTGCCATATGCGATCTTCATTAGCTGTTAGTTGTCCAATTTATTAGTTCAAATGTTTCTGGTAAAGTACGAACGTGCAGTGCCCTTGCACGCAGCAGTCATCCCTGGCTTGACACCATCAGAACATATGCTGCTCGTTTCGTGGTGGCTGGTGTATTCTTGCAAAAATCGCTAGAGTTGTGGTTGGTTAGTTTGTGTTTCTTTAAAATGCCCAGTGATAAGGGAGACCCATTACCTCCGTCCTTGTTGACAACGAATATAACATCAACAACCATGACTCACAATCAGAGTAAAGGAAAGGCAATCTTTAAAGACATCAGGAACACAATGAAAGGTAAGTTGCCATCATTTAATGCTAATGGCATTGTGTGTTGTTTTTGTTGTAGCCACAACATAGGCATATAATTATAATAACACTTAACCGTGTTGTAAGAGCAACAAAAGTAACTCTCGTGCATGCGATTCCGTACAGAAGATCAGTGGTTCTCAACCTTTTCCCCACCATAGCCCCATTTAAGCATAATTTAACCTATGGCCCTCATAAACTTATAGTCAGTTTGATATCTCAGTAGATTCTGGTAGAACCTCAAAACGGAGAGGGAAGACCAGGAGAACTTTCAAAAAGATACCGGTGGGAACGATAAGTCGTGTGACTCTTCACTGGCTGTTGAACGAGGGGATGGGGCGCATATGGGAATGTCCTGAGTGCAGTGATTACGGTTCTTAGCTCAGCTCAGCTCTCAGTAGATACTTTACCATGAGTACTCGTTAATCTAATCAGGAAAAAAACATGTGAGGACAACATATATTGTTTAAAAAAAAAAAAAAGGAATGTCGATGTTTAGATATATGTAATCTTGGGTTCGTAAACACTTTAACGTATATGATTTGTAACAAAAGAAAACAAGACTGTCAAAATGGATCTCCAAGACTATCTCCCCCCTCCCTCCCCTCATGATGATATTCTGGCTCTTGCTCTTCCTATTAGTATTTCTTTCAACAGGCAGCAATGTCTTTCTATATACACGAAATATTTTAACTGTTTGCCTTTGATTTCATTCAGCGTTTTCCTAAGGCCCAATTTTTGTAAGACTTCTTTCTTTTATGTTTTCCTCTTCCACGAATCTTCTCAAAATCATTGACAGAACTACATTTCTATAAATTTAGTTTTCGCCCCCGACTGTTTGATCATTATCCATGTTTTAGTACCGCACATACAGTAATGTGTTCATTATGCATGTTTCATTACCAAGAATACAAAAATGAAGAGTCTTACATTCGTCAACAAAATAAACCGTTAACATTAATGCTTGCTGTAGCTGTCAATAAGTACTACTTCTGCTTACCTAATTATATATATCTCAGTGGGACAAGACAGTTCATTGGAAATATTCAAAGGAATCGCCAAAGTTGGGCTTGGCAAATTATTTGCTTCTCCAAATGATGGCAGTTTTTGCTCTTGGTTTCTAAAATAGATATCTGTATTTATTACACAATGCCTGTTCTAATCAGCTGATCTTGATGAGTTATTTGATCAGGATAACTTGTCACATCACTCAGAGAGCATGCACATGTGTGCCCCGTCTTCGTCAGAAGGTGAAGGTCTAGTGAGTGGCTAGTCGGCTACGTGCGTCTACTTTGTCCTCTGCCACATGCTATCTTGCTTGCTAGCGCCAAATTAGATTCACGACCCTATCAACCATCTGTGGTCATCGATTTGTGTTTCCTCGTGAAACAGGCTGTCATTTATAGACAGCATCTTGTCTCTCTGGCTAAATCTTGGTGTTATACCTGGATGTGCTCTGGAGGGATATCATCCCTGTCCACATCCACCAGTATAGTCTGGACAGTACATGCACTTTATATCTCACAAGTGCCGACGCTCGGCGCTCAGAGGAAAGGAGAGACGGACATATAATCAGATTGCTACTGGTACTATTGGTGTTGGAACTCTTCGATGGCTGCTGAGGATGGGGACGGAGCGCCTATGGGAATGCTCCGAATGCTGTGATGTCGGTTCCTAGATCAATCAATCAATCAATCATCTCACAAGTGTGATGATTCCATATGTCCATTCATGACAGAGATATCCGGACTGAAACTTTCGGAATATTAGCTGATATTAATTCAGATGTTTAAAGTCAGTTATGATGTTGAGAGTCAGTTATGATGTTGAGTCATTTATGACGATGATAGTCAGTTAATATGCTGAGAGTCAGTCGTGATGTTGAGTCAGTCATGATGTTAAAAATCAGTTATGATGCTGAGAGTCAGTTATGATGTTGAGAGTCAGTTATGATGTTGAGCATCAGTTATGATGCTGAGAGTCAGTTATGATGTTGAGCATCAGTTTTGATGCCGAGAGTCAGTTATGATGTTGAGAGTCAGTTATGATGTTGAGCATCAGTTATGATGCTGAGAGTCAGTTATGATGTTGAGTGTCAGTTATGATGTTGAGAGTCAGTTATGATGATGAGAGTCAGTTTACTGTTGAGAGTCAGTTATGATGCTGAGAGTCAGTTATACTGTTGAGAGTAAGTTATGATGCCGAGAGTCAGTTATGATGCCGAGAGTCAGTTATGATGCCGAGACTCAGTTATGATGCCGAGAGTCAGTTATGATGCCGAGAGTCAGTTATGATGCCGAGAGTCAGCTATGATGCCGAGAGTCAGTTATGATGCCGAGAGTCACTTATGATGCTGAGAGTCAGTTATGATGCCGAGAGTCAGTTATGATGCCGAGAGTCAGTTATGATGCTGAGAGTCAGTTATGATGTTGAGAGTCAGTTATGATGTTGAGAGTCAGTTGTGATGTTGAGAATCAGTTATGATGCCGAGAGTCAGTTATGATGCTGAGAGTCAGTTATGATGAGAGTCAGTTATGATGCCGAGGGTCAGTTATGATGCCGAGAGTCAGTTATGATGCCGAGAGTCAGTTATGATGCCGAGAGTCAGTTATGATGCCGAGAGTCAGTTATGATGTTGAGAGTCAGTTATGATGCAGAGAGTCAGTTATGATGCAGAGAGTCAGTTATGATGCCGAGAGTCAGTTATGATGCTGAGAGTTAGTCATGATTCTTAGGAAAAGTTACGATGACCACCTTATTTAAAGACAGTATGAGCTCTCAGAAAGTAATCTCACAGCTGCATTGACCCCTTTTCCCACTGCCACTCTCCTGCTAGATGCCATGCTTCAACATGCTCGGTTCGCTCTTCGATAGCGTTGCCACTCCATCTAGCTATGAAGCCCCACCCCGATCTCTTACCTCACCCATCAATCCGCCACTTACTTCTAGCCCACTCTCTTATTGCACCACCTCCTACAATCTCTGCCATGTCCTTTGAGATCTTGGTGATATACTTGTTCTTGTCTCTGCACGCGTGTATCCACCTCTGTCTCATAGCTTTATTTTCTACTTGCATGATTATCCTCTCTGTCCGGTCATCAACATCCGTTATTATCCTCTCTGTCCGGTCATTAACACCCGTGATTATCCCCTCTGTCCGGTCATTAACATCCGTGATTATCCCCTCTGTCCTGTCATCAACATCCGTGAAAATTCCCGTCTGCTGCTTTTGCACCACACAAGCGGTTACTTATGTCCAATTATGCCACTTCTGCCCTGTGCTTGTGATACTTGTAATTACATCATTGTTTCATATGTGTCGAATGTTACATTAATATGTGGGGAAAACTAAAGAATATAAAACTGTGCCATGTCTAACCTAGGATATAACAAAATTGGTGTGTAAAAAAAAATATGCAAAGTTTAACCCAGAATATTCCTTGGCGAAGGGTTTACGGACGCGTTCGAAACATAGCTGCACGCGATTTGCCAGCAGACCGCGTTGCGTTGGTTTTTTACGAAATGGTATGGGTGTCGGTTGTTCAGAAAGCAATGACAAACTACTCAACGTAAACTTGCCAAGAGTTCACAACAGCAAAACATGCTGGCGTTGACTGCAATGTCCTGTAAAGGATATATACAACTAACTTTTTATTTTTAAAAACCCAGGTTATAACAAACTTGGTGTGTAAAGAGAAGGTACCACATCTACCCCAGGATATAGGAAACTGGCAAACAAATTATCTAACCTACGTTTATTAGCTTTTCCCTATAAGAACAACACTATTTTCAGTTTTATTCAGAATAGTGTGTTGTGCACGAAATGACCAAAATGGCTTGGTTTAGAATGCATGGTTTAGTTTGACATGTGATGCATTGGATATAAACATGGGTTAAGAAAGAGCGTGAATATGTAACACATGCATTTTCTCGCAGTCTGCTTGTTGACAGGTTTTATTTGAGACTCCCAAGTTCTCATGTATATCTCTTCTATATATGTCCTTCTCAGTGTTGCATCGATCTGCATTCAGTCCGCAGAGACCGATTGTATTTTTGTATTTACCAGTAATAAGTTTCCCACGCAAACAGAGGTCAGATTGATTGTTACAGGATTTGATTTGCGTGTTCATTAGCGATTCATTGTTTTAAAAAGAAATCAGTTATCACGTAATCAAATGTTGGCACTGTTCCGACAGACTGGTCTAAATGGGGAGATAACTCTTAGGTGTAAAACAGGGCCTCATTGGGTGATGATACAATACGAAACACAGCAGAATGTTGGTTAATATATCAGCTTTAGTAATAATCTTGAAGAAATAAAAAACAACCAGTAACACATTTTAAAATCTGTCAGAACATTCGACCCGCGAAACTAATGACATCGGACGTTGGCAACGTGAACATTCTGCTGTGTTTCGTATTAATCTGTGTGTAGCAAGCCATTGCAGCCACTGTAGTTTATTGTTAATTAATGTATATAAGTCACCAGGTCTGACATCTACAGCTGCCAGTTGATCAATTGCTAGAACATTATTGCTGATCTGTGTCGGAGCTGATGGTCTGCCTGCCATAATAAAAATTTGTGTATTTATCCGTATTTATTTATATCAAATCAAATGTGTATATCCGCTGGAAATGGGGAAATAACTCCTGAATTAGCACATCGCCCCGGAATCAATCACCCAATGAGGCCCTGTAAGGGAGACCGTTTACACCTAATAGTTACCTCCCGATTTAGACCCGTCTGTCGGAAGAGTGCCCAAATGTTTATAATATAATTTACTCCCTACATGACCAACCCACCTTCAATTTCTGCATGAAATGCATGGCATTAGTAATAGTAAACTATTGTACATGTCACAATCATTATGATTAGTTTAGTCGACGGATCAACATCACGGCACACGGGTGTAACTCCGTTCTACTCCTAACTCAAGCCTGAGTCGGAAGAATCTCAGCTCAGTGCACGAACTCCGTAGCCCGCAAGGTTTCTGAAAATACTTTGGGTAGATTTTTAACTCGAAATATTTCCCGGGCAGCGCCGTTAGGCTACTCTTTTTTTTTTCATTTTCCAAATGCCAAGGGATTTTTTACGTGCGCAACAATACACACATGCGTCCGATTTCACTGCCAGAAACCATGGGCAATTTTGTTACTAGAAGTCCACGTGAAAAAATCCTGGCCCTCACCGAGGCAAAATTTAGAGTTAAAAATTTACCCATAGTATTTCAGGATCCTCGCCGGTGCTACGGAGTTTGTGCACTGAGCTGAGAATCTCCGGACTCAGACATGAGTTAGGAGTAGAACAGAGCACTTATGGGTTACACCCGTGTGCCGTGATGTCGATCCGTCGACTAAACTAAACGAAACTATGTCTTTTGATATGAATTAGTGTCACAAATCTAAAAATCTGTTGTTTATTTTCTCCACAGAATTACACAAACAGCACAGGAACAAACTGGAAGACATTACACACAGATTTGAGGCAATAAAGCTGACACTTTCGGTAAACATTTTGAGTTTTACTACATCTAACTTCTAGTTGTATGTCTAACTACTATATCTAAGATTGTAAAAATGTCAGCTTGTGCACTCCCTACATTTAAGGTTTTTGAAGCATTTTAATTTTTGTGTACTGTATGGATACAATACCATATTTTAATACAACACCATTTTGAAATAATGATGAATTTCATTGACAGTTAAACATGGGTTTTAATGTAAACATGTTTTGTAAATTGATAGTGCCGCCCAGAAAACTGTTTTAGAACCGCTTTATTAACATCGAAAACTACTGTCTCAATATAATTTTCCAAACATAACATATTCCTGTGTAAATGATTCTTACTTTGTGGTAGGATATTTCTTATAGATCCCATGTGAATGATTCTTACTTTTTGGTAGATTATTTCTTATAGTCCTCATGTGGATGATTCTTACTTTGTGGTAGTTTATTTTTTATAGACCTCATGTGAATGATGTTTATTTTGTGGTATATTATTTCCTAATGTCCCCATATGAAAGATTCTTACTTTGCAGTAGGTAATTTCTTAAGGGAAAAATTGTTTACTGGTGTGATTAAGATACAGATGTCATTTTAAAATGTTTGTCTTTGCCAGGAAAAACTTGAATCTTTACGTGGAGAGTGTGATGAACTGGCCCGTAGAGCAAGGAACAGTGAAGATGCTTTACAGAGAGATGCAGATGCCAAAGTACAGGTAGGCTGTCGGAGCAGATATTACCAGCACTTGTTGACACTTTTTCTGACTTCTTCATTATTTCCAGAGTTTTTAAAACTGATTTCAATGACTTATTTGGTCCATTGCTTTCTATCTTGAGTAATAAATAAGCTATGATCAGTTAGTCTAACTTTCTATGTCTAGCTGTTTGTTATTGAGCAATTTCCATGCCCAGATTTGTCTTGGTAGATCTTTATATTGGCCTTATATGCATCTGTTTATTCGTCTGCTGAACTTCACTTGTTAGACATTGCCTTACCATCTTAACCTGTTTCATACCTCATATCTCAGTTCTCAGTTGCAATGTTAACTAGTTTTTAAAGATCTGTTGAAAAATAAAACAATCCCTGAGACAGATTACATTTTCACTTTCAGTTGAGTGTTGAAGAATACTGTGAGTACGGTTATGTACGCTCTTTATAGACCTAAAGATTTTGATAAAAGATATGACAGCTTTCACATGATTAGTTATAGAACAATATAAGTGTAAAGACAAGAACTACCTACTAGCATCATTAAATCCAACACATTGCGGTAGCTTCTTATTCTTCTGCGTTCATCCGGAGTGTATTTTCAAATGTAATTGCAGTGTGTCCATTATGCACCCTTGGGCCAAAACCCTTAGGCCAACACATCCGACTTTATCTGGAGTGTATTTTCAAACATAAATGCGGTGTGTCCGTTATGCACCCTTGGGCCAAAACCCTTAGGCCAACACATCCAACTTTTGTGTTCGTGTTTTAACCAGGTTAGCATTCCTGGGGGACTCTCGCTGTTGTGGTGCCATCCACATCCCATCTGGTCAAGTTAGAACGGTCGAAGACTTAACGGTCAGCCCTCAAGGGAAGGCAGGGGCAGCCCATGGCATTTTCCGCCATCCAAGGAGGCTTCCATAATTGTAGAGCTGGCACATAGCACTCTGAGACTGGGTTCACCCAAGGAATCGCCACGTCCTGCTCATGGCTGCTTTAATTCCTGACTTCCATGTATTGGGAATTTCGTTCGCTACTGGCTGCTCCCCGCACAGACCAGGAATGGTCAGTCTGCAGACGACATCCACTCAGCAAGCTTTCACTTCGGACTTCCACGGAATGGATTCGCTAGCCAAATGTTCCATTTCGTGTTTATGAGACGTTTCTCCACCTTAGCTTGCATACAACATCCACTCAGCAAGCTTTCGCTTTGGACTTCCACATAATGGATTCGCTAGCCAAGCATTCCATTTCGTGTTAATGAGACGTTTTTTCCACCTTTGACTATGCTTACTCTATGAGTATAGATACAGACTTTCATCGTAACCATTGCTTGCATCTGGGTCGCTTTTTCCACCTTTGGTAACGCTCACGAGCTAGGCTACATGTGCTGCCGGCTCAGCACCTTACCTCCATGCATCAGAGAGCGAGTAACGCCAGGCCCTCTCATCCTGGGGATCCCTCATATCCCTTGGCTGAGAGCCTTCGAACAAGTGTCTGGACCAAGCATGTAGCCTGCTCAGCATCTCACCTCCAGTTTGCAGTGGGTGAGTATTGGCCTGGCCCTCACATCTGGGAGATATTGGCTTAGAGGTGTTCAGCCATATCCCTCAGCTGAGAACCGTAGAATATGTGTTTGGACCAAGGATGTAATGATTCGGACTTTGTCTGCTATCCTCAGTCTACCTGCAAGGCAGCAGGTTGTGTCTCTCTTGGTCTGGTCCCTATCCCAAGAACTTTCTGACATGTAGTTGCGCTTCCGTCGGCGTAGCTCTTGGGGTCATTGGGACACGGCAAGGTGGAGCCACATCAGAGGGGTTGCGGTAGCTAGGGTATGTTGAATAGTTGAACCCTAGCAGAAAGAAGGCAAATACTCCAAGACATATCTAGGAGTGGCAGAAAGAAGAAGAAAGAAATACATGGACAGTATTTGTATTTGTTACCTCTCAAATTATCACTTGTATCTCTTATGGAGTTGGCAGTCTGTTATAGGCTTCTCTTATCACCAGATTATTTGTTTCACTACAGGTGGGGAAAAGTAATGGTCTCTATACTATGAAATAAATTCTTTTTTCAATTTTTCAGGAAGCTTTTAATATAAGACCTACCCTTAAAATAAACTCTAGTTAAGATGGTCAGCTAGAATAAAGTTATTAAACGTGCACTTGCATTCAAGTACTTTGTTGATGGCATCAACTTTTCTAAATACCAACTCCCTAATATGATTGCCATTGATGAAACTGCAATGTTTATAGGCCTAGGATCTCAAACGACAGAATTTGGGATTTGGAGAGTTATGACGATGTTTCAGAAGAAGATGATATAACTGTATTTGAAGAAATGTAGAATTTTGTACATGAATAAATGTAGATATTTGTATCTGAAAACAAACAAATAATAAGACCCCTAAGCAGCCTAAAATCCAACCAGCTGTGAACTAGACTATACAGGACTGGGCTGTGTGGTTATGGGGCCTATACTCCATGGAGATCCAACCAGCTGTGAACTAGACTATACAGGACTGGGCTGTGTGGTTGTGGGCCTATACTCCATGGAGATCCAATCAGCTGTGAACTAGACTATACAGGACTGGGCTGTGTGGTTGTGGGCCTATACTCCAATGGAGATCCAATCAGCTGTGAACTAGACTATACAGGACTGGACTGTGTGGTTGTGGGCCTATTCTCCATGGAGATCCAACCAGCTGTGAACTAGACTATACAGGACTGGGCTGTGTGGTTGTGGGCCTATACTCCATTGAGAGCCTGACATGTAGAGGAATAAGTAGGGGAAGGCTGGGTGGGTTACTCACATCATCTTGTTGTATGTCCCAGTTGTATGTCCCAGCTGTATGTAGGACCAAGTCTGAGCAGTGGAGAACTCATGCCCCAGTTGTGCAGGACCAAGTCTGAGCAGTGGGTAACTGATGTCCCACTTTGTGTGGACTAAGTTTTAGTGGTGGGGTACTGATATCCCAGTTGTATGTGGGACAAATTCTGAGCAGTGGAGAACTGATGTCCCGCTAGTGTAAGAGAACAAGTCTGAACAGTAGAGAACTGGTGACCCGACTGTATGTGAAATCAAATTTGAGCAGCTGAGAACTGTTGTCTGAAGCAGGGAAAAACATAACAGTGAAATCATTGACAGAAACGTTTTGCTTTTTAATAAATATTTGGAGGGTCTTTCATCTTATTAAAATGTTGCTAATTACTTGGCAGATTTTTACTTGTTTTAATTATAATTGTTTCCCACCAGAAAGATTGCTTGCTAAAATAGTTTCTTTATTTTCTGGAAAGATTGCACTAGCCCCATATTTGAGTCTTCCTAAGGAGATAGAAAGTCTGAAGACTGTTCTGGAGATGAGAAATGAAGAGGTTCAGAAACTGCGAAGCAAAAATATGGACTTTGAGAAACAGGTAGGCCTAGTGTCATTTAATTAGTTTGTTATTCTGTTACTGTTTTTATGGTTAATTTCTTCTTCTTCTCTGCATTCATCCTGGAGTTTTTTTTTCCGGACGTGATTGCGTTGTGCCCGTTTACAGCAGAGCTGCGTTCTTGTGCCGTTAGGCCGACACATCCGACTTCTGCGGGCATTTGTTGACCGGGTTAATCTTCCCGGGGTGGTTAATTTGATTAGTTCTAAATGTTTGTAGAGAAAAATAGGTGTTTTCTTAGTGTTGTTGAAATATAATCATCTTTCATTTGGCAAGGGACTTTTTAAAAATGTGATTTATTTTTCTAAGGCTTTGTGAGATTATATCATTTAAGATTTTATTGAGAGTGTATATTCCACATCATATTATTAAGAGAGTATATTGCTTATTATTTTATTTGTTCTCTTAGCTTTTCAGATTTTGTTTACACAATGCTTGTGATGTGGTGATTACTTGATCCCCATACTTTATGTGTTACTAGCATGAGTTGGTTAGTTAGTCGCAGTTTCCAACTTCACGGCAACGGGTCGTCCCCATTATGCTCCGTTCATGTGCCAGTGAATATCGC
The DNA here is from genome assembly GCA_014155875.1 of Cepaea nemoralis. NCBI lineage: Eukaryota > Metazoa > Mollusca > Gastropoda > Stylommatophora > Helicidae > Cepaea > Cepaea nemoralis. The sequence goes on from JACEFZ010025087.1 coordinate 383,496, forward strand.
AAAAATGCTCCTCACTGCTCAATGTGAATAGTGGAACAGACAGGAATCTCATCAAGCCAACAGCTTGCACAGGTACACTATGCATAATGCAGCCGCCAGAATGCCAACACAGAAGTCCTCCATGAAAATTACAGTTCATCATCGATGGAATTCGGCAGTCACCAGAAAGACTTCATTGACCCAGTCTCTGTCCACAGGGTGACCCACTGAAAGTGCCGCACAAAGCACAAACTCCTTAGCTCCAGCGACGACTCCCAGGAGTCTCCTGAAAAATGCACTCGTGAACTGAAAAGGTAAACCAGTCAATTCAGCAACAGTCGGCCGCCATCATTCTGAACATGCAGTTATTACTATAAACAACCATGGACAGATGTAAAAGCATTCCTCACGAAATTCACAGCTCACAGTGTCGTGCCACACACTCAGTAGCAGGGCGACGTAACCATGCACTACCAGTCCAACATGAGGAAAATGTGAATGTAAACCATGGCCACAAGCGTAAACACTCCAGAGGCCTTAACGGTTCAAATGCCTATCTGCCATGAAACAAAAATGAATATTTTCTAATAATTAATTTCAATGAATGTTATTTTTTTGTGTGATGATGTTATCGTTTTGGTTTCATTTTGGAGATGATATTTCTCATTTTGTGTTTATTTTTTTGGCGCTTGAAGGACATCAACCTGAAGGTTGTTTTACTAGACAATCTTGTGTTCAGTAGTTTGCCATTACTTTCTGAATGAGAAGTAAATGTTGAGGTTCAAGTGACTGATGTAGGGAATGGATCCCGTACTCTGCCATCAGCACGTTGGAAGTTTAATCACAAGAGCATTAAGGCCCACTGGCCACGCTGACTGCCAGTGTAATATGTGTAGATCTGAGGCAGATGTGCAACACAATATTCAGCTTTCTCATATGCCTGTGCCAAATTTGGGCTCAATATCAACTTGGAGAAGACGGTAGTTATGTACCAGCCAGCTCCAGGGAATAATCACACTGTGCCGAATATCAAAGTGAATGATCATAGACTAAGTGTTGTGGACAAATTCACCTATCTTGGCAGCACTGTGTCACAAGCTGCCACAATTGATGATGAAGTGAATGCAAGAATCACCAAGGCCAGCGTGGCCTTTGGCAGACTACAAAAATGTGTGGGACAGAAATGAAATAAGCTTGCAAACAAAGCTGAAAGTCCATAAAGCAATTGCATTATACACATTGCTATATGCTTGTGAAACCTGGACTGTTTATCAGCGACACGCGGATAGGGAAAGGGGGCTGCATGGTCTCGAGGTATGGTGTCCGCCTCGAGGGCTGGAGGTCCCGGGTTCAAGCCCCGGTAAGGATCAGGATTTATTCACATGGACTTCTAGTAAAAATTTCCCCTGGTCTCTGGGTAGTGAGATCGGACGCCCGTGTGTATTGTTGCGCACATAAAAAATCCCTTGGCAGTTGGAAATTGAAAAAGAGTAGCCTAACGGCGCTGCCTGGGCAAAATTTCGAGTTAAAAATGTACCCAAAGTATTTCAGGATCCTCACCGGTGCTACAGAGTTCGTGCGTTGAGCTGAGTTTCTCCAGACTCAGGTTTGAGTTAGGAGGAGAACGGAGCACTTATGGGTTGCACCCGTGTGCCATGATGTTGATCCGTCGACTAAACAAACAAACAAACATAAACAAACGCTAGGAAATTAAACCACTTCCACACAGTCTGCCTTAGGAAGCTATTGAAGATTTAATGGCAAGACAAGATCCCAGACACTGAATTCCTAGAAAGAGCATCCATGCCCAGTATCCACACTCCACTAATGAAGAATCAGATAGTTAGTTAGTTAGTTAGTTAGCCACGATTCCAACTTCACAGCAACGGGTCGTCCCCATTATGCTCCGTTCCTGTGCCAGTGAATATCACATAAAACGCTGCCCAATGTGAAAAGTGGAAAAGACAGGAGTCTCGACAAACAACAGCCCGCACAGATACACTGTGCATAATGCCGCCGCCAGAATGTCAACACAATAGTCCGCCACGAAACATCCAGTTTATCTCTGATGGAATCGGCAGTCATTTTCCCATCTGGATGTTTCCTAGATGTTCACCCACACAGTCCACGAAAATACAGTTCATCGTCGATGGCAGTGGCAGTCAACCAGAAGCCCAGCAGCCACGCATTTCTGCATAAGGCAAAAGCCGGTCAACTCTGGGACATAGCCAGCTGCCATCGCTCCGAACATGCAGTCACGTTCCAAAAAACCTTGGGCAGATTCAAAAGCATTTCACACGAAACTCACAGCTCACAGTGTCGCGCCACGCACGCACTCAGTAGCAGGGCGACGGAACCATAGCCTCCTTAGTCGCCTCTTACGACATGCGTGGTAGGCTACAGTGTTGCTATTCTTTGCTTCCCTTATGGGCCCCGGCAACACATGGGAGGAAGAAGAATCAGATTTGGTGGGCTGGTCACTTGACTCACATGACAGATCACAGGCTTCCTAAACAAATTTTTTTATGGCGAGCTGTGTTATGGTAAATGCTCTCAAGGTGGCCAGATGAAACGCTTTAAAGACACTGAAGATCTCACTAAAAGCTTTTGAAATTCATTATGACACCTGTGAGACTGCTGCCAAATACCAAAATTCATGGTGTACATCATTATGCAAGGGTGCAGTCACTTGTGAAGCAACTAGGACTGCAAGAGCTGTGAAGAAAAGGCTGGACAGAAAAACCACTGCAGGAGATCCTCCTACTGGAAAGTCAAGCATTCTTTGCCCATATTGTCAAAGAACATTTCAAGCCAAAATAGGCCATATCAGCCATCTTAGAACTCACGGCTCCATACTTTCAACCCCACTGGATGAAATGAATGGTCATCATCATTCTTGATGGACAAACAACATGTGTAGATCTACATTATTGGTTGATTGTCTTACGTTTGTGTTTGTACTGTATGTAGCAGTTAATGGGTATTTGATGATTACAGTTTTTTTTCATGTTGTCATTCTCATGGTATTATTTATGACTGTGACTATCTGTCAGAATGTTTAGGTATGTTTAAATGTGAGTATTTAAGTAACAGCTTTTTGTACTGAGTGTACAGTTTAGATTCTGAATATATCCCCCCCCCCCAATTATGTTGATCAAGTTGTGCTTGGTAAATAATGAGTTGCATGTGATTCATTTTCAAGTGAGATATGTTAAAGAGAAAACTAATATTTCAGCTGGAAGAAATGCCCATAGCCAGAGAAAAGATTATCTCATTACAGCAGAAAGTGGAAAACCTGGAAGCTATCATCAACATCAAAACTGACCATGAAAAGTGAGTATATAGATCAAGTACTGCAGAATTCACACATACATGGGTAGATTTATAGAGGTGGGATGACCAGCCCCTTTCCTTAACTCTTCACAGACTGTGAATATAGAATATTTATATTTGGTGTATTAGAGCAACTCTGCAGTATGGTTTGAAACAAGACATATATCTATTTATCAGTGTGTCATTTAAAACAACATCCCGGATGAATGCAACTGAAGAAGAACTTCATATGTGGAAGAATTATGAAATCCATGAACATAACACAAAATCTCAATCACAGTCACAGAAATAAACTGGTTTCAAGTTGTTATCATATATGATAACTTGAAACCAGTTTATTTTTATACATACATTGACGCTTTATTTCTCATGGTTATTTCCACCAACATTGATGCACTTATCCCATCGTTTTATCAGTCCTCCCAAACCGGCTGCATAGACCTGCGTGCTTTGTTTTCATTTACCTACCATCCCACAGAACTGTGTGACTTACTTATTGACTCGCCACGGTAACTTTTTCTACCCAGCTATGCACTGCTTTACGGGTTAAACTTTTTTCAGCATAAACACTGAAAACCCACCTTGGCAGAAGACATTTCGTGAATGACGCTGAAGTTGAATGCGAAGTGAAAACGTGTGTATGTGTGTGTCTTTGTATGTATATGTGTATGTATATCTCAGTGTGGCTTTTTACCTGTGTATGTTTCTTTGTCTCTCTCTATCTCTCTCTCTGTGCTTGAGTCTTCTGTGTCTCTGTGTATCTATCTGTTTGTCTCAATATATCTGTCTCAGTGTATGTACGTTTGTATGCAGCCATGCATGTTTGTGTTTTAAATTGTGTATGTATGCTTCAATTTGTGATTTGTGGTAGCATCTCATCTCATCTCATCTCATCATGTTCCTCTTGTACCTTGCGGTGTCGAGGTGAAGTATAAACTTCGTGAGAGTGCCCGATTATGTGCTTCATATATCGATATTCCCATGGACTCTGCTATTCCCTCCGTCCAACGTTTACGTGGTCGGCCTCTTCCTCTGTTTCCATCTGGTCTGTACATCATTGCTTGTTGTGGTATGCTGTTGACTGGTAACCTACTTGCATGGCCAAACCATTTGACTTGCTGCTTTCTAATAAAATCTAGTGCTGCTTTAACCCCCACTTTAGTCCTGATTTCTTCATTTCTGATCTTATCTCTTCTTGATACGTTGAGTATTCTTCTCAGGAACCTCATTTCTGTTGTGATTTTTCTTTTCTCTTTTTCTGTCATTGTCCAGGTTTGGCATTGGTAGCATAGAGTTGGTAGGAAGATTGTGTTGTAAAGTGCTTTCTTAGTAGTTACTGATACATGTTTGTTCTTTAGTATTGGTGCCATTTGTCCAATGAGTTGATTTGCCTTATTGCACCTATTTTCGATCTCGTCTTCTGATCTGCCATTTGATGATATTATACTTCCCAGGTACTTGAAACTCTTCACCTGTTTCAAGGGATGTTCGTTTAGGTGAATTGTTGTTGTTTGTTCTTCTTTAGTTATAGTCATTACCTCTGTTTTGCTTGTGCTAATTTTCATGTTATGTTCCCTACACATTTCATTTAGACTATTCATGTGGTCTTGTAATTCAGCTTCTGATTTTGCTATTAGTGCTTGGTCGTCTGCAAACAGGAGTTCTCTAATGGTTAGATTTGCAGATGGTTCTTCTTCTGTGTTCTCGTCATGCGGTATTCTTGCTGTCTCTGCTTGGCTGGTTTCTTTACATATGTTGTCTATATATGTTATGAACAAGAGAGGGGACAGGACACAACCTTGTCGTACTCCAGATCTTATGGTGAAGGGTTCTGAGTGTCCTCCAGTTGCTCTCACTATGCATTCACTGTTGTTGTATAAACTTCTACATAGGTTTGTTAGATGTGTACTCACTCCATATTGTTTAAGGATTTGCCACAACTTGTTTCTATCTACTCTATCGAATGCCTTTTCTTGGTCGACAAAGGCTAAGTAGAGTGTTTCATTGAATTCAATTGATTTTTCTATAAGTTGTCTAAGAGCAAAAATTGCATCTGTGCATCCTTTGTTTTTCCTAAATCCAAGTTGTGTTTCGCTTAGCTGGGGTTCTAAAGTAGTTCGTAATCTTTTTTCAAGAATTTTGCAAACTATTTTCCCAGTATGACTCAACAGTGAAATGCCTCTGTATTGTGTGCAGTCTCTTTTGCTGCCTTTGTTTTTCCAAATTGGGATAATTATGGCATTTCCCCAATCTCGTGGTGTCTGTTGTTCTACCCAAACATGATTGAATAGTCTATGTAGCCAAGCTGTTCCTACTTCTCTTGCTGCTTTAATTAGTTCATTTGGTATTTCATCCTGTCCTGGTGATTTGTTCAATGGGGCTAATCTGATGGCTTCTATAATTTCTTCTTTTAGTATGTCTGGTTCTAGTTCTTCGGTGACATCTGTATAGGTCTCTTGAATTCCTGTGACATCTGATGGGATGTTGAGAAGTTGTTCGAAATACTGCTTCCATCTTATTAGGATTTGTTTTTGTTCACTTATTGGTTCTCCATTTTCGCTGTTAATTATTTCAGTTGGATCAAAGGGTTCTCCTCTGGCTCGCATTGCACCTATCTTTTTGTAGAAGTTTCTAGTTGCCTCCTTGTAGTTTTTATTTAGGGTTTCTCCATAATCTTCCCAGTCTTTTTGTTTTTCCCTCTTTACTATTCTATTCACATGTCTTCTCGCTATTCTATATTCTATGCGATCACATTCCTGTTTGCTCTTCAACCACTTTTTATATTTTTCCTTTTTGTCTTTTACCGCTTTCTTTACTTCTGCGTTCCACCAACTTGTTATTTTCTTTATTCCGTGTTTTGCGTTTTTTCGTGGTCCCACATGTTATTTTTGCAGTATTTAAAATGCTTGATTTGAACATCTCCCATTCTTCTTCCACTGTTTTTCTCTCTGTAGGTAATTTTTCAAAGAGTTCAGTTAGTTCTTTCTCATAATTTTCCCTTACTGCCTCGTCTTTAAGGTTTTTTAAGTTTACTGATTCGCATGGCATGTATTTTCCTGCTCTTTGTTTTCTTCTTCTGATTGTTCTTATTGTGGCAACGACTGCTTTATGATCTGTGTTTATACTGAAATTGGGCACTGCCCTTGCATCTAATATATTTCTCTTTCTGTTATTTCTTGTTAATATAAAATCAATTTGGCTTTTAGTATCTAGATCGTTCCATTTATACCATGTGTATACTTGTGAATCTTTATGTTTATAGAATGTGTTTGTTATATAGAGGTCGTGTTGGCTGCAAAACTCTAATAGTCTACTTCCGTTATCATTCCTTTCATTATGCTGATCTCCAAATGCTCCCAGATGTTTTTCTATGCCCATTCTGTTATGTCCTAGTCTTGCATTGAAGTCTCCCATAACTATGATGTTGTCCTGCTTGTCTATTTTATTTAGCATGTCATGTATGTCTTCGTAGAAGTCCTCGCATTCTTGCTCATTATTGTTTGCATTACATGGTGCGTATATTTGTACATATGTTGTAATTGTTTGTTCTTTTATTCTCACTGTTATGATTCTTTCTGATATATATTTTATTTCTAGTATTCCTCTTGCTAGCCATGGTTCGATGACTATTCCCACACCGTGTTTTGCCCTTTCTTGCTGTTCTACTCCAGAGTAAACAAATGTGTAACTGTGGTGGAGCTCCTTGCATCCTTTCCCCTTTGTTCTGGTGTCCGCTATTCCCATCAGTCCAATTTTCCTCTCTTCCATTGTTTCTATAAGCTCCTCTTCTTTACTATTGAAACCACAGACGTTGATTGTGCCTATTTTTTGAGTCGCTGGTCTATCTCTTAGTCCATTAACATTGCCGGGTCGATATCCGTTTGGGTCAGTCCGTTTATACTTCTTAGTTTTTCTACGAGCAGTATGAAGATCCCTTGCCGGCTTGCTAGGCCAGTCGCAGGTTTAGGACACAAATCTGACCACAGGGAGTCCATCCCCTATGGCGAGCCATAGCCCCGTTAGCCCATGACCTCGCGGTCATGGTTGCCCGGTCTGCACCACGTGGAGGTGGGGGTTGGCTTGTGTAGTCTGCGGGTCATCGGCAGGCTACTAATTTTCGCTCTTCACCCCTCCTGGGAGAGGCTAGCCGATCCTAACCCTGCTGGCTGCAGGGCCAGGCGCATTCCACACCTTGCGGTAGCAAACCCATTTATTATATGTAAAGCATAGGATATATACTATACAAATGACAACATTTCAGTGACTGTGATTGAGATATTTTTGTGTTATGTTCATGGATGTCATAATTCTTCCACATATGAAGTTCTTCTACTTCAGTTGCATTCATCCGGGATGTTGTTTTAAATGTAATTGCATCGTGCCAGTTTACAGCAGAGCTGCAATACTTGTGCTTTTTGGCTGACACATCTGACTTCTGCAGGCATTTGTTGACCAGGTTAACCTTCCCGGGTGCATATGAAGTTGATGCTCTTGAGTATTTGTCCAGGGAGCATATGTATGTCACTGCAGGCATACAAGGGCTAGTAGTTATTGGATTTTTGTAATCAATCAGCTGACATCAAATAGTATAACAGTAATGTTGCTGAATGAGTCATGAACAACGCAGCAGTTGTCAGAGCAGCTGTGTAATTAAAAATCTGGTTTAATGTGCAAAGCCGGCCTCTCTGACCTAGGAGTTAACGTCTTTCTCCGTAATACCGTATATTCTCTTGAGTAACATAACCTGTGCAAGAATCGTTAGCGGTTCTCGCCGCGTTGGTAACTTACGGGGAATGTGAGCCAGTCGCTCAGAAACAATGGCAAACTACTGAGCGTAATCTTGCCTAGTACATCAACAGCAGCTGAAAAATACTGATGTTGACTGCAACGTCCTGTATATGCCCCAAAACTAATGTGCAAAGAGGATTAAGACAGGGCTTTAACAATACAACACAATTGCATCCTCATATCACCCAAGTGGCACAGATTGAAGTGGGTAGGAAAGTAAATGAGGAGGTTTTACACATGATTGTACATAATTCAACCAATAACTTCATGATTTACTTTAAGGAATTCCAGAAGAACTGCCATGAACATATAAAAAATGTAAATGTAGTATTTGGTTTTCTACAATATGCATGAAGGTAGCTGTGAGCTTAGTTACTAGTTTTCTTTTATGAAACATTGAATGTACCTACAAATGCTTAAGCGTATTTGAAGTAAACAATGTTGAATTTATGTATCAGCATTGATCTTACACATATGTTAATTGTATCGGTAATTATCATTGAACTGTTCACAGGCAACTGCATGAGAAATGTCAGATCCTGATGCGCAAGTATGATCGTGAGTCACGTGCCAACAAGCGCCTGTCAATGGATTATGAGCAGGTTGTCTGGCGGATGTCACAGAGTTCAGAGTTTGGGTCATCTGAGAGCCTGACAAAGAGACACTTCAGTCGGTCTCCTCCACGCAGTAAGGAAGGATCCCCTGACACTCGACAGCGAGCTGCATCACCAGTCTGTGGCCAGTCCGATGTGATTATGCGTGTGAAAAAGCGAAGCAGTCATAGCATCAGTGAAGGTGACAGAAAGTTGAGATCAAGGTCAGAAACGTTTGTAGTGGAGAAAACAGAAAGCAGTGACAGTCACTCTCCATCATTGAGCCCACAGCTGAAACTAAAACGATGGAGGAAGAAATCCCAGGCCGATGAGGCTGCTGATAAATGCAAAGATCTTGACCAAATGTGCCATTCTGCAGGTGCGGAGATCTTGCCTGACCCTTGTAGGCAGCAAATGCAAAGTATCAGTTTGAGTTTGAATGATGTCAATAACTCCAACATGGAGTCATCTGATCTGGCTGACTCTTATGGTAGGTCTTCATCTGGGGTCAGCGACTCTGGGATGTGTGATAGTATTAGCCGGTCAGATGTTCTGGATTGCTCCATTGTTAGTACAGATTCTGAATGGGGGACCTCAGTTAACCTTTCCAGGAATTGTGACTCCACTTTAGAAGATCTTGAGTCAGGCCCAGAGGCCGGAGACTACCATTCCCTGAACAACATCACAATGATTGAGGTGACAGGGTCATCCTGCAACACTGGCATTGGTAATGTTTGTATGAACACTGTCAGCAGTGCTGTTCCCACAAGTTATGAAAACAGAGCTCAGTATCAACATGAAGATCACGAACAGAGCAACAATTACCATTTCAGTATAACCCTACCCCAAGCCGCACAGGTTGCTGGTGACAGCACATTTGATAACAATGCTAACAGCCTCTAGGAAGAGCTGGCTGTTGATCTTGTGTTACTGCAACTTTAGACTGGTTTGTTGTATGACAACAGCTTCTCCACTGCCAGCCATAATTTTCTGTCTCTTTTATATTTGTTGCTAGTCAGACAGGTAGTGACATTGATTTGTATTGTGACATTCATTCAAGCAAACACCATTAGTTTGCTTCAAGTATAGGCAATTGACAGTAATATTTACAATATTGGTTCTAATACGTAATTATCACTCAGACACGTAAATCACAGACAGGTGATATATTTTGTCTACTGTATTTTGGAATGTCTTGGCAAGATGACTCATGGAGTTGTTGATGTGATATCATGCCTCCAGTAAATGCTTCAGTGTTATGTGTAGCTGTTTACCCATATGAATCACATGTGTTTGTCATCATCATGTGTCATGTTTATGAGAGTGGGTGGTCATGATTCACCATCATATATGATCACCAGAATTTCAGTTGAGGTCTGTGTTCTTGTCTCAATGAAGCCATGTAGCCAAGCATCCAGGTATCTTGTCCGATGAAGCCATGTGGCCAAGCCATACCGGTAATTATCTCCTTGTTCAGGTCTGTGTTCTTGTCCCAATGAAGCCATGTAGCCAAGCATCCAGGTATCTTGTCTCGATGAAGCCATGTGGCCAAGCCATACAGGTAATTATCTCCTTGTTCAGGTCTGTGTTCTTGTCCTGATGAAGCCATGTAGCCAAGCATCCAGGTATCTTGTCCCGATGAAGCCATGTGGCCAAGCCATACCGGTAATTATCTCCTTCTTCAGGTCTGTGTTCTTGTCCTGATGAAGCCATGTGGCCAGCCATCCAGGCATCTTGTCCCAGTAAAGCCATGTGGCCAGCCATCCAGATATCTTGTCCCAGTGAAGCCATGTGGCCAAGCGTTCAGGTATCTTGTCCTGATGAAGCCATGTGGCCAACCATCCAGGTATCTTGTCTTGAAAAAATGTGGCCAGCCATCCAGGTTCTTGTCCTGATGCAGCCATGTGGCCAGCCATCCAGGTATCTTGTCTTGAAGCCATGTGGCCAGCCATCCAGGTATCTTGTCCTGATGCAGCCATGTGGCCAGCCATCCAGGCATCTTGTCCCAATGAAGCCATGTGGCCAGCCATCCAGGTATCTTGTCCTGATGCAGCCATGTGGCCAGCCATCCAGGCATCTTGTCCCAATGAAGCCATGTGGCCAGCCATCCAGATATCTTGTCCCAATAAAGCCATATGGCCAGCTATCCAGATATCTTGTCCCAATGAAGCCATGTGGCCAGCCATCCAGGTATCTTGTCCTGATGCAGCCATGTGGCCAGCCATCCAGGCATCTTGTCCCAATGAAGCCATGTGGCCAGCCATCCAGGTATCTTGTCCTGATGCAGCCATGTGGCCAGCCATCCAGGCATCTTGTCCCAATGAAGCCATGTGGCCAGCCATCCAGATATCTTGTCCCAATGAAGCCATATGGCCAGCTATCCAGATATCTTGTCCCAATGAAGCCATGTGGCCAGCCATCCAGATATCTTGTCCCAATAAAGCCATGTGGCCAGCTATCCAGATATCTTGTCCCAATGAAGCCATGTGGCCAACCATCCAGGCATCTTGTCCTGATGCAGCCATGTGGCCAGCCATCCAGATATCTTGTCCCAATAAAGCCATGTGGCCAGCCATCCAGATATCTTGTCCCAATGAAGCCATGTGGCCAGCCATCCAGATATCTTGTCCCAATGAAGCCATGTGGCCAGCCATCCAGATATCTTGTCCCAATAAAGCCATGTGGCCAGCTATCCAGATATCTTGTCCCAATGAAGCCATGTGGCCAGCCATCCAGGTATCTTGTCCTGATGCAGCCATGTGGCCAGCCATCCAGGCATCTTGTCCCAATGAAGCCATGTGGCCAGCCATCCAGATATCTTGTCCCAATAAAGCCATGTGGCCAGCTATCCAGATATCTTGTCCCAATGAAGCCATGTGGCCAGCCATCCAGATATCTTGTCCTGATGCAGCCATGTGGCCAGCCATCCAGATATCTTGTCCCAATGCAGCCATGTGGCCAGCTATCCAGATATCTTGTCCCAATGAAGCCATGTGGCCAGCCATCCAGATATCTTGTCCTGATGCAGCCATGTGGCCAGCCATCCAGGCATCTTGTCCCAATGAAGCCATGTGGCCAGCCATCCAGATATCTTGTCCCAATGAAGCCATGTGGCCAGCCATCCAGATATCTTGTCCCAATGAAGCCATGTGGCCAGCCATCCAGATATCTTGTCCCAATGAAGCCATGTGGCCAGCCATCCAGATATCTTGTCCCAATAAAGCCATGTGGCCAGCTATCCAGATATCTTGTCCCAATGAAGCCATGTGGCCAGCCATCCAGGTATCTTGTCCTGATGCAGCCATGTGGCCAGCCATCCAGGCATCTTGTCCCAATGAAGCCATGTGGCCAGCCATCCAGATATCTTGTCCCAATAAAGCCATGTGGCCAGCTATCCAGATATCTTGTCCCAATGAAGCCATGTGGCCAACCATCCAGGCATCTTGTCCTGATGCAGCCATGTGGCCAGCCATCCAGATATCTTGTCCCAATAAAGCCATGTGGCCAGCTATCCAGTTATCTTGTCCCAATGAAGCCATGTGGCCAGCCATCCAGGTATCTTGTCCTGATGCAGCCATGTGGCCAGCCATCCAGGCATCTTGTCCCAATGAAGCCATGTGGCCAGCCATCCAGATATCTTGTCCCAATGAAGCCATGTGGCCAGCCATCCAGATATCTTGTCCCAATGAAGCCATGTGGCCAGCCATCCAGATATCTTGTCCCAATAAAGCCATGTGGCCAGCTATCCAGATATCTTGTCCCAATGAAGCCATGTGGCCAGCCATCCAGGTATCTTGTCCTGATGCAGCCATGTGGCCAGCCATCCAGGCATCTTGTCCCAATGAAGCCATGTGGCCAGCCATCCAGATATCTTGTCCCAATAAAGCCATGTGGCCAGCTATCCAGATATCTTGTCCCAATGAAGCCATGTGGCCAGCCATCCAGGTATCTTGTCCTGATGCAGCCATGTGGCCAGCCATCCAGGTATCTTGTCCTGATGCAGCCATGTGGCCAGCCATCCAGATATCTTGTCCCAATGAAGCCATGTGGCCAGCTATCCAGATATCTTGTCCCAATGAAGCCATGTGGCCAACCATCCAGATATCTTGTCCTGATGCAGCCATGTGGCCAGCCATCCAGGCATCTTGTCCTGATGCAGCCATGTGGCCAGCCATCCAGGTATCTTGTCCTGATGCAGCCATGTGGCCAGCCATCCAGATATCTTGTCCCAATGAAGCCATGTGGTCAGCTATCCAGATATCTTGTCCCAATGACACCATGTAGCCAAGGGCCCAGGTAGATATCGTCTTGTCGTCTTGCTCTTTTCCCATCAATTTGTCAGTTGTCACTTGTTCAAGGATGTTCTCAGTGGCTTGGCTGTTGCATTGTGGTATTTCTTTCTTGTTGGAGAAGACCTTAATTTTTTTCTTACAATTTAATTCTAACCCTGGTTGCTAACTGCTTACAGTAACAGCATCCATTATATGCTACAAACCTTATTTCATTGTTTGCAATCAATACTGTATTATATGCTTATCTTACATTGTTGATATGTTTGCAAATGGCAGTGAAGCTGAGATGTAGGATTTTGTTTACTTCTATCAGATGCTCTATTATCCATTGGCACCTTGCCGTCTTGACAGATGATAGTTTGTGCTTCAAAAAGGCATAATAACTTTTACCCATGGTGGTAGCGAATGTGACTTGATAAGGCCAATTCGCGCTGTAAATGTTTGTTTATTTTCACCATCAAGCACCATCGTACGTCTCACATACTCGGTGTGTGACTTATCTGCAATAATTTTCTCCTTTGTCTTTATTCCATTTCTGATCTTTGCCCTCCATGCAACATGTTCAGCGGCGACTTGCTCCCAATGTGCATTATCAATGCCTGTATCAATCATGTCCCGTTTACACACATCTTTGTATCGTAGTAGAGGCCGACCCTGAGATCTCTTACCCATTTGTAATTCACCAAAAAAAGATATCCTTTAGTATTCTACCATCATCCATCCTCCTAACAGGTCCTATCCATCTAAGTCTATGAAGACTGTGCATGGAATAAACCGTCACACAACCTGATCTTTCCAATACTTCAGTATTTGTGATTTTGTCTTGCCATTTAATACCAAGAATTCTTCGCAGGCACTGCATATGAAAGCTGTTTAAACTCGGTGTCTCTCTGGAGTCTCTGTGGCGAAGTGGTTAAGCCGTTTCACTCATGTTCCGAAGGTTGTTGTCTGGGCCGCGCCCTTCGGTTTACGAGTTAAATGTTTCGGAGACTTCTGTGGGTTGTCGCTAAAAGCTACGGAGTTTGTGCTTTGTGCGACGCTTTCCGTGCTATGGAAAGAGACCGAGCCATATGGGATAAAACCCGGTGCAATGAAGTCGACCCTGTCGACTTTTAAACGACTTTTTTAAGCTGTTTAAACGTTTGACTCACATAACTTGATCCAATTATGATTTGCACACTGCCTGGCAGCCTTTTGCACATCCTTCCGAGCTTGCCTTAGCTCACTCAGAGTGTTCAGCGTTGGTCTTTCCTTGTTTCTTAAGAGAGCTATCTTCTTATCAATAAAGGGCTGCAGAGTCTGGCTGTTTACCGCAAACCAGTCCTGCCTCTTATGATCCACAGTGCCATAAACCCCTATGGCAGTTTTATAAAGAGTTTCCTTAAGTTGACCCCACTTTTCACTTACTGTACAATTTTCTGGCGTATCAGTGAAAGCGTCTCAAGTTGCTGTTGAAACTGAAAGCACTTTTCAGGATCGTGAGTGTTAATAATATTAATCCTGGGGCTAGATTTGTGTTTAGCTGTGTAGATTCTCTTTGGTCTCAGTCTAACCCTTGCAACAACCAAAGAATGATCCGTATCACAGTCATCACAGTGGTAACTTCGAGTCAATGATATATGGTTCAGATGTTGTCTCCGTGTGATGATGAAGTCCAGCTGGGCCAATGGCCGGATCTTGGATGTTTCCATGTGACCTTATGCAACTCTTTTGTTTTAAAAAAGGAGTTTGTAATACATAGGTCATTTCTGGTGCAATGCTCCAGTAGCCTTTGCCCATTTTCATTCATGCGACCGACGTTGTATATTCCAAGGCACACTGGCCATGAACTCGAGTCCTTGCCCACATGAGCATTGAAATAGAACGAATCCTTCACATCATCAGAGGAATCGAGTGTCTGTGCATATGCAGTAATAATGGTGGCAAAACCACAAGAGGTTGCCAAGCGCAGGGATAATAATCTTTCATTACCCCCTGCTGGAATTTCAATCATTCCCAATAGCAAATTCTTCACTGCAAAGCCCACACCATGTTGCCATTTTTCTAACTGCCCTTACCCTTCCAAAAAAGGTGTAATTGTTTTCCCTGAGTGACCCTTCCTCAGCAAGGCGAGTCTCCTGCAGGCCAGCAATATCAATGTTAAGATGATTGAGTTCGGCATCAATCACAGTTGTTTTTCTCACATCGTCAGTATTGGTCAAGTCAGTGGAAAATCCTGGACACATGGTTCTCACGTTCCAGGTTGCAAGCTGTAGCTTGAGGTTTCTATATTGGTTTTACAGCCTGCGATTCAGATTTTGTCCTAGCCCCAAGCACCCATTGAAACAGGCAGGCTGTGGCGGATCAGCACCCAATTGGCCGGGGGCTGCCCAGCTTGAGGCGGGCGGTAGCTGATCAGTGACACCTGTAGGTGTCTCCCACCGTCAGAGGCAACGCGTGGCACCCTTGTCTACGCCTATTGACAGGGACTTATAATTCGTAACAGTTGCCTCTTGCTTTGATTCCGAGACCGGTTAAGACCAGGGATGGAGTTATTGCCTCTCCATAGCACAAAGCCTGGGCTAAAATATAAAGATCATGTGTTGCCCATGCAGCATGATCCCTCTCTCGCCTGCCTAGCTCACTCCTGAGGAAAGGTAACACCTATACATCTGGAACAAGACAAGCTGCAGAAGCTGCTGGATCAGCAAAGCAATGCTCTAACTGTCCGCCTGTTGGAGCTTCGATCCTAGACCAGCTGCCAACCAAGGCTTAGGGCCTGGTCTGCCCTGCCATAAGATTTTGTCTTTAAGTTGCATTTCGTCGCACCAGGGTAAGGCTTGTAGCCTCCCAATTGCGCTCTTCCACCCGAAGCCATTGGCACAATGTGGGGTGTCGGGTTTGGTAAGCGCCACCCAACGTTCGGCACTAACAGAAAGTACTTTCTACTGCATGTGTATACATTCTGATCCTTGGTCATTATGAGTTTACCTTCTTTTATTGGTGTTCTTTTGCCAGTTCCAGCTAATTCATTTGTGCTTTAACCTGGTATTTTCTGTGTTGTGTTGGTTTTCAATTTCTCTGCAGCTTTTCCTGAAACCACATTTCTTTTGCTTCTTTACATAATGTTCTAATTTTCTTTGAATCTCTTCATATTATTTTTGTCATTCTTTCTTTTTTTAGTCTGTTTTCAAGATGTTTTCAGTCATCCATTTCCTATATTCTATTATCTTCAGTTTTGGGATATTTGTGTCAATGCTCTATTAATATTCTCAACAAATGCACAGCGTTTATTTTACCTTTACCTTCTACAAACCCACATGTTTTCCCTAGTTTTGATTATATTTCCTTCCTAACATTTTGCATGAACATTCTTAGCAAAAATCTTTATGATGTGACTTATTATAATAGTTTAATGTTGATCACATTCTAAAGCTCCTGATTTCTTCAGGATTGTAATAAGCATAAATTTACAAAACTTAGCAGGTATGTTTCCAGTGTCATATTTTGTGTACAGCAGTCAGGTTAGCTGGTCTATGTTCTTCTCAGGCATTGATAATTTTAGTTGTGATGTTTTCTGGACCCAGAGTCTTGTTGGATATATGGTTAAGGACAACCTGAACTTCCATCTTCAAAATTGGTGGTCCTTCATTGTTATTGGGGATATCAAACTGTTCTCACATGAATCGGTATAAAGTATGTCACATGCTCTGATCATGTGTATACAATCTGATCCTTGGTCACTATGAGTTTACCTTCTTTTATTGGTGTTCTTTTGCCAGTGAGGTCATTAATTCATTTGTGCATTAACCTGGTATTTTGTGTGTTGTGTTGGTTTTCAATTTCTCTGCAGTTTTTCCTCAAGCCATGTTTCTTTTGCTTCTTTACATAATTTTCTAATTTCTTTGAATCTCTTCATATTATATTTGTTATTCTTTCTTTTTTTAGTCTGTTTTCAAGATGTTTTCAGTCATCCATTTCCTATATTCTATTATCTTCAGTTTTGGGATGTTTGTTTCTGCACTATGTTTTATGGAGTTCTTCATAATTTCTCATTGATCATTAACATCTTGAAATAGAATTTCTAGATCAGAAAATGTATCAGATCTGTTCATTATTTCTATGTTGAATTCATCTTATGTCTCCTCATTCTTCTGTGCACACAGATCTGTTTTGATGTTTCTTAGTTTATATTTGACCTTCTTTAATATTATATGTATTTTGTCTGCAACTAATCTGTAATTACTGTTGCGGTCTGCATTTGGTTCTGTTTTTGTGATATTTAATTCATTTTTAAATCTGTTGATAGCTTCAGTAAAATTTAAATATTCATTGGCGTATTGTTTTCTGTTCATGTAGATATGTTTCCTTCCATTTGCATGTTGGTAATTTGTTTAGTTTTGTCTCAATGTTTGTAAGCTTGATATTTCTGTGGGTACTTGAACAATTACAAAGTATGGCTAATATTAACTACTGAAAACCTGATCAAATAGTTGTTATATGTTTCTTTACTATTTGACATAATATTTAGCTTGGCACATCTTTTCTTCACTACTGTAACATAATATTCATTCATTCTTCTTGTTACAAACTAAGCAGTTGGTGTGTCTGTTTGCATGATTGCTGCTTTCAGTTTGGGTCCAAAGTTGAACCAGAATAAAGTTGTAGGACTTGTAGGTTAATACAATGTCACCACATGTGTCATCTAAATTCTGTACTCTCTTACTGCATGGGAAAACTGCATCTTCTGTCACCAGAGATATTGAGCCCAGAGTGTTAGATATGCCTTATGTAGTTGATTTATATTTAGTTAGAATAATTGTATCACTGATAGCTAGGATGGTGGTATCAATGATGGCTAGGATGATTGTATCACAAACAGCTAGAATAATTTATCACTAATGGCTAGAATAATTGTATCATTGATGGCTAGTATAATTGTATCACTGACACCTAGAATAATTGTATCGCTAACACCTAGAATAATTGTATCGCTGACAGCTAGGATAATAATAGTATCATTGATGGCTAGTATAATTGTATCACTGACACCTAGGATAATTGTATCATTGATGGCTAGTATAATTGTATCACTGACACCTAGAATAATTGTATCATTGACAGCTAGAATAATTGTATCACTGACACCTAGAATAATTGTATCATTGACAGCTAGGATAATTGTATCATTGATGGCTAGTATAATTGTATCACTGACACCTAGAATAATTGTATCATTGATGGCTAGTATAATTGTATCACTGACACCTAGAATAATTGTATCATTGACAGCTAGAATAATTGTATCACTGACACCTAGAATAATTGTATCATTGACAGCTAGGATAATTGTATCATTGATGGCTAGTATAATTGTATCACTGACACCTAGAATAATTGTATCATTGATGGCTAGTATAATTGTATCACTGACACCTAGAATAATTGTATCGCTGACACCTAGAATAATTGTATCATTGACAGCTAGAATAATTGTATCATTGATGGCTAGTATAATTGTATCACTGACACCTAGAATAATTGTATCGCTGACACCTAGAATAATTGTATCATTGACAGCTAGAATAATTGTATCATTGATGGCTAGTATAATTGTATAATTGATGGCTAGTATAATTGTATCATTGATGGCTAGTATAATTGTATCACTGACACCTAGAATAATTGTATCATTGATGGCTAGTATAATTGTATCACTGACACCTAGAATAATTGTATCATTGATGGCTAGTATAACTGTATCACTGACACCTAGAATAATTGTATCATTGACAGCTAGAATAATTGTATCACTGACACCTAGAATAATTGTATCATTGACAGCTAGGATAATTGTATCATTGATGGCTAGTATAATTGTATCACTGACACCTAGAATAATTGTATCATTGATGGCTAGTATAATTGTATCACTGACACCTAGAATAATTGTATCGCTGACACCTAGAATAATTGTATCATTGACAGCTAGAATAATTGTATCATTGATGGCTAGTATAATTGTATCATTGACAGCTAGTATAATTGTATCACTGACACCTAGAATAATTGTATCATTGATGGCTAGTATAATTGTATCACTGACACCTAGAATAATTGTATCATTGACAGCTAGGATAATTGTATCATTGACAGCTAGTATAATTGTATCACTGACACCTAGAATAATTGTATCATTGATGGCTAGTATAATTGTATCACTGACACCTAGAATAATTGTATCGCTGACACCTAGAATAATTGTATCATTGACAGCTAGAATAATTGTATCATTGATGGCTAGTATAATTGTATCACTGACACCTAGAATAATTGTATCGCTGACAGCTAGGATAATTGTATCATTGATGGCTAGTATAATTGTATCATTGATGGCTAGTATAATTGTATCATTGATGGCTAGTATAATTGTATCACTGACACCTAGAATAATTGTATCATTGATGGCTAGTATAATTGTATCACTGACACCTAGAATAATTGTATCATTGATGTCTAGTATAATTGTATCACTGACAGCTAGTATAATTGTATCATTGATGGCTAGTATAATTGTATCACTGACACCTAGAATAATTGTATCGCTGACACCTAGAATAATTGTATCATTGATAGCTAGAATAATTGTATCATTGATGGCTAGTATAATTGTAACACTGACACCTAGAATAATTGTATCGCTGACAGCTAGGATAATTGTATCATTGATGGCTAGTATAATTGTATCATTGATGGCTAGTATAATTGTATCATTGATGGCTAGTATAATTGTATCACTGACACCTAGAATAATTGTATCATTGATGGCTAGTATAATGGTATCACTGACACCTAGAATAATTGTATCATTGATGGCTAGTATAATTGTATCACTGACACCTAGAATAATTGTATCATTGACAGCTAGAATAATTGTATCACTGACACCTAGAATAATTGTATCATTGACAGCTAGGATAATTGTATCATTGATGGCTAGTATAATTGTATCACTGACACCTAGAATAATTGTATCGCTGACAGCTAGGATAATTGTATCATTGATGGCTAGTATAATTGTATCATTGATGGCTAGTATAATTGTATCATTGACAGCTAGTATAATTGTATCACTGACACCTAGAATAATTGTATCATTGATGGCTAGTATAATTGTATCATTGACAGCTAGTATAATTGTATCACTGACACCTAGAATAATTGTATCATTGATGGCTAGTATAATTGTATCATTGATGGCTAGTATAATTGTATCACTGACACCTAGAATAATTGTATCATTGATGGCTAGTATAATTGTATCACTGACACCTAGAATAATTGTATCATTGACAGCTAGAATAATTGTATCATTGACATCTAGAATAATTGTATCATTGACAGCTAGGATAATTGTATCATTGACAGCTAGGATAATTGTATCATTGACAGCTAGAATAATTGTATCATTGATGGCTAGTATAATTGTATCACTGACACCTAGGATAATTGTATCGCTGACAGCTAGAATAATTGTATCATTGACAGCTAGGATAATTGTATCATTGACAGCTAGAATAATTGTATCGTTGACAGCTAGAATAATTGTATCACTGACAGCTAGGATAATTGTATCATTGACAGCTAGAATAATTGTATCATTTTAAAAAATGTCGCTTAAACAACAGGGTTGACTTCATTGCACCAGGTTTATCCCATATGGCTCAGTCTCTTTCCGCAGCATGAAAAGCATTGCATAAAGCACGAACTCCGTAGCTCAAGCAACGACTCTCAGGAGTTTCCAAAAAATACACTCGTGAACCGAAGTATGCGGCCCAGGAATCGAACCCACAACCTTCAGAGCTCAAGTCAGACAGCTTGACCACTTCGCCAAGGAGACTCTCATAATAATTGAATCATTGACAGCTAGGATGGTTGTAGGAAGCCTCTGATACTATATTACAGTCAGTTTTGATGTAATGATATCAAGCACAGCATATGTGTATTAGTGCAAGTGTTGAAAACAATAGCAATGATCACTACATGTGTAGCAGTGTTCAATCATGTTATTATCAAACACAAGTTGTAGTAGTGTTCAATCATGTTGATATTATCAAACACTAGTTAGGCTTCAGAATAAATCCAATCCCTGTTTGTGTGTGTGTGCGTGCATGTGTGCGCGTGCACGTGTACACGCACATGTGCGCGCGCACACACACACACTGACTGACACACATACTTACTTACTTAATTACTTACTTACTTACTTACTTACTTACACTTACACTTTAAAGAATTAAAACATTCATGGCATGCCTTAAATTGAGTATTGCCAGTTGTAGAAATATTTCTGTGTTATGTGTATGCATGCTATGTTATGTTGAACAACGTCGCCACACATTTGGCATTCCCATACATGTTCAGCCCTCTGATGCAGCAGCCATCTCCAAGTCTCTCTGCTCACTGTTTCCCATCACGAGTTGGTTACAGTATCTCCTCTCTTGACCGCAAAGGCGACATTGACCAGATTTCTCTGTTTATGTAGCCTGGCTAGCGAGGGACTCTCATCAGTATCTGCCAGCCAATTCTGTACTGAAGTGCATTGATCATATCAGCCCTGTCCATGTTTCTTCCTGTTTGAATTGATGCATCATTTGCCAGCTGGTCTATGTGTTCATTACCTTTCACCTGGGTGTGTCCGGGTGCATACAGCCAGGTAAGTGATGTGAAGTGTGACTTCCAAATGCTGTCTGTCCATTTGGTCACAATTTTCTGAAGCATGTTCAGGGAGTCTGATGTGATTGTGAAGTGTGACTTCCTGTTCTGCTGCCCAGGCACGTTCTCTGGAGACTGTGGTGATCTTAATAGTCAGGCTTGGTGTAGTTTTCTGGAATGCACCTCTATCCTCTTTGGTTCTTCCGATGTTTTGTGCTGACTAAGCTCAAGATAACCTTGACCCACACTTCACGGACTCATCTGTGTAGGGAAGTGAATGTTGTTCGAGAAATTCCTTTATCTTGTGTACCTGATTCAGGTAACTGACTTCTACAATATCTCCCTGGTGTAATGATAACCTAAGAATGTTTTAGCAAAGCTGCCAGTGGATCAGTCCATTTTCTCTGTGTTGTTTCCCCAAGTTACAGACGTACTTGGTTATTGCTTTGGCCTCAACCATCCAGGATTGACCTCTGTTGAAGTGCATTCCATTTCTATTAATAACACTGCAGACAATGTTTTTTTATCAGCTGATACTCTCACTTATGCCTTAACCTGTGCAAGTTTGTGCCTGGCGGCCATAATTGGTAAATCGAGAATATATCAAATGTCTGTGCACAAGATGTCTTTTGTACAAACAGGTACAGGTCTCATTGCTACACTTTGCATCTTGTCTGATCTTTCCAGCTGAATCTAGCTGACAGTGAGGAGGCCCAGACAGGTATCTGTGATGCTTAGCACAAGCCTCTGGTAGAGAAAGCAGAGCAGCATCTTCAGTATCAGTTGTTGTTGAGCCTTTCCAGGCTCTGATTATGACACATTGAACATTATACTTGTATGACAAGCATCTATCTGGCAAAGGTTGAGATATTTCATTGTTCTGTTAATGTTATCGTCCATGCTGATGACTGGTTTGGACATATTAACTATGTGAATGATCAGTGAGAACCATGTTAAGAAGTCTTTGCCAGGTTCACAAGTGCCCTTGACACCACTCACGGTGTGTCTAGTTCATGCTTTATCCCTGCTGTGATTTCATGCCTATTTGTCCCCAAGTCAGTAGACAAACGCATCATCAGCATATGACATTGTTCTGCCGAGGCCTCTTGTCTGTACATTGATGACACTTGCTGTATACACATTACAAAGATCAGGTGACAGTTTGTGATCCCTGGTGTATGTCTAAAGAAGGAGACATGAATCTCCTGAGAGGTCGTTGTGTCTTTAAGTGTGACTGAATGAGGCAGGAAAGTATAATGATCGGTCATAACCATTGGTGACTGTAATCACAATAATCATGTTAGTGTCTGACATCACCTTACAGGACATACTCAAGCAGAACTGCTGAGTAACACTTTGCTGTTACACAAATAGAACTGTTGTTTGTCTGTCATATTGGTTACAAGTCCTCTAGGGATTATTTGCAATTGTTAACAATTTTCTGCCATTCTGTTGTAGCTAACTGTAGTGTATGTACTTTGTTTGTTGCTTCCCCTCAATATATGGGTTTCCTTATTCCATATTGAAATTGAACGGATTGTTTGTTTTTAAGTAAGAAATAAAGTATTGACAATTGTTTGTTTATTTTAAAAGTACTCTTAATGTCACATGTTTCACTGTTTACGTAGAAATGTAACATAATTGTTTCTTTGATTTTTCACTTAAAAAGCTTTTTTACCACTTAACGAATAATAAAAACTATGACTTAATGAAGTGTCTACTTAATTTTACATTATGGAAAACACACAGTGACAGGTAACATTTATTATCAGGTTACTTTGCAGGAAGTGGTCACATACATCAACTGATATGTGTGTGTGTGTGTGCGGCGTGCGTGTGTGCGTGCACACGTGAGTACGTGAGTGAGAGAGAGAGAGAGAGTACATTTGTATTTTCTCCATTGATCTTATTCGCTGAAAGACTACAATGTTTTGACGAGTTCTGTTAACTGACTTGTGTACTTTCTGTCTTGTATGTTGGCAACAGTCAATGTCTGTACAAGAATGGTTGGGTTCAAGTGCTTCTTAGTGTTTCCCGTGACAATGGCTTGATTGTATTAATTTGTGTACTTTCTTTAACTTGCATCTCCAACATTGTCTTTTTCATCAAAATATTTCAGTACTTATTTTGCTGTTATTTGTCACATTTCTCTTAATCATGCTGTGACTTTTTTATTAAGTATGTGTATTTATGTAATGTTTTGAAGCTGAGTGTCAATATAAGCTGTAGTCATTTTGTTGTGGTTGTACTGTGTATAAAATCTCTGCTTGATTAAGCTCATGACATGTACAGATCTTCAATTTCTGGGTGTTGGTATGTATGAGTGTAAGTGTGCATGTGCACACATATACAGATATGTTGGTATGTTTATCCTTATTTGAAGCAGCCTTTGTAAGATTGCTTTAAACTATTTAGAAATAGACAACTATTTGATCTGATATTGTCTCAAAATTAATATGTAAATACAACATAGAATGTTTTAATGAAATAGTTGTAGGGTATCATTAGTCAGGTGAGCCACTGCCATCACAGTGTCAGATATATGATATATGAGTTGACTGATGACCATGGTAACATGGTTCATTTTGGTCATTTGAATCACGGCCGTCTAGAATTCCATACAGCGTATTGAATTGTGTTTTGGCTTACAACAAGGCCAATGTGCTGTTGGTAACTGACATGGTTACTGCCTGAGTGACCTGCCACACAACTGGGACTGTGTCTGAGGTGTTCCATTGTGTACATTTGTGTGCCTTATTTAAAACATGTTTGCATGGAAATATGTTTTTTGTTTTTATTGTCAATAGCTTTGCACATTCATCATACTTACAATACTTAACACACATATATGAGGGGGTTTCAAATGAAAACCTTAAAAGTGTAATAGAAATTAAAATTATCATGCCATTGTCTTGTAACCTGTCAATATTGTTGTTAAGGATGTCAAAAGTGTTAAGTATGTGACATCACATTGCAGACGAATGTGGTGATGTCATAAGGACAGATGGCATGCACCAAAGAGGAGCAGTGTACTGTAATCCGTATTTTGATCTGTGAATGAGTTAAACCTGTAGAAATTCATCGGCGAATGAAGTCCAGTATGGTGATGCATGCCTATCAGTCCAGCAAGTGTATGAATCGATTTTTCTACAGGAATAAGAGCACTAGAGCACTTTATAGTCGCTCAAGGACTTGCATTAAACACAGTGATGACTACATCGAAAAATGATACATTTGTTCATTTCTTTTTCAGTATATATTCACCCCCCCCCCCCCTTTTTTCCAAAGAAACAAAACAAAACAACAAACAAACAAACAACACATTTTAAGGTTCTCACTCGAAGCCCCCTCGTACTAACTAAAGCTACTGGAACATCAGCCACACAAGATCAGTTAATACCATTTTAAAATCAAAAACATGCAAATAATTTAAACTGCACCATACCTGTTTAGAAAGCTTACATAGAAAACATACACTAAACTAGATTCTTTAGCTATACTTTGGCAAGAACAATAATGTAAGGATGTATAGGGGAGCGGCTGGCTGAGTGGCTAGAATGCCATTAGGGGAGCGGCTGGCTGAGTGGCTAGAATGCCATTAGGGGAGCGGCTGGCTGAGTGGCTAGAATGCCATTAGGGGAGCGGCTGGCTGAGTGGCTAAAATGCCGTAGGTATAGGCAATAGATGACAGTACTGGAATCTAATCTTAAAGTGATGTCACATTTACTATTCGGGAATGGGAAATAATTCTCCATGAGGGTAATTTGTTGTAAGGGAGTTCTTGCCCTTGTGTCTTCAGTTTGTGTGGTTTTGTTTCAGGACCAGATCATGTGTTTGTCCTGTGAAAATATAGAAATTGTGTAGGTTTGCTTCTTTGGTTAATTCATATTAAACTTAGATATAGTTTTATCTAGTGTTCTTATTTGATATCTTAACTGGTCAGCCTCATGTGTACACAATCGCAAGTGATAGAATGGACACTGCGACATGAAAACCTTCGTCAGTGCACAAAAATAAAAAAAGACAAAAGTAAATGTAAGAACTTTGGAAATGTCTCTTATCTTTTAAAGTGTGAATTTTGGAGACATCTAAATCCTAGAGCACTGACAGATTTGATCATTGATTTGTTCAATTTTATGCTGTCTATAATACTTTGTGAACGAACTTGTTTTCTTTCCCCATAATCCGAGCTACTCAACATAAGCATGTGTCAGGCTGGTACAACATTCAGGTACAGTTATAGGTAACTAGATGAAATGTTTCAGCTTAATCCTGAAATCTTAATTATTTTGGTAATTGTTACCGAGCGGAGTGATGCTTTCATTGAACCATAATGATGAATGAACTACACTACACAGACTAGATGAGGAAACAGTTAAACTGCTATACAACCATACACACAGTAGGGTTATGATAAAGTTGTGAAGAAAATAGATCTGTGATACAGCTGTGGATAAAGTAAAATTGTTTCACAGATGTGACTGAAGTAGATCTGTGATACAGCTGCGGATAAAGTAAAATTGTTTCACAGCTGTGACTAAAGTAGATCTGTGATACAGCTGCGGATAAAGTTAAATTGTTTCACAGCTGTGACTAAAGTAGATCTGTGATACAGCTGTGGATAAAGAAGAATTATTTCACAACTGTGATTAAAGTAGATATGTGGTACAGCTGTGGATAAAGTATAACTGTCACAGCTGTGATTAAAGTAGATCTGTGAAACTTTTCATTATTGACAATATAAGCCACAGAAATACAGAAATAAAACGTGTGAGAAGAAAGACATCATTGAAACCTCCAACAAAACCACACAAATGGTACCAGCTGTACATTTGTTGAAACCACTACCCATACCATCATTTTGTTCAAATGCTTATTTATTTGTTATGTTTTTGGTTGATGCAGATTTATGTTGTATAATTGACATGGAAGCTGTGATAAAATGGCAATATGTCAGCATTTAGATCCTTTTTGAAGAAATGTATCTTTTCAGTTTGTGATATAATCGAGTATTATATGTCTGTTACATTACAGAGTAATATTTTACCTCTCATTGTGATTGTTATAGCTGCAACGTAAAGTGTCTGATTTGTGCATTCTTCTAATAAAGTAAACAAGTTCAAATAACAACAGCCTTGAGGTGGATTGGTTATTGTGCTAGCCCCATGTATTTATCAGCCAATCAGCACTCAGTTGGGGGTGTGGTCAATGTATTTATCAGCCAATCAGCACTCAGTTGGGGGTGTGGTCAATGTATTTATCAGCCAATCAGCACTCAGTTGGGGGTGTGGTCAATGTATTTATCAGCCAATCAGCACTCAGTTGGGGGTGTAGTAAATAGAATACCAGCCACTTTTACTTTCCAAGACAATTCCTGCTACCTCTTGTAGACTGAGTTGATGTGGGAGGTGGAGTTTAACCATCTGCCCAGCTCCAATGTAGACTGAGTTGATGTGGGAGGTGGAGTTTAACCATCTGCCCAGCTCCAATGTAGACTGAGTTGATGTGGGAGGTGGAGTTTAACCATCTGCCCAGCTCCAATGTAGACTGAGTTGATGTGGGAGGTGGAGTTTAACCATCTGCCCAGCTCCAATGTAGACTGAGTTGATGTGGGAGGTGGAGTTTAACCATCTGCCCAGCTCCAATGTAGACTGAGTTGATGTGGGAGGTGGAGTTTAACCATCTGCCCAGCTCCAATGTAGACTGAGTTGATGTGAGAGGTGGAGTTTAACCATCTGCCCAGCTCCAATGTAGACTGAGTTGATGTGGGAGGTGGAGTTTAACCATCTGCCCAGCTCCAATGTAGACTGAGTTGATGTGAGAGGTGGAGTTTAACCATCTGCCCAGCTCCAATGTAGACTGAGTTGATGTGGGAGGTGGAGTTTAACCATCTGCCCAGCTCCAATGTAGACTGAGTTGATGTGGGAGGTGGAGTTTAACCATCTGCCCAGCTCCAATGTAGACTGAGTTGATGTGAGAGGTGGAGTTTAACCATCTGCCCAGCTCCAATGTAGACTGAGTTGATGTGGGAGGTGGAGTTTAACCATCTGCCCAGCTCCAATGTAGACTGAGTTGATGTGGGAGGTGGAGTTTAACCATCTGCCCAGCTCCAATGTAGACTGAGTTGATGTGAGAGGTGGAGTTTAACCATCTGCCCAGCTCCAATGTAGACTGAGTTGATGTGGGAGGTGGAGTTTAACCATCTGCCCAGCTCCAATGTAGACTGAGTTGATGTGAGAGGTGGAGTTTAACCATCTGCCCAGCTCCAATGTAGACTGAGTTGATGTGAGAGGTGGAGTTTAACCATCTGCCCAGCTTCAATGTAGACTGAGTTGATGTGGGAGGTGGAGTTTAACCATCTGCCCAGCTCCAATATTTCTTATAGAAAGATAATATATCTATATTCCAGTAATAATATTACTAAGATTAACAAAAATAAATAAAGGGCCTGTTTGAGTATACTCCATAATAAATCCCACTGTTTAAACCCCTTGGCTATATTTTGGTACCTTAAAAGACCTCAGGTCCAGATGATATCACAACAGTGATCAGTGGGCGCATAAGAATATGGAATAGACCAAGGTCATAAAGCGGTAGAATATCATATATCATATTATATTAGATATCATATTATACCTCCTGGCTTATGAAAAGTGATGTTTATTGCAATTCTAAAGTAATCAAGAGCTGTAGAATGTGATCAAAATTGAATAATTAGCATATTGAATCACACAAAGAGTTAGGATGAAAATACAACCAGAAATAAGGGGGAAAACATGAGTTTGTTGAAGGCAAGGATACAACAAATGCTGTGTAATTGCTGAACAAGTTAATAGAATGTTTGATAGAAGTAACAGAGACCTACCTACATCTATGTATGCTTAATTGACAACAAAAATGCGTTTTATAGAGTAATACACCTCAGCATGATAAAGATGCTTGCAGATTTCCAGCTTGATGGGACAGATTTGGACTTGTAATAAACATGTACTGCAAACATGTTTCCATAACATTGATAATGAAGTAGGTCAACACCAGACATCTAATGGCGGTGGGAATCCAGAACTAGTGATTGTGTGATGTTGGTGAACCATGACTGTCCATGTTTATTGCCATGGCACAGGATGATACCAGTGTGAAAACCACAAAATTACACCTATCTTCTGAAATTCATATGTTAATATTTTATTATTGTGTATATGTTTTAGTTATATGTTTTGACGTTATAGAAATCAGTAACCCAGCTGAATAAATTATTGTGTAGAATGTTGCAGACATGAATGCTAGGCCAGCTGCACCACGTGATAATAATATCGCAGACAACCAGACCTTCTGCCCAGCTGTTGCAAGACCAAACACAATATGTCCTTCTGAATGAAAAGATTCTGCTCCAGATCACATCATCATGTGTTTTTCATGTATATAATGTTCAGTTTGTCTATTGTTTAGTGTTATCTGGTATTTGCTTCTGACCTTGTCTTCTGTGAGTGTCAGTCAATACCTCAAACTCTCAGTGATGGAAGTCCAGTATTTGGTGCCAGTGTAAGAAGCATTTGTGATGATGTCACTCATTTGTCTCGATCCATTTACAGATGATAACTTTAAGATATCAAAAATCAGCCGTCAGTATTGTGTGACTATAAACAAATGATAACTTTAAGATATCAAAAGCCGGGATGGTTAACCTGGTCGGATGTGTCAGCCTAACGGCGCAAGAACGCAGCTTTGCTGTAAACAGGCACAGCCCAATCACATCCGGAAAAAAATAACTGGATGAACGCAGAAGAAAAAGAAGAAGATATAAAAAGTCAGCCGTCAGTATTGTGCGACTATAAACAGTCAAGTGAGGGACCCTTTTCCATTCCTGAGGTATATTGGGTATAAGGTGCTAGAACCATATTTGTATAGACCAATCTGTGGTGATGTGATCTAGATCATGCCGGCCACCTTTATTTACCAGATCAATTTCTGGTACCAATGGCAAATAATTGGCAGTTAAACCGGACCAAGGGCATTGAGAAGAAAAACAGAAAACTCTGGTCACAAACATGGGAAAACCCTCATTCCATGAAGAGTTAAATGTGCCAGAATTATTGCCTTGAGGGCCCTACTGCTTCCCCAGAGTTCTTAGTTACAGTGAGATGGCTTTAGTTGGTTGAAAGCTGTAGGTCTCCTGGGACAATACCTTGGGATTATGAGAGACAAGTTGGTTGAAAGCTGTAGGTCTCCTGGGACAATACCTTGGGATTATGAGAGATGAGTGTAGCAGTTCCTGTAGGCTGTCAGCCAGCACTGGGTACTAGGGCATGTTTTCACAGTACATGAAGCCAGTAGTTAATATGTTCCAAATAGCTGTGGGTGCTGTGTGTAGCCGACTCACATGAGGTATTAGTGGGCTATCAACTAGGTTGTGTATAGATAAGTGTGTCTATGTAGCAAAGGGTAGGTGGCTTTGTATAAAGCCCACAGAGAATATCTGTGTCGTTGTTTGTTTATAATATATCTATGTACTTGGTACTTTATATCTGCATTTTGGTACACAGGAGATTTTAATAACTTTCTTTTGAATATCTTCATTAAGTATTTCAAATAAATGTGTTTCTACAGTTTCACTGAAAGCTTTATTGCTGTCTTGTGTTGTGTAATGGCAAAATGCTAAAGATGCATATCTCCAGTGACTCAAGTTTATTGTTCTACTGTTTTGTAACTAACTTGTCATGTTCATGTATAATGGAAGTCAGAGAAACTGTGTTTTAGTAACTGGAGATTGCCTTCGTGACAGCATAGTGGGTGTTTCCTAGCGGGTTAGACTCATGCAAATTGTAGAGATGTGAAGTAGTTCTGACTAAAGGAGATATACAGGTAAAGTACAAGGATGTGGGGATGACGTTGACTAAAGTAGATACAAGTAAAAGTAACGATGTTGCGTTGACGTTAACTAAAGGAGATACACGGAAAAGTAACGTGATGTGGGGCTGACGTTGACTAAAAGAGATACAGGTGATGTGATATTGTTCTAAGTAGGTAGTGATACAGTTGGTATTTACAAAGTTTAGAGTCATGCCGTTTCAAAGTTGGTGCAGGTAAGGTGGGTTAATTCTGTTGTAAAGTATACTGTTAAAAGAAAAGAAAAAAGAAACGCAACATTATAATAGCAGTTTCAATTGCGAACTTGTACCAACATTTTATTGACGATGCTGATTCGCCCACTGCAGTAGGTTCTGTGGATGCCGGTCCGTAAGAACAGGACCTCTATAGGGTCTTCTAGGCCAAAGACCAGCGTCGTGCAGCCAACTCCTGACCGTTTGATCTGAAATTCGACGAGTTTCTGGCATTGACTGGACTGTGGAGGACGCAGATGCAAATCAATTCCTAAGGTGACGCAGCCGTATGAAGCGATCTTCGGCAGCAGTTGTGATCTGGGTCTTCCAATGCGCGACCGGTCTGCCACTGAGCCAGTTTCTTAAAATCGCCTCCAAAGGCGACTAATTGTGCTTTTAACCACATTAAATTATCTGGCTACTACACTTTGTGACTGTCCAGCCTATAAACGCCCAATGATATGAGTCGTTGTTCTGTAGTGAGATTAGCCATACTTACGCATTTAATTTTCAACTGAATTTATTCGAGGAGCGTCATGAGCCATACTTGCGCATTGAATTTTCAACTGAATTTATTCGAGGAGCTTCAATCTTGTATAGGCATTTAAAAATATAGTCAGAGAGTTATGTGTTTAGTAAGTCTCACGAGATTATCATGAACCTGTCACGAGTTATTGTCAAAAATGTTTTCTTCTTCTTCTTCTTCTTCTTCTTCTTCTTCTTCTTCTTCTTCTTCTTCTTCTTCTTCTTCTTCTTCTTCTTCTCTTCTTCTTCTTTCGTTCGCTTGAAATATGTCTATAACTGCAATGTTGCCTCTTGTATGAATTTAACTGTCTTTTTTTTTAGTTCACTCAGCGGTCCATAGAGTTTATCTTCCACTGTCGTTCCTCTAGGCCAGAAGGTTTGCCTAGACACGTTGTAATTTGGGCAGTCTTGGAGTATGTGCTCTGCTGTCTGCGACGCCAATCCATACGTGCACATGGCTGATTCACCAATCTCGAATTTTGTATACATGTGGTTGCGTAATCTATTGTGTCCTGTTCTGAGGCGCAGAATAATGACTTGTTCTGGTTTTTCCATAATGTGGTAGTCGTCTTGAGCAGGTTTTGGTGGCTTTCTGACTGATTTAATCATTCTTTTCTTTTGATGGTATGTAACGGGCACACCAGACTTCTTCTTTTGCTCATTCCTTTGCTAATCGATCCGCTCTGTCGTTTCCAGGTATTCCACAGTGGGATGGTATCCCCCTGTATGGTGGCCGTATGCTGACTACTAAGTTCAGAAAGTAGTGTCCTTAGTACTGGCAATTTCCTAGACAGGAGCGCCTCGAGTACTGATTTTGAATCTGTCAATAGCACCACAGGTTGTGTACGACGGCTGGTATTTAGTAATTTCTCTGTTGCTATCTTGATTACCTCAATTTCAGCATCATAGTTATGCAGTACTTTCCTGTCGGTACTCTGTCTGTGACCCTAGTATTATTTGGGTAGTCTATGTACATTCCCGCTCCTCCATTCCGAACAACATTTTGTGCTGACCCATCTGCGTAGACTCGGATCCAGAGGTCCTGTGGGTATTCGTCATCAAGGAAGCTGAGAGTGGCTGTTCTGCGCTGTAAACTGTTCTGTTCTTCCTTGTCAAATATCCCTCTCACTTTTGTCTGGATATGTAGTGATAGTCTATGTTTATTTTTCCATGGAGTTCGCTCTGGTATAGTATTCAGTGGGATACCAACTGTGGGCAGATCGGTGGTTTCTCTGCAGAGTCGTTTAGCCAAAAAAAAAAAATGTTGTTTTGACCTCTTTCATGACCTCACGAATCATGAGGTGAGTACAATTCAGGAAACAACGAGAAGTTAATGATCAGATGGACACAGTCGGTAGGTTATCTGATGTCCAATCAGCGAATATCTTTTATGAAAATAACACCAAAAATGTTGCGTTTTTAAAAAAAAATAAAATTTTGAACAGTTTATAAGACGAGATTACGCTGACCCTGGGGAGGGGGGGGGGGGGGGGGGGGTCGATGCTGAATGCCATGAGTGGTTGTAAAGTGCACTGAGAAGTGATCTTGTTTTGTAAAGTAGATGCAGGTAAAGTAGAGTAATATGAAAGCATGCAGGTAAACTGTAGCGATGATTTTATTGGATGTTGATGTAGGTTAGGTGTGGGTTGATTTTGGAGTAGGTAAAGTGAGGGTTGATGTTATGTAATGTTGGCTTCAGTAACGTGTGGGTTTATGGTCAGTTGAGGTAAAGTGTAGTAGGCTCCTATGTAAACCAGGCGTAGATAAAGCGTGAGGTGGTGTTGTATCCGTAGGTGTAGGTAAAGCGTGTGGTGGTGGTGATGATGTATTTTATATGTGTAGGTAAAGTATGGGTTGAGTGATTAACTTGAATTGACATCATTGTTCACAGAAACAGCGAGCAAGGGCTCTGTAGCCATCAGTATATCTCAGAATCTGTCTTCTTGTTGTTTTCATGATAGGCTGATTGTGGCTGTTTTCATAACGAGCTGATCGTGATTGTTCTCACAACGAGCTGATCGGGATTGTTCTCATAACGAGCTGATATTGGTTGTTCTCATGATGATCTGATCGTGGTTGTTATCGTGATGAGCTAATCGTAGATATTCTGAAATTTTCGTCGCACCTGTCCCTGCCTCCACACATAAAGCCAAATGCCAAAACTCTGAGACATCTTCGTTCATTATCTTGTGTGTGAGCAGCCCTCATCAGCCTGCCATATTTGATGCACATTGTCATCTATTATCCTTATTGTGTTCACATGCGGTGCCATTGATGTTAAACACCTGTCATTATCCTTGCGCAGTCGGGGTTGTAGGTCCAGTGAGGCCTTGAAGATTTGATATACTCGTATAAGCTGACCACACCACGACAGACCCGTTGAAGCCAAGGCTGAAGATCAGACACAGTTGTAGCTCCTGCTTATGCATTTGAAGGCAGTCATCCATGAGCTGATGTCGCTGCCTTATATAACAACAGATATAACAACAAGATAGGGATTTCTTTGGCAGCAGGTGAATCTCAGTGGCCAAATGGTCAGGCTATATGCCTCATGCTCAGAGGGTTGTATGTTCGCGGTTGAATGCCGTCATTCAGTTCATGGGTGATTTTCTTTTTTTCCTAGATTCCCTGTGGCTCATCACCGGAGCTAAGTTTTTGGCAGAAAGCTGATTTGTGGGGAGACACCAAGCTAGATGGGATAACATGTGGTGTAATGAAGATAATCCTGTTGCCTTTCAATCCCTTCTGATGTTCTGGATTTTTCACCTGGCGAATGAACGGACTCACTAACTGAACCTAGAAAAGCCATCTCAACTGATTCTCTTAGCAAGAAATTCAGATAGGGTGTTGTACAAGAATGTACATGGAAGTTCAACAATTAAATGATGACAACCATGGAGAAAATGCATTAAATATGCTGACATTACCAGTCAACCTGTCAGTAGTTATATATGATGCCTACTCCCCCCCAAAATTGTGGAGCTTGTGGAGCGCTCCGTGTGGAGCTTGTGGAGTGCTCCACGTGGAGCTGGGTGGTGTCTGGTGGTGCTGGGATGATGTGGAGTTTGTGGAGCCTGTGGAGGGTGGTCAAGGGACCCCTCTTAGTTGTGTCTTTGGCTTGTTAAGCTCGGTATTTTTGGCGGGTAAAATTTTTTTAAAAAGAAAAAAGTCTGATCTAATGAGCTGATGGTCTCATCATGTGTGTATGTGGCCAGGGTGGAGTGGAAGGAGCCGGCGTAAATAGTAAGCTGCAAAGAAGGTGGTGCAGTCCCCCTATGTAGTAGTCACTTGACAGGTCAGCACCCGAGTGACCACGAGTCCGATCATCGGTGTAACGAGTAGTGGGGTATCTACTGGATGCTAACAACGGACAACCGACTGTGTCTTTAAAATGTCAAAACTTAAAAACCACACAGAGATGTACATGCACAATGTGGGACAAAAAATCAATACTGATTCTCCTAACAACTAATCCAGTGGCTTATCGTCGTCGTAATGAACTAGGTGGGTTATTAATAATGCTATATATAAACCGGGCGGGGTGGTCGGGGCTAGCGCGGGCGACGAACGCGGGGGCGACCACGACCGGGTGGTTGCGTGGGCGCGGGTTCGAACCCTCGAGCCGCTCCGGGTGTCGTATGAAAATTGTAATAAGTAAAAATGTAAATAATTCGGATGTATGAGCTATAGTGGTTCGTAGTGTCTTATACATTATCATCATATAAATTACACCGCTTCAAATGAAAACCTTAGCAAAGAAAAGATGGCCGAAGTAAAGGTTGTGTT
Source organism: Cepaea nemoralis (assembly GCA_014155875.1). Classification (NCBI taxonomy): domain Eukaryota; kingdom Metazoa; phylum Mollusca; class Gastropoda; order Stylommatophora; family Helicidae; genus Cepaea; species Cepaea nemoralis. The sequence continues at coordinate 418,587 of JACEFZ010025087.1, forward strand.
GGGCGTGGCTTAGTGTTATACGTTGTTAAGGGTTGGTTGAGTGACGAGTAACTAGGTAAGTGCTTCCAAACACTATCATGGGGTTCGAATCCCGGTAGGGCGGTCTAGTGGTAGAAGAAAAAGTGATAATGTTTTTGTTACTTAGTTGTGATATAGAGCTATGTGTAGCAAAGGAGAGGTGGTGTGTTGGATAAGCTTAGGTGGTACCCCAGACGAGGTGACAGGGTCGAAGCTCGGTGCTGTGCCACTGGTAAGGGTAATAGGCATCAGCGTGTGGGGTGTCTAGCTGGTCATACGGGTTAGGATTCGGGACGGTTTGTCTCTCCGTATCGCTGTGTCCACAAGTCCGAGGGAAAAACAGGCATCTGACTTCACAGCTTAACTTAACATAACAAATTGGAGAACATAAGATACCCATACACGACGCCAGCTGTGACAAAACCAATAATATCCATCTGTATATATGTCTAATCCAGGGGGATTATCGTCGTCGTAATGAACTAGTTGGTTTATTAATGTTATTGATGTATCCGCCATGGCAAATAGTTCGCAAGATTAATAAAAGTTCATATAAATATCGATAGGGGATTAAGAGCTTAACACCTATTGTCGGGCCATCCACAGAAAATCAATACCACCACGCTAGATTCTTCTCATAATTGCGACCAGTGGCTTATAGATGTAACCGTTATTGCAGATGCAGTTGTGTGCAGACTAATCTACCAGGTCACGTGGGCTAGGCCATTTCGACAAAAACTGTGAATAAATACGGTAGAATATTCACTATACAAAGCAGTCTCTACCAACCTAGCAGATCGGGGAAACTAGACAGGACAACCTCTTGTTACGAGTCCACAGCAGCATATATCGTGTATAAAACAACCATCCTGTGTCAGGCAGAAGGACCTCTTTTTGACAACACCAAAACAGATCTCATCAAGTAGCAAGTCACTAATTGTAAGTTGGATGTTGATAAATCTTTCACATTTTCATTATATTTCTTCATGTCGACACACCATTAACCTAACAATACTAGTATAATACAGGGGGATATATAGGACTAGATGTATATCTGATGAGGAAACAACAAAACATTGTCTTAATATTTCATATTAGGCTATGTCTCTCTTCTCTCGTTTTTCTATGTCCGAGTCATCCTGGGGCTATCGAGTAAAACCAAAGAACACCCCGACATCAATATAACATAAACCAGTCTCGAAAAGCAGCATAGGCGCGTGTAAATAACTCATCACATTGTCCGACTAAGCTTTTCTCATAGTCATAGAGGAGAGATGTGATCAACGACGCTAGTCAGGGGAAGGCGTGAAGTCAAATTTGCACCTGAAAAATACGTTTTCATGTCATATGTATATATGAAGCTATATACAGGCGATCTCTAAGGACACATTTCCTCATGTCACAGTTTACAAATTATGGAAGTCGCTCAAATTTATACATTTAGAGTGAAAAAACCATATTGTAGATACGGTATTTCATATCTTCATGTGGGACTTGGTCATTTGTTGTTCTATCTGGTCATGGTATGTATATTTTCCACACATCTCCACTGATGTATTTCATCTTGTCTGCTCATTGCCCACGCTTCACAACCCTACACAAGTGCAGGTTCTATGAAAGACAGAGACAATGTGTGGATATTATTAACCAAAAGGAGAAACAATGTATAGCAAAGTAAGGAAATTGCTCTCAGAAATTATCGACTCGACCTATCAACTTGACTAATTAACCTCACATATTCCCTACTGACTCTCCCACTTTGCCCAATCGCTATTACAACTTGTCGACTGCCTCTCACAAAATGCCCACGGGGGCTTACTATATGTATTATATAGCCACACTCAAGCGCTCTCACAGTCACAAGAATAATGAAACACAGGAATTTAAGCCTGTTTTTTATTCAACATTTTTTCTTTTCTTTTTGATGTACAGTCAAAGTGTAGAAATTCGCCCAACCACCTTGTTGCTGAAGTATCCAAGGACTTAGTTTATCAGTCATATATTCGCCTACAGATTTAGCGAAGCGTTCTTCCAACACCTGGACATTCACATCTGCATTGTAAGAATTTTCAACCAGATGCTTACCCAGACGCATGGCAAATGCAAACAGCATAATTATTCTCCCATAGTTGATGACGTTATCGCCAAAGAGTTCATCACCAACTGAAACAAAACTTGGAAAACGTGTTCGGGTTTGATACTGCATACTAGTCTCGTGAACAACTCATCGTGTTGTTTGGCTATTTGACCTACTAAATTAGACAAAGTCGAGTTACTTGCCCTTGTAGAATTGTAGGAGCTAATAATAGTCAACGCCATATTCACCATCTCGTTGTGAACGAGTTTCAAAACCACCGTTGCTTGTGTCATTATTATACTGCTAGCTAACTTACACCCAAAAAAAATCAAACGATGACTAACCATCAAAAATCTGAGTCAGTAGCGTGATACTTGATGCAAAGTGTTCAAATGGGCTAATACTATCACCCGACAGGTTAATAAATAGAAACAATATCAATAACCAAAACAGAATGAACACACACACACACACACACGATGCCCATGGTCAAAGAGAGTAATAATTTCAGCCTCTTCGCTTTTGGTGCTCCAGCTGATAATGAGAGGGGCGATCGTATCCAGCAAAGATTATTGATCAAGACTGTTGATCTCCAGCCTGTGAACTCCTCGGTCTTAGAAAATATCAGCCTGGCAGTGACCACAATATATATAATACGTGCAACTGTGCAGTCTTAAAGGAAACACCTACATCATCAACTTCTACTGGAGAAAGTAATGTTACAGATGGTTCAAAGTCAAATGTTTCTGTAGGAAGCAACCAGTCAGTAGGAATGACTTCACATTGTGAATATTTATCAAACTTGTCAGTTGACAATTGTTACTTGCTTGAAGGCAATTACAACAGTTCTAATTCCCAGAACTGTAAGTTAGTCGCAGAGTCCAAACCAGCAGTGGGTGATAATACAGCCCAACTTGCCTTACAAACCGGTTTAAACCTGACATCAGTTTTGTCAGCGCCCAGAAAAATTGTCAAAAAAGGACGTCCTTCTTCCAAAAAGCAAAAGAAACGTCAAAGAGAAAAACGAAAACATGGAGTACAACACTTGCAAACGAAAGAAATTCCTGACCCCACTCACACTGGCTGTGACACAGAGCAAAGACTTCATTCCCAAAACATGGTATTGGTGTGCGAGCAGATAAATAAATTATATTCTTCCACAGTATCACCTTGTAATCCTAAATTTGAAACTACCCATGAAACTTTCAACTCACCATGCACAATGACACGTGTTTTTTGTAGACTGATATCATATTCAGAAGATGAAAATTGTTTTGAAGCTGATGATGACTCTTGCTTCTTTACCCCAGCTCTATCATTAGACATTTTGTTCTGCAAGAAACCTACTTCGGGTAGTCAGGCAGCAGTAGATCTACAAGAACCAACATTCGATTTGCTTGATGATATGTCTTCAGATGAGAATGTTGACCTTCTGTCTAGTAGTCATGGCCCAGACTCTGAGTCTCTCAAGAAGATTAATGCATTATGGAATGAAAACTATCCTACGGCTGGTTTCCGAAGTTGTTCCTCTGACTCAACAGATGAAATACAACACCCAACGATTAAGGTTTGTATAAATAGTACCTTTCATGATCATAGTCACGCTATAGTATAACTTTCCCTTTCTCAAGTCGAGGCCAAAGAAGGTCGACAGTCTGCTTTTGATGCAAGTTATATGTTCTCTTTGTGAGTTTTCATCCACGATGTCTTTATTACACTATTTATCCGTTCAATGTATTTTCGGCAGTCTTCTATAAAATCACTGATCTGTAAATTCCACACAATTTCTCGACTTTCTTATATAAACCACACAATCAGTATAATAAACGAGAGCACTGGAAAATACTTTATTTAACATAATTTCGTATGCGTCTCAGCTTATATACCACTACTTATGGATAAGTATAAGCGCATGTCATTATGTTTTTCACCGTAAACAGTTGCGTTTGATTAAGATTTTGCCACTTTCATAGTGAGGTGTATATGTTGAAGTTATTTAACTTTCACTATAAATAGCTATTATCTGTTAGGGTTTTGTAACTTTCACTGTCCATTAATGACTAGGTATTGAAGTCTTGTAAGTTTCAATGTGATTTTCTCCTCCACAGGTTAATTTTGCACCAGAACCTCACCTCTTGACAGTTCATATAGTTGGCACCGAAGAACGCAATGGTAACTGGCATCATGTAATCAGAGAACGTGAGAATTTTGAAAGGTGTATTCTAGAGTTGGAACAAATTCTGACCCCAGTCCTAGGGGCTAGTCACAGAATCAAAGTCTTGGAGCAGAGAAAAAGTCCAGAACAATTGTGAAGGCTGCATAGTCTAATTATATTTTATATGTTTCTCTCTGTCATAGTAAAACAGTTATAACAAGAAACAAACTTGTATGCTTTTCTTAATTTAACACGCGTTTTCATGTCTTTGTGTCTTTGTAGTTTTGTGGTCTTGTTCTTGTGTATGTGAGCTTGTTAAGCAAATGAGGGGGAAAACATTGACCTAGTAGAGAAATATTTCATCCAAGCTTATAAATAGCTGATCCATAAGAACCAACGCCAGCATTTTCCCTCTTTTTACATCACCGAAAACTTCAACTTACCAGTCCAGAGTAGCTGCTAAAGAACTCATTATACAGACTACTCACGCATCTGGCCACACTCTTGGTTGTTGTCTTCTAACATAAAATATCTCTGTCTTTCGTAGCTGTCTTCACAACTTTTCTATGTAGCACCACTAACTACTCCAAACCTTCGTTGCACACGAGCTCCAATGAAACACTGATAACAACATTTATGATAATGCAATCTGTGGCTCCCACCTGGGATAGTTTCCATATCATCTGAGTATTCGTCAGCAAAGAGCTATTACCCATGGCTGACATCTTCAACTTTCTATACCACAATGACTTCTACACTAACCGTCCATTGTTCCATCTTTCAACAATACAAAGGGTGTTCTCGAAGTCTAACTAACATAATATTTCTTACTTTATCCACCTCTTTCACACGTTGTAATTTCACAGCTGCAATAACGACAAGTCTGCAACCAACACTGTCTGTTATGAAGTCGACCATTCTTAAAACCACGTCTGTCTTAATGAGCCCTTGAATACTCTCTACCAGATCTTATAACCGACTTTCAACTTTTCATACCAAATAACATTAACACTCTTTTTGATTACAGAACAACCGATTTTCTGCTGACTAGGCAGGTTTCTCAATCTAATGGAGATAAATCACCTGTCCTCCTAACATACTAGGCACTATTCTAGACAAAGAATATGGTCATCAACCAGCACCCCTAAGAAGAACTTGAAAACACCAACAGAGATTGGGTTCCTGAGACGAATTCCTTGGACTACCAGAGTAACTAACGCTGATCGCCTAAAAGAGCCTACAAAACATAGAGCCTTATATACATCAAACACAAAAAACTTTTTCTTACTAACCCTAACTATGCATCATCTAGCCCTAACCCTAACCCTAACTATACATCATGTAACCCTAACTCTAACCCTAACCCCTAACCCTAACTATACATCATGTAACCCTAACTATAACCCTAACCCCTAACCCTAACCCTAACTATACAGCAAATACAACAACTTCCGTCTTAAGAGACATAGATACAAAACAGTGTTAGAAATGGAAAAAGTTAAAATTTAATTAAAATTTAAAACTAATAAATCGCAATTTTATTGCGTAAGATGTAAGCTTGCTATATGTCCTATACCTAACCTATACATATACCTAGCCTATATATGTATATTAAGTGAAGCGAGCAATAAAATTGCGATTTATTAGTTTTAAATTTTAATTAAATTTTAACTTTTTCCATTTCTAACACTGTTTTGTATCTATGTCTCTTAAGACGGAAGTTGTTGTATTTGCTGTATAGTTAGGGTTAGGGTTAGGGGTTAGGGTTATAGTTAGGGTTACATGATGTATAGTTAGGGTTAGGGGTTAGGGTTAGAGTTAGGGTTACATGATGTATAGTTAGGGTTAGGGTTAGGGCTAGATGATGCATAGTTAGGGTTAGTAAGAAAAAGTTTTTTGTGTTTGATGTATATAAGGCTCTATGTTTTGTAGGCTCTTTTAGGCGATCAGCGTTAGTTACTCTGGTAGTCCAAGGAATTCGTCTCAGGAACCCAATCTCTGTTGGTGTTTTCAAGTTCTTCTTAGGGGTGCTGGTTGATGACCATATTCTTTGTCTAGAATAGTGCCTAGTATGTTAGGAGGACAGGTGATTTATCTCCATTAGATTGAGAAACCTGCCTAGTCAGCAGAAAATCGGTTGTTCTGTAATCAAAAAGAGTGTTAATGTTATTTGGTATGAAAAGTTGAAAGTCGGTTATAAGATCTGGTAGAGAGTATTCAAGGGCTCATTAAGACAGACGTGGTTTTAAGAATGGTCGACTTCATAACAGACAGTGTTGGTTGCAGACTTGTCGTTATTGCAGCTGTGAAATTACAACGTGTGAAAGAGGTGGATAAAGTAAGAAATATTATGTTAGTTAGACTTCGAGAACACCCTTTGTATTGTTGAAAGATGGAACAATGGACGGTTAGTGTAGAAGTCATTGTGGTATAGAAAGTTGAAGATGTCAGCCATGGGTAATAGCTCTTTGCTGACGAATACTCAGATGATATGGAAACTATCCCAGGTGGGAGCCACAGATTGCATTATCATAAATGTTGTTATCAGTGTTTCATTGGAGCTCGTGTGCAACGAAGGTTTGGAGTAGTTAGTGGTGCTACATAGAAAAGTTGTGAAGACAGCTACGAAAGACAGAGATATTTTATGTTAGAAGACAACAACCAAGAGTGTGGCCAGATGCGTGAGTAGTCTGTATAATGAGTTCTTTAGCAGCTACTCTGGACTGGTAAGTTGAAGTTTTCGGTGATGTAAAAAGAGGGAAAATGCTGGCGTTGGTTCTTATGGATCAGCTATTTATAAGCTTGGATGAAATATTTCTCTACTAGGTCAATGTTTTCCCCCTCATTTGCTTAACAAGCTCACATACACAAGAACAAGACCACAAAACTACAAAGACACAAAGACATGAAAACGCGTGTTAAATTAAGAAAAGCATACAAGTTTGTTTCTTGTTATAACTGTTTTACTATGACAGAGAGAAACATATAAAATATAATTAGACTATGCAGCCTTCACAATTGTTCTGGACTTTTTCTCTGCTCCAAGACTTTGATTCTGTGACTAGCCCCTAGGACTGGGGTCAGAAATTGTTCCAACTCTAGAATACACCTTTCAAAATTCTCACGTTCTCTGATTACATGATGCCAGTTACCATTGCGTTCTTCGGTGCCAACTATATGAACTGTCAAGAGGTGAGGTTCTGGTGCAAAATTAACCTGTGGAGGAGAAAATCACATTGAAACTTACAAGACTTCAATACCTAGTCATTAATGGACAGTGAAAGTTACAAAACCCTAACAGATAATAGCTATTTATAGTGAAAGTTAAATAACTTCAACATATACACCTCACTATGAAAGTGGCAAAATCTTAATCAAACGCAACTGTTTACGGTGAAAAACATAATGACATGCGCTTATACTTATCCATAAGTAGTGGTATATAAGCTGAGACGCATACGAAATTATGTTAAATAAAGTATTTTCCAGTGCTCTCGTTTATTATACTGATTGTGTGGTTTATATAAGAAAGTCGAGAAATTGTGTGGAATTTACAGATCATTGATTTTATAGAAGACTGCCGAAAATACATTGAACGGATAAATAGTGTAATAAAGACATCGTGGATGAAAACTCACAAAGAGAACATATAACTTGCATCAAAAGCAGACTGTCGACCTTCTTTGGCCTCGACTTGAGAAAGGGAAAGTTATACTATAGCGTGACTATGATCATGAAAGGTACTATTTATACAAACCTTAATCGTTGGGTGTTGTATTTCATCTGTTGAGTCAGAGGAACAACTTCGGAAACCAGCCGTAGGATAGTTTTCATTCCATAATGCATTAATCTTCTTGAGAGACTCAGAGTCTGGGCCATGACTACTAGACAGAAGGTCAACATTCTCATCTGAAGACATATCATCAAGCAAATCGAATGTTGGTTCTTGTAGATCTACTGCTGCCTGACTACCCGAAGTAGGTTTCTTGCAGAACAAAATGTCTAATGATAGAGCTGGGGTAAAGAAGCAAGAGTCATCATCAGCTTCAAAACAATTTTCATCTTCTGAATATGATATCAGTCTACAAAAAACACGTGTCATTGTGCATGGTGAGTTGAAAGTTTCATGGGTAGTTTCAAATTTAGGATTACAAGGTGATACTGTGGAAGAATATAATTTATTTATCTGCTCGCACACTAATACCATGTTTTGGGAATGAAGTCTTTGCTCTGTGTCACATCCAGTGTGAGTGGGGTCAGGAATTTCTTTCGTTTGCAAGTGTTGTACTCCATGTTTTCGTTTTTCTCTTTGACGTTTCTTTTGCTTTTTGGAAGAAGGACGTCCTTTTTTGACAATTTTTCTGGGCGCTGACAAAACTGATGTCAGGTTTAAACCGGTTTGTAAGGCAAGTTGGGCTGTATTATCACCCACTGCTGGTTTGGACTCTGCGACTAACTTACAGTTCTGGGAATTAGAACTGTTGTAATTGCCTTCAAGCAAGTAACAATTGTCAACTGACAAGTTTGATAAATATTCACAATGTGAAGTCATTCCTACTGACTGGTTGCTTCCTACAGAAACATTTGACTTTGAACCATCTGTAACATTACTTTCTCCAGTAGAAGTTGATGATGTAGGTGTTTCCTTTAAGACTGCACAGTTGCACGTATTATATATATTGTGGTCACTGCCAGGCTGATATTTTCTAAGACCGAGGAGTTCACAGGCTGGAGATCAACAGTCTTGATCAATAATCTTTGCTGGATACGATCGCCCCTCTCATTATCAGCTGGAGCACCAAAAGCGAAGAGGCTGAAATTATTACTCTCTTTGACCATGGGCATCGTGTGTGTGTGTGTGTGTGTTCATTCTGTTTTGGTTATTGATATTGTTTCTATTTATTAACCTGTCGGGTGATAGTATTAGCCCATTTGAACACTTTGCATCAAGTATCACGCTACTGACTCAGATTTTTGATGGTTAGTCATCGTTTGATTTTTTTTTTTGGTGTAAGTTAGCTAGCAGTATAATAATGACACAAGCAACGGTGGTTTTGAAACACGTTCACAACGAGATGGTGAATATGGCGTTGACTATTATTAGCTCCTACAATTCTACAAGGGCAAGTAACTCGACTTTGTCTAATTTAGTAGGTCAAATAGCCAAACAACACGATGAGTTGTTCACGAGACTAGTATGCAGTATCAAACCCGAACACGTTTTCCAAGTTTTTGTTTCAGTTGGTGATGAACTCTTTGGCGATAACGTCATCAACTATGGGAGAATAATTATGCTGTTTGCATTTGCCATGCGTCTGGGTAAGCATCTGGTTGAAAATTCTTACAATGCAGATGTGAATGTCCAGGTGTTGGAAGAACGCTTCGCTAAATCTGTAGGCGAATATATGACTGATAAACTAAGTCCTTGGATACTTCAGCAACAAGGTGGTTGGGCGAATTTCTACACTTTGACTGTACATCAAAAAGAAAAGAAAAAATGTTGAATAAAAAACAGGCTTAAATTCCTGTGTTTCATTATTCTTGTGACTGTGAGAGCGCTTGAGTGTGGCTATATAATACATATAGTAAGCCCCCGTGGGCATTTTGTGAGAGGCAGTCGACAAGTTGTAATAGCGATTGGGCAAAGTGGGAGAGTCAGTAGGGAATATGTGAGGTTAATTAGTCAAGTTGATAGGTCGAGTCGATAATTTCTGAGAGCAATTTCCTTACTTTGCTATACATTGTTTCTCCTTTTGGTTAATAATATCCACACATTGTCTCTGTCTTTCATAGAACCTGCACTTGTGTAGGGTTGTGAAGCGTGGGCAATGAGCAGACAAGATGAAATACATCAGTGGAGATGTGTGGAAAATATACATACCATGACCAGATAGAACAACAAATGACCAAGTCCCACATGAAGATATGAAATACCGTATCTACAATATGCTTTTTTCACTCTAAATGTATAAATTTGAGCGACTTCCTATAATTTGTAAACTGTGACATGAGGAAATGTGTCCTTAGAGATCGCCTGTATATAGCTTCATATATACATATGACATGAAAACGTATTTTTCAGGTGCAAATTTGACTTCACGCCTTCCCCTGACTAGCGTCGTTGATCACATCTCTCCTCTATGACTATGAGAAAAGCTTAGTCGGACAATGTGATGAGTTATTTACACGCGCCTATGCTGCTTTTCGAGACTGGTTTATGTTATATTGATGTCGGGGTGTTCTTTGGTTTTACTCGATAGCCCCAGGATGACTCGGACATAGAAAAACGAGAGAAGGGAGACATAGCCTAATATGAAATATTAAGACAATGTTTTGTTGTTTCCTCATCAGATATACATCTAGTCCTATATATCCCCCTGTATTATACTAGTATTGTTAGGTTAATGGTGTGTCGACATGAAGAAATATAATGAAAATGTGAAAGATTTATCAACATCCAACTTACATTTAATGACTTGCTACTTGATGAGATCTGTTTTGGTGTTGTCAAAAAGAGGTCCTTCTGCCTGACACAGGATGGTTGTTTTATACACGATATATGCTGCTGTGGACTCGTAACAAGAGGTTGTCCTGTCTAGTTTCCCCGATCTGCTAGGTTGGTAGAGACTGCTTTGTATAGTGAATATTCTACCGTATTTATTCACAGTTTTTGTCGAAATGGCCTAGCCCACGTGACCTGGTAGATTAGTCTGCACACAACTGCATCTGCAATAACGGTTACATCTATAAGCCACTGGTCGCAATTATGAGAAGAATCTAGCGTGGTGGTATTGATTTTCTGTGGATGGCCCGACAATAGGTGTTAAGCTCTTAATCCCCTATCGATATTTATATGAACTTTTATTAATCTTGCGAACTATTTGCCATGGCGGATACATCAATAACATTAATAAACCAACTAGTTCATTACGACGACGATAATCCCCCTGGATTAGACATATATACAGATGGATATTATTGGTTTTGTCACAGCTGGCGTCGTGTATGGGTATCTTATGTTCTCCAATTTGTTATGTTAAGTTAAGCTGTGAAGTCAGATGCCTGTTTTTCCCTCGGACTTGTGGACACAGCGATACGGAGAGACAAACCGTCCCGAATCCTAACCCGTATGACCAGCTAGACACCCCACACGCTGATGCCTATTACCCTTACCAGTGGCACAGCACCGAGCTTCGACCCTGTCACCTCGTCTGGGGTACCACCTAAGCTTATCCAACACACCACCTCTCCTTTGCTACACATAGCTCTATATCACAACTAAGTAACAAAAACATTATCACTTTTTCTTCTACCACTAGACCGCCCTACCGGGATTCGAACCCCATGATAGTGTTTGGAAGCACTTACCTAGTTACTCGTCACTCAACCAACCCTTAACAACGTATAACACTAAGCCACGCCCACCACAACCTTTACTTCGGCCATCTTTTCTTTGCTAAGGTTTTCATTTGAAGCGGTGTAATTTATATGATGATAATGTATAAGACACTACGAACCACTATAGCTCATACATCCGAATTATTTACATTTTTACTTATTACAATTTTCATACGACACCCGGAGCGGCTCGAGGGTTCGAACCCGCGCCCACGCAACCACCCGGTCGTGGTCGCCCCCGCGTTCGTCGCCCGCGCTCGCCCCTGCGCTCGCTCGCCCCGGTTTATATATAGCATTATTAATAACCCACCTAGTTCATTACGACGACGATAAGCCACTGGATTAGTTGTTACGAGAATCAGTATTGATTTTTTGTCCCACATTGTGCATGTACATCTCTGTGTGTTTTTAAGTTTTGACATTTTAAAGACACAGTCGGTTGTCCGTTGTTAGCACCAGTAGATACCCCACTACTCGTTACACCGATGATCGGACTCGTGGTCACTCGGGTGCTGACCGGTCAAGTGACTAACTACATAGGGGACTAGCACCACCTTCTTTGCGCTTACTATTTACGCCGGCTCCTTCCACTCCACCCTGGCCACATACACACATGATGAGACCATCAGCTCATTAGATCAGACTTTTTTCTTTTTAAAAAAATTTACCCGCCAAAAACAACGAGCTTAACAACCCAAAGACACAACTAAGAGGGGTCCCTTGACCACCCTCCACAGGCTCCACAAACTCCACATCATCCCAGCACCACCAGACACCACCCAGCTCCACGTGGAGCACTCCACAAGCTCCACACGGAGCGCTCCACAAGCTCCACGTGGAGGCTCCACAATTTTGGGGGGAGTAGGCATCATATATAACTACTGACAGGTTGACTGGTAATGTCAGCATATTTAATGCATTTTCTCCATGGTTGTCATCATTTAATTGTTGAACTTCCATGTACATTCTTGTACAACACCCTATCTGAATTTCTTGCTAAGAGAATCAGTTGAGATGGCTTTTCTAGGTTCAGTTAGTGAGTCCGTTCATTCGCCAGGTGAAAAATCCAGAACATCAGAAGGGATTGAAAGGCAACAGGATTATCTTCATTACACCACATGTTATCCCATCTAGCTTGGTGTCTCCCCACAAATCAGCTTTCTGCCAAAAACTTAGCTCCGGTGATGAGCCACAGGGAGTCTAGGAAAAAAAGAAAATCACCCATGAACTGAATGACGGCATTCAACCGCGAACATACAACCCTCTGAGCATGAGGCATATAGCCTGACCATTTGGCCACTGAGATTCACCTGCTGCCAAAGAAATCCCTATCTTGTTGTTATATCTTTGATGTTAGCTAAGTTTCTAAATGAGGGATGCTTGTCATCATTGGGCTGTTGCATGCAGTCTTTAGCCTGGAGCCTGCACCTGATTTAGAGGTCTAACCATCGGTCTTAGTGTCCTCTCTAGTACACCCAGGAATAATCCTCATGCCTCTGCTTGTCTTCTAAGGTAAATTGTTAGGGCGATAAGGTAAGGTATACGATACATGGAGTACAAAGAAGTCTTGTCTGAAAGTCACAACCGCAGTCATGTGTGAATTGTGCTCCTTCTATACAAGGAGAGAGAAATGGCAGTTAGCACCAGAGTCAGTATCATTTCTTGCATTTGTTTCTTTGTATGTTTTCCATGTCTTTTTTCCCCAGCCATTTACAGTTGTAACAAAAATGTTTGGTATTAAAACACGTTACTTGCTGTTTGTGATGTTTTATTTCACCCGTGTATCTGATATGACATGGGGTGAGGGGGCAGAGTTGGTTATTTCGTCTGTATATCTGGTCTGACATGGGGAAAGGGGCAGAGTTGATTTAACATGACACCATCTACCTGCAATCATAATAGATAACAACAGCAAAGCATAACTGCTAATTAACTAACTACACTAAGGCTGTCAATCCAAAAGACTGGAATTTCTAAACGGATGAAAAGAGTCTCTATCTTTCACAACCATGTCTAACGGGCAAAAGTTCTTGCTGGTGGTCTTTCACAATCCCCTTTTGCACAAAGTCACGAGATGACATATCGGTATGCAGAAAATTTTGGCCCACACCCGTCACAAAACACTGACCATCTGTCACATCACTTTGACCATCTGTCACAAGTCTAACCCTCAAGTCACCCTCTAACTGTTCAGCCACACTGACACAAGGAGACTTCCATTGTCCCCTCCTCCTCCGCCTCTTCCTGCGAAAGAAATTTCTCTGGTTGCCACACATAACCATCCGGCTATCAGAAGTTGACACTGCACCCACCTGGACTGCTGGGGCTGATCCTTTAGAAGGATCAACCTGGGGCGGACTCTGTTGTCGCTTAATGCCCAGCTTGTCTTGGTGGCTTACGCTGGCAAATGCTTCGCTACAATTGACTCCAGAGGGGTTCTGAATAACACTAACCCCTCTCTTCGGACACCTGTTCTGGAGGTGTGTGCGGCTTCGACAAACATTGCACCTCTTGCGTTGTACCTTGGGCTGCAGCAACGAATCAGCTAAGGCTCTCATCCGACCTAGCTTAGCTCGAAGTTCCTCCACCACCACATCATCATGCTGGACCCCTTGACACCGACCACTGGCATTAGGCCACCTCTCTGAACTGTAATCTTGACGTTCTACATATTGGTATGTACAGACTTCTGGAGCTAACGACACACTAGTCCATCGCATTGCCAAGTCTCTAACACAGAGGAAAGTCACTGCAGGATCTTGCGATATCCTCTCCTCTGCCATTCTCCTGCTGAGAACATTATGTAGTTTTGCAACAAACCAGTCTCTTAGGATCACTGGATCCCAAGCAACCATGCCCCTCTTTCTATGAGCTTCCAGCACCAAACGAAAAGCTTTGTGGACCCGGTGAGAGAAATCCATGATGGATTCCTCTGCATCTTGTGTTACTTGAAAGAAAGCCGCAGCCAGTTCCACCATGCTGCGCTGCTCTCCATATACCTGCTGAATGGTCTGCAGCATCTCCTCAGGGTCATTACAAGCTGACCTAAGTTCAAGTTCCGCCCACACACTGGGAGCAACACTTTCACAAATAATGTCCACTTTATCTTCATCGCACACCGCACCAGCCCTCCAGGCAGATCTCACCTTCCTCACATACTTCTCAACAGCTGGCCCACCTTGCCGGCCAAAACAAGGTACTTCTATCTTCACAGGTGCCACTATGTACCTGACTTCACCAGTGGGCCCTGTGATGTCAGGGGCACCAACTGGGAGGGGAGCTACGGTCCCTAACGTTGAAGACAGAGCCATCTTTGCTCTGGATACGATACAGTGAAGGTGTACTAGGAGGCAATTTATCTGAGCCCACTCACCATACAGGGGACTCCTCTCTTGTGCAGCAATGCCCAGGGGATCTCAGCAGCAAACCTGGGTTCTAATGTCACAACTCAAAGACAATGGACACCACAAACATAAACACTGACCTATCACACAAAACAATCACTAGATACTAAAACAATTCTAACAGAACAATTCAAAGGCTGCCACTATATCTCGTCGGGGTCGCCATTTTGTAGTCGATGGTAAAAGAGAAAGGGAGGCAATCATAAAGACTGATGCTTCCTTCACTACGGTGCTAAGAGGTAAAGAGTAGTTCTGACTTCGTTACGGCCAAAGAAGAAAAATAGTGAAAAGAGAGAGAACCTCACAAGCACTTACTCCCTTCCATGCCAACATGGCCTGCATGGCACCATGTGGCATTATTTCAGTCTTTACCATAAACTAATTTATGACCCCACACATTGTATATTTTGGTGAATCTCCCACATATCTATTTAGACAGTAACACATTAATGCCATAGGATAACCATGTAAAATAATTCCCAACAAAATAATCTTGTGCCAGCATGGCTGGCATGACATGACATCGGTCTCTATGGTACTTCACCACCATCAATGACCTATTCTACATATTTCACATCACCATTGTCTGATTGCTGACATCTCTATGAATTAAATGTTATATTCCTAAAACCTCAGGGACGTTACATTGATCTGTAGAACAGCTCACTTTAGTAATACTCATCTACATTATCTATTTATATTTCTTTGTTCCTACCACTCTGCCTAACAGCTTTGTTCACACACATCGGTTTTCCCACGTGAACGCTTTTCAAGCCTGTAACATGGCGTGTGCTGCGATTTAACAAATATTTATTAAATTAAACATTTTAAACTTAATCAGTTAAAACTTACAGTTTTGTCACAACATTAGTTGACACAGATCAACTCAGGGAATTGTTCCCACACCTGACAACAACAGAACAGCACTGAACTGAAGGCCATGCTGCCCGCATCTCTCATCAGCACAAAGGACTGCTAAAACAAAACTGGCTTCCGATTCCTTTGTTAAGCCGAGTTCCGGTGTGGCCAGGTTTTTAACTCGAGATAGACCAAACCAAAATTTCGTTGGTTTGGCGCTATCACATGTATATCTGACATGGGGGAGGGGGCAGAGTTTATTTCATCTGGGGGTGGGAGAGTTAGTTATTATTTCATCTATCTCATCTAACTTGTGGGAGGGGTTCGCATAATTGGTTATTTCATCTGTATGTCTGATCGGACTTGGGGGAGGGGGAGTTATTTTAAAAAAAAGGACTTCCGGTCCCCAAGCATGGCGGTTAGGCATTGAACCGTTAAGGCCTCTGGCGTGTTTATGCTTGTGGCTACGGTTTGCATTCGCATTTTCCTCATGTTAGACTGGTAGTACATGGTTCCGTCGCCCTGCTACTGAGTGAGTGCGTGGCGCGACACTGTGAGCTGTGAATTTCGTGTGGAATGCTTTTACATCTGTCCGTTGTTGTTTGCACAGTGAACTGCATGTTTGGAACAATGGCCGGCTGTCGCTGAATTGACTGGTTTGCCTTTTCGGTTCACGAGTGCATTTTTCAGGAGACTTCTGGGAGTCGTCGCTGGAGCTACGGAGTTCGTGCTTTGTGCGGCGCTTTCGGCGGGTCGCCTGCGGAAAGAGACCGAGCCATGTGGGATAAAACCCGGATCAATGAAGTCTTTCTGGTGACTGCCGATTCCATCGACGATGAACTGTATTTTTCGTGGAGGACTTTTGTGGTGGCATTCTGGCGGCGGCATTATGCACAGTGTACCTGTGCGGGCTGTTGGCTTGCCGAGACTCCTGTCTGTTCCACTTTTCACATTGGGCAGTGAGGAGCATTTTGTGTGATATTCACTGGCACAGAACCGGAGCATAATGGGGACGACCCGTTTCCGTGAAGTTGGAACCGCGACTAACTAACGAACTAGTTACTGAAAAAAGGATGTGCGTGGGGCAGATGTGCACTCCAGATCAGTAGAGAATATTTGTTGGGAAAGATCAAAAGACAGTATCCCGATGTCAGCCATGTTGTAGATACTGCAATACAAAACAAGCACAGACACAAGGTTATTATCAGTGCCAGGCCGCCTTCAACCTAGGATGCTGAGGTTATCATATGTCCTGATCACACGTGAAACCTGCAGCAGCCCAACGCTCTCCGGCCACAAGAATTATACCATAAATATTGTGCTTATACATCATCATCATCATCAGCATCATCATCATCATCATCATCATCATGTGGCAGGTCCCGTGTAGACTGTGGCTGGCATCACCACCTGCCTCACAGACTCTCGATCCTCTGCTGGTTCCCCTGTCTCATGCATGTTCATATCCAGGAGTCTTCGGTGTCCAGTGTTCATCGTCATGTGGTCGATCCCTGCCGCTTCTTCCGCTGACTGTTAACATGTCTAAAGTGTATTCAGATCCCGAGATACGATAATGGTTATGAGTTCGGATCTGGTAGATTGTCGCTATTTTTTCTTGATCCACGACTTTCTAAGAATGTTTCTGTCATATGTCAATTCATATCTGTAGCATGTCAGTAGTTTCTGTTTCTTGATCCACGACATTCTAACAATGTTACTGTCACATGTCAGCTCAGAAGCCCCGATTTTCTTCTTTCGTGATTGCGAAACGGTACATGACTGACACCCATGTTTTGACACGGGAAGGTTGCACGTTCTCAACAACGTGGGGATCGAGCAGTTTGCGCACACATTATAGCGATTATAAAATGGCTGCCCCACTACCGACGTGCACCTTGGAGAAACGATGCTTGATTAGTTGGTTAGAGACTGTGAAATCTACAGAAGAATGATTGTTAAGTATGGAGACAGTTGTTTGAGTCAAAGGAGCGTGTGTAAATGAGAGAATGATTACAAAAAATTCACAGGAAACACCCGTCATCTCCTGTTAAGTAAGATTAAAAGTCAAGATGCAGGAATCCACTGGGGAAAGTAATAATGACTATCTTTTGGGAGGGCCCTAAATTAGTGCATTTCCAGGAATGGGGTGAAACTGTGACATTCTAGTCAACAAGCTGAAGCCCCCGATGTGATCGAAACGCCCGGGACTTCCTCGAAGAAGAGAACAAGGGGAAGGCAGAGAAGTAAATACCTGGATGGCTTGGACACGTGGTATGCTCGAGACAAGAACACTGAGCTGATCCAAGACTGTGGTGTTCGCGTGAGATGGCGAAACATGACCGCCCACGCTTATCAGCATGGCACACGATGAATGAATTAAGAACATAATTACAAAACAATCAAGGATCTCTGTCCACATGAAGAAACACAGCAAGTTAGGGAGAAAAAATAAAAATGTATAACCTTGTAACATAATATATTCTGTTCAGCCAGAAACACACTTTTTTTTTTTAAAATTCGCATATCCTTTTACAGGACATCGCTGTCAACAGCAGCATCTTTCAGCTGTCTGTTGATTTCTTGGCAAGATTACGCTCAGTAGTTTGCCATTGCTTTCTGAGCGGCCGGCTCAGTTATCCCGCAAGTCACCAGCGGGGGACGAACCGCTCTCAATTCTCGCCCGCTACGAGACTCTACGTGATAAACGGGATTACGGAGAAAGTGGTGTAACCCCTCGGCCAGAGAGACCGGCAGAAACATACTGAAAAAGAAAAGAAAAATCAAACAAAAACAGGGACAAAGGCTGTCTCTATGTTAGGAGGTGATTGAAGTGAACAACTATGATTGGAATCAGCTTCATAGTAGTGAAGATAAGCTACTCCCTTAATTTTAATTTTAACATTAAGCCACCTCTCCCCTTTTCTTTGTGGAAAATTCCAACTTTGGGAAAATGTCAACGCTGGAACTGGAAATAGCGACTTCAAAGAAACACCGCTTACATGCCACGGATAATTTAACGCCTACACCAATGATTGGACAGGCAGATAAAAATTACCCTATCTACCCATAATTTCAGACGTGCCAACAACCCCTATCCACAGGAGTGATGCAATATGTTCGCGCGAAAATTGAGGTTCGCCATTGGAAGAAGAAAAGGTATTATCTATTAACATAATTTATGTTAATAAGGAGTTCCGGGGATGTTTGCAAAATAGAGCAATATTGGCGGGCAGTCACCAGAGATGAACTGACGGAACAGGATGTGTGGCTAGTTCGGCTTTTGTTGTTGTGGTGTTGTGTTTTTGTTTAAATTCTTAATGGCTTTTGTTAAGTTGAAAATCATATGTATAAACTTAGAATCTGGTACATCTGAATTTATAGTAGAGTTTCTTTATGAAGTATAGAGTAATCCTAGGAAGAGAATAGATGCATATTTCTTCGACTTAGGGAGATAGTGATTGAACTTTATTCCTGTTCTGTTCATACAATATATGAGAGATGAACCTTCCTCTAGTCATTCAGAGCTTCCATGTGTGGCTATGTTTCCATAGGAACTATCATGAGGCTGTTCTATATTTTATTATATAGTTTATATAGATGACACTTCCCTGAATGAAGAGGATAGAGGAGGGTTCGATCCGAAGAGAATGGTTGCTGCCTCTGGAGCGGTCTCGACTGGCAAAGTTTAGTTTCATCTTCGTGCCAGGGCATGCGGGAGTACAAGGAAATGAGCGGGCTGACAAGCTCGCAGGTGAGGCTACTGTGGAGGGCGGACGCGCCATGGACCAGGCCGACATTCTGAATGCTCTACGAGAAGTAAGACTTTTGCGAGAACCAAGTGATGACTGTGAATCTACAACAATGGCCAGACTGCGAGAGCAGCAAATTAAAAGAGGGGTGGCCAAACAAGAACACTACGCAGGAAGCCAAAGAAGATTGATAAACCAACACAGAACTGGCGTCGTTAGCCGCTACACGTTGCGGGATTTGCTGAGGAGGGGATCCGAGCACTTATGGACTGAATGGTTCGATGTGCAATGAGGATGATCTGTCGACTAACTAACTAACTAACTAACTAACACTTCCCTGGGAAATCTCTTATAATTTCGTCTCTATATTCAGAGGAGACTATGTTTCTTTATATGTATGTTCATGTATGGGGAATTAATAGTGAATTTATTTATAAATGCATGGTTACCTATACCTTTATACGGAAGGAGGAGCACTGCCAAGACGGAGAAATGGCATCACCCTTGATGATGCACACCAGATATTCTCGCCGCTAGAGCCTTGAAGGAACGAGAATGATTCTCCTCCAGAAGGAGAGAGAGAGAAGACATAACATGCCAATATAGTTAGTGGGGGACTGCATCAGATGTTGAGGTGAAAAGCGAGGTAAGGCCAGATCTAACTGACCCGCTGTTGTGTCATAATCACTTCACCTCCCCCGTTCCCCTCTCTCTCTCTCTCTCTCTCTCTCTCTCTCTCTCTCTCTCTCTCTCTCTCTCTTACTCTCTTGTTGTTTGGTGAATGTTGTCTTTTCGTTTTCACTTATTTCTATTGGTGTGGCTATAGTGTTTGGCACATATTGTCTACAGGGAACGGTGGTTTCTTCATTGGGTGAAAAGGTCATTATTTGGCTGAAAACTGGAGGATATTCAAGAATGATGTATATTATCTACATGAGAGGCAGAATCATTTATGAGAGATGACTGGGATTCGCCTTGGTATTGCGTCAGGCGTGAAGTCCACTTAAGCCTAAATGACTTCTCAGGTTTTCACTACATCTCCAGCATATGATAACTAGCTAACCACCACGTTGGTAATTTTTTTTTTAATTGAGTGCCAACCAAGGAAACAGTTATTACACCAGACGTAGCATTTTCAAGGTCCTGATCCTATGGGCATTCTTCAGATATTTTTGTGAAGATATCCTAGATATTCACCATGGAAATTTGTATCATGGACTCTATCATGTTAGTAACCCGAGTGATTAATGAACGGTTTATCTTTAGTGGTTTGTGTGCTATATGGGACTGTGGGGAATTAAGCTGTGGTGTTAAGATTAGGGACATTGTTAACGATATGGTTTCAACGGACTCATTACCATTAGATATCATTCATGATGTAGTCGAGGGTAATAGACAAAGAGAGACAATCATAAAGACTGATGCTTCCTTCACTACGGTGCTAAGAGGTAAAGAGTAGTTCTGACTTCGTTACGGCCAAAGAAGAAAAATAGTGAAAAGAGAGAGAACCTCACACCGCCTCAACCGACAAAAAAGATGATAGTAATTAGATAAGAAGATATACGAGATCTCGGGCAGAGGCAGAAACTATTATATAGATGTTCACACAGGAAACACCATGTTAGAGCCCAAGCAATGAATTAAGGTGTTAGATTGTGGTAGAAATAGTGGTTGTAAAAACTAAAAGAGACTAAACAAACAAATAAAAAACAGTACAAACATAGGTCTTTATTTATCAACTGCTACAAATTTTGGTGACAATTTGTGTTCAAACACATTGAATAAAGCATTCAATAAGGGATGTTCAATTACAGATACAACAGACAACTGCATATATCAAACATTAACCAAGGGTGGCCCCTATTCAGTCACCAGAACTTAAGACAACAGGGTACACCAAGTACCACAACACAGGTGCTTCAAACAGTAGCTGAGTAGAATTATACAATAAAAGACTTTGACACAAACGACAATAAGACACTACAAAAACATAGGTTACACAACATAAACCCCAAGACGTGACATAAACAACAGAGTTGTGACCCAATTTACTATCCCACCAAGAACCCAGGCCTGCTGACACAAACTAGTCAGCCGCTCGGCTTTTTCTTCTGACATATGTTGTTCACTGATGAACAGATGGGAAACCCCACATCTCTCGTCTCAAGGCGGGCTGGCCACAAAACTATTAACACAGAGCCCAAGCGCCTTCCTTCACATGGTCTAGCTGGCTGCTACAAGGAAAAATGGACTCCGGTCCCTTTGTTTCAGAGTGGCGTTTCCGGCGTTGCCAGATATTTTCTTGTCGGCAGACCAAACCAAAAAAAAATCGTTGGTTTGGCGCTATCACAATGAGTTTATCATGGTTTTCTTATGTGTAATGTTTGTTGAGTTCTTTATTGCCTTATGTCACTCGAAGCATACACACAGGAACCCTCCCCCTTTTTGTTATCCCAATAGACTAATAAAATGCATAATTAGGGTTGTTTCCTTGACTATTACTAGGTGTTTTACATTCATATATGTGTTTTCATCTGCAGTAAGTTCAAATGGATATCATCAATATGGAGCAATGTGTGACAAGGGAATCAACAGAACTTTCAGCTTACCCAGAGTGAGTGTCCTATCTGAGGTTCGGTAGCTTTCTTGTGCTCCATAGGGCCTTCTGTGAGAACACCTATCTCATCTGTCTCCACCCCTAGGGTGTGTTATTGAGCTGTTTCGGGTTTTCTTATATCAGGAGAAATTTAGAATTGGGGAATCTATCTCCAATTTCTGTTCTATCGCCACAAACCTGAAACCCAAAACGTCGGCTGGTCCGGGAAAAACACATACACACACACACATCAGTAATGAAATGATAATTAGTCTGGGCCGAGCAGTATCGACAAAATTGCTCGAAATGTTTTACTACAGCTGGGGTAAAAGATACGGTACCACATGTGTTCACTTCATAATGGCCGGTAGACGGCTTCAAGTTACCGACCAATCAGTCTCACAAGTTATGTTGGGGTGAGTATGGTGTGAATTGTTATTTGTATTGGGGGGGGGGGGGGGGGGAGGAGTTAATAACAGTTATCACAGAACTCAGGAAAATTCCTTGGATGTTCCTTCTCCCGAATACCGTGAGGTGTAGATGCAGACCGTACCAACAGCATTGGTAGTTGTAAACACATCGTATCCGAAATCTCGCATGAACTCCTTGCTGCAACAGAACAGGAATTCACTTTCTTCTCCTTCGGTTCCTTCATTTCCTCTTCCTTCTTCAGCTGTTTCTTCTGCCTATTTTACTGTTAATTCTTCTTCTTCTTCTTCTTCTTCTTCTTCTTCTTCTTCTTCTTCTTCTTCTTCTTCTTCTTCTTCTTCTTCTTCTTCTTCTTCTTCTTCTTCTTCTTCTTCTTCTTCTTCTTCTTCTACTGCTGCTGCTGCTGCTGCTGCTGCTGCTGCTGCTGCTACTACTACTACTACTACTACTACTACTACTACTACTACTACTACTACTACTACTACTACTACTACTACTACTACTACTACTACTACTACTACTACTACTACTACTACTACTACTACTACTACTACTACTACTACGTCATCTTTTTCAGGTGCCTAATCTGAAGCAAACATCGGCGATCTATCCTCTCTGTTACAGAAAATGATGCTGCTTATATTATTGTTTTTAACACTGCTGTTTGATCTTTCCGTTTGCACTTGTCTATGTCTTCTTCTACCGCTCTTGCCTACCATTTCCCATATAAGGCTAATTTCTCCGTTCAACAGCTGTCGCTTCATCCTCTGCTTTTATTAACTTAGTATTTATCACACAAAGTTATTTTCTATATTCTGCCTTTTAGGTTGATAAGCTCCGCAATTTTCATTTGTCTTTTCCTTATCGCTTTGATAGTGATCTTGCAATACCAGCAACTCTCTGAGTACGAATACCAGCAACCCTCACGGTATCAACACCAGCAACTCTTAGTGTATCAACACCAGCAACTCTCACAATATCAACACCAGCAACTCTTAGTGTATCAACACCAGCAACTCTCACAGTATCAACACCAGCAACTCTCACAGTATCAACACCTGCAACTCTCACAGTATCAACACCTGCAACTCTCACAGTATCAACACCAGCAACTCTCACAATATCAACACCAGCAACTCTCACAGTATCAACACTATCAACTCTCACAGTATCAACACTAGCAACTCTCACAGTATCAACACTAGCAACTCTCACAGTATCAACACTAGCACCTCTCACAGTATCAACACTAGCAACTCTCACAGTATCAACACCAGCAACTCTCACAGTATCAACACCAGCACCTCTCACAGTATCAACACTTGCAACTCTCACAGTATCAACACTAGCAACTCTTAGTGTATCAACACCAGCAACTCTCACAGTATCAACACCAGCAACTCTCACAGTATCAACACTAGCAACTCTTAGTGTATCAACACCAGCAACTCTCACAGTATCAACACTAGCAACTCTCACAGTATCAACACTAGCAACTCTCACAGTATCAACACCAGCAACTCTCACAGTATCAACACTAGCAACTCTCACAGTATCAACACTAGCAACTCTCACAGTATAAACACCAGCAACTCTCACAGTATCAACACCAGCAACTCTCACAGTATCAACACCAGCAACTCTCACAGTATCAACACCAGCAACTCTCACAGTATCAACACCAGCAACTCTCACAGTATCAACACCAGCAACTCTCACAGTATCAACACCAGCAACTCTCACAGTATCAACACCAGCAACTCTCACAGTATCAATACCAGCAACTCTCACAGTATCAACACCAGCAACTCTCACAGTATCAACACCAGCAACTCTCACAGTATCAACACTAGCAACTCTCACAGTATCAACACCAGCAACTCTCACAGTATCAACACCAACAACTCTCACAGTATCAACACCAGCAACTCTCACAGTATCAACACCAGCAACTCTCACAGTATCAACACCAGCAACTCTCACAGTATCAACACCAGCAACTCTCACAGTATCAACACCAGCAACTCTCTCAGTATCAACACCAGCAACTCTCACAGTATCAACACTCTTAGTGTATCAACACCAGCAACTCTCACAGTATCAACACCAGCAACTCTCACAAGATCAACACTAGCAACTCTCATAGTATCAACACCAGCAACTCTTAGTGTATCAACACCAGCAACTCTCATAGTATCAACACCAGCAACTCTCACAGTATCAACACTGTCGTAATAAGTGTCGTCCCTGGGGTGAGGGGAATCAACACCCACGTTCTTTTAACCCCATATCATTATTTTGAGGATCTTCTGGATTTCTGTCCACAACACCCCGTCAGTCTTCGGATCCCTCTCTCTCTCTCTCTCTCTCTCTCTCTCTCTCTCTCTCTCTCTCTCTCTCTCTCTCTCTCTCTCTCTCTCTCTCTCTCTCTCTGTCTCTCTCTCTCTTACCACTGGACCATGCCCCCTCTCATTCTTTTCCAAAACATTCCCACACAACACTAGCCTCTAACACAAATGACAAATTAATTTAATAAAGAAAAAGTGTCAGGTGTGTGCAAAGTGTATGTGTAGAATGTCTGTCGTATAATCTAGAGTGTATTCAGAATCAGATCGAACAGCTCAGGATCAAAGTCTGCTTCATCAGAGTCCTGGCCACACAACAGCACCATAGATCATGTACAAGAAGACCTCACCAAATGATGCATCTCTCCGGTCACCAATCGTGGATATAGTCCAATACTGACCATGAATCTGACACACACAGTGTAACTACTATGTCACTAACAGTTCTGTGATCTGATAACACTCGTACCGTAAAACAATGTTTACTGTCACTTTGAAACTAAATGTTAGTAGTTAAGGTCATAGGAATTCCCCAATTAGAAAACTCAAAGTTAATTGGTAATGTTTCACAAAAATTCCCCATTTAGAAACACAATGTTAATTTTCCAGTTTTCTATATACTACTATTGTTCCTGTTACTTGTGGTATTGTAAGTATAAGTACTATACTATAATAAGAACCACCACCGAGGAATCACTCTGAAATGATCATCAGTTCCTGCTCAGCAGAGGTCAGGTTCTTGCAGACCCTCTGGGTTATGGGCCCAGTGCAAAAGCCGCTGAGTGAAAAAAACTTCATTCAATAATCGAACCATACATTTCTGGTACTTCTTGGTAAACCTAGTGAAAACTGTTGAAGAGAGAACACACCTGGTGAGAGAAACCCGATTCCGACCTGTATTAGGTGAGTGTAGGCCAACGGCCGCACTCAGATATATAACAGAGAATCAAACTCTGTCATAATGCAGAGGAGCTCATGACATTGGTCTGAGTCATGGTAAGACAAGGAAAGACTAAAGGAAAAGTGCAGAAACCCAGTAGACACCCTACTAGAGGATCCTACCACTTTACATTTCCTTTATCTCCCCAACCATCCTCAATCAGATATATAACAGAGAACCAAACTCTGTCATAATGCAGAGGAGCTCATGACATTGGTCTGAGTCATGGTAAGACAAGGAAAGACTAAAGGAAAAGTGCAGAAACCCAGTAGACACCCTACTGGAGGATCCTACCACTTTACATTTCCTTTATCTCCCCAACCATCCTCAATCTCCCTAAACATCATCCCACTACATTGTTCTTAACTCACTGAGATAATTGATATCTCTCACAGTATCAACACTAGCAACTCTTAGTGTATCAACACTAGCAACTCTCACAGTATCAACACTAGCAACTCTCACAGTATCAACACTAGCAACTCTCACAGTAACAACACTAGCAACTTTCACAGTATCAACACCAGCAACTCTCACAGTATCAACACCAGCAACTCTCACAATATCAACACTTGCAACTCTCACAGTATCAACACCAGCAACTCTCACAGTATCAACACCAGCAACTCTCACAGTATCAACACCTGCAACTCTCACAGTATCAACACTAGCAACTCTCACAGTATCAACACCTGCAACTCTCACAGTATCAACACCAGCAACTCTCACAGTATCAACACCAGCAACTCTCACAGTATCAACACCAGCAACTCTCACAGTATCAACAACCAGCACTCTCACACTATCAACACCAGCAACTCTCACAGTATCAACACTAGCAACTCTCACAGAATCATCACCAGCAACTCTCACAGTATCAACACTAGCAACTCTCACAGTATCAACACCAGCAACTCTCACAGTATCAACACCAGCAACTCTCACAGTATCAACACTAGCAACTCTCACAGTATCAACACTAGCAACTCTCACAGTATCAACACTAGCAACTCTCACAGTATCAACACTAGCAACTCTCACAGTATCAACACCAGCAACTCTCACAGTATCAACACTAGCAACTCTCACAGTATCAACACCAGCAACTCTTAGTGTATCAACACCAGCAACTCTCACAGTATCAACACTAGCAACTCTCACAGTATCAACACCAGCAACTCTCACAGTATCAACGCTAGCAGCTCTCACAGTATCAACACCTGCAACTCTCACAGTATAAACACTAGCAACTCTCACAGTATCAACACCAGCAACTCTTAGTGTATCAACACCAGCAACTCTCACAGTATCAACACCAGCAACTCTCACAGTATCAACACCAGCAACTCTCACAGTATCAACACTAGCAACTCTCACAGTATCAACACCAGCAACTCTTAGTGTATCAACACCAGCAACTCTCACAGTATCAACACCAGCAACTCTCACAGTATCAACACTAGCAACTCTCACAGTATCAACACCTGCAACTCTCACAGTATCAACACTAGCAACTCTCACAGTATCAACACCTGCAACTCTGACAGTATCAACACCAGCAACTCTCACAGTATCAACACCAGCAACACTCACAGTATCAACACCAGCAACACTCACAGTATCAACACCAGCAACTCTCACAGTATCAACACCAGCAACTCTCACAGTATCAACACCAGCAACTCTCACAGTATCAACACCAGCAACTCTCACAGTATCAACACTAGCAACTCTCACAGTATCAACACTAGCAACTCTCACAGTATCAACACCAGCAACTCTCACAGTATCAACACTAGCAACTCTCACAGTATCAACAATAGCAACTCTCACAGTATAAACACCAGCAACTCTCACAGTATCAACACTAGCAACTCTCACAGTATCAACACCAGCAACTCTCACGATTATCAACACAAGCAACTCTCACAGTATCAACACTAGCAACTCTCACAGTATCACACCAGCAACTCTCACAGTATCAACACATAGCAACTCTCATAGTATCAACAATAGCAACTCTCACAGTATCAACACCTAGCAACTCTCACAGTATCAACACTAGCAACTCTCACAGTATCAACACCTAGCAACTCTCACAGTATCAACACCAGCAACTCTCACAATATCAACACTAGCAACTCTCACAGTATCAACACCAAGCAACTCTAGTGTATCAACACCAGCAACTCTCAACAGTATCAACAACTAGCAACTCTCACAGTATCAACACAGCAACTCTCAACAGTATCAAACCCTAGCAACTCTCACAGTATCAACACAAGCAGCTCTCACAGTAATCAACACACACTTAGCAACTCTCAACAGTATCAAACACTAGCAAGCTCTCACAGTATCAACACTATCAACTCTCACAGTATCAACACCAGCCAACTCTCACAGTATCAACACTATCAACTCTCACAGTATCAACACTATCAACTCACAGTATCAACACTATCAACTCTCACAGTATCAACACTATCAACTCTCACAGTATCAACACTATCAACTCTCACAGTATCAACACTATCAACTCTCACAGTATCAACACTAGCAACTCTCACAGTATCAACACTAGCAACTCTCACAGTATCAACACTATCAACTCTCACAGTATCAACACTATCAACTCTCACAGTATCAACACTATCAACTCTCACAGTATCAACACTATCAACTCTCACAGTATCAACACTATCAACTCTCACAGTATCAACACTATCAACTCTCACAGTATCAACACTATCAACATTCACAGTATCAACACTATCAACTCTCACAGTATCAACACTATCAACTCTCACAGTATCAACACCAGCAACTCTTAGTGTATCAACACTAGCAACTCTCACAGTATCAACACTAGCAACTCTCACAGTATCAACACCAGCAACTCTTAGTGTATCAACACTAGCAACTCTCACAGTATCAACACCAGCAACTCTCACAGTATCAACACCAGCAACTCTCACAGTATCAACACTAGCAACTCTCACAGTATCAACACCAGCAGCTCTCACAGTATCAACACTAGCAACTCTCACAGTATCAACACTAGCAGCTCTCACAGTATCAACACCAGCAACTCTCACAGTATCAATACCAGCAACTCTCACAGTATCAACACTATCAACTCTCACAGTATCAACACTATCAACTCTCACAGTATCAACACTATCAACTCTCACAGTATCAACACTATCAACTCTCACAGTATCAACACTATCAACTCTCACAGTATCAACACTATCAACTCTCACAGTATCAACAATATCAACTCTCACAGTATCAACACTATCAACTCTCACAGTATCAACACTATCAACTCTCACAGTATCAACACTATCAACTCTCACAGTATCAACTCTATCAACTCTTACAGTATCAACACTATAAACTCTCACAGTATCAACACTATCAACTCTCACAGTATCAACACTATCAACTCTCACAGTATCAACACTATCAACTCTCACAGTATCAACACTATCAACTCTCACAGTATCAACACCAGCAACTCTCACAGTATCAACACTAGCAACTCTCACAGTATCAACACTATCAACTCTCACAGTATCAACACTATCAACTCTCATAGTATCAACACCAGCAACTCTCACAGTATCAACACCAGCAACTCTCACAGTATCAACACTATCAACTCTCACAGTATCAACACCAGCAACTCTCACAGTATCAACACTATCAACTCTCACAGTATCAACACTATCAACTCTCACAGTATCAACACTATCAACTCTCACAGCATCAACACTATCAACTCTCACAGTATCAACACTATCAACTCTCACAGTATCAACACCAGCAACTCTCACAGTATCAACACCAGCAACTCTCTCAGTATCAACACTATCAACTCTCACAGTATCAACACTATCAACTCTCACAGTATCAACACCAGCAACTCTCATAGTAACAACACCAGCAACTCTGACAGTATCAACACCAGCAACTCTCACAGTATCAACACCAGCAACTCTCACAGTATCAACACCAGCAACTCTCACAGTATCAACACCAGCAACTCTCACAGTATCAACACCAGCAACTCTCACAGTATCAACACCAGCAACTCTCACAGTATCAACACTAGCAACTCTCACAGTATCAACACCAGCAACTCTCACAGTATCAACACCAGCAACTCTCACAGTATCAACACCAGCAACTCTCACAGTATCAACACCAGCAACTCTCACAGTATCAACACTAGCAACTCTCACAGTATCAACACTATCAACTCTCACAGTATCAACACTATCAACTCTCATAGTATCAACACCAGCAACTCTCACAGTATCAACACTAGCAACTCTCACAGTATTAACACCAGCAACTCTCACAGTATCAACACCAGCAACTCTCACAGTATCAACACTATCAACTCTCACAGTATCAACACCAGCAACTCTCACAGTATCAACACCAGCAACTCTCACAGTATCAACACCAGCAACTCTCACAGTATCAACACCAGCAACTCTCACAGTATCAACACTAGCAACTCTCACAGTATCAACACCAGCAACTCTCACAGTATCAACACCAACAACTCTCACAGTATCAACACCAGCAACTCTCACAGTATCAACACCAGCAATTCTCACAGTATCAACACTAGCAACTCTCACAGTATCAACACCAGCAACTCTCACAGTATCAACACTACCAACTCTCACAGTATCAACACCAGCAACTCTCACAGTATCAACACTAGCAACTCTCACAGTATCAACACTATCAACTCTCATAGTATCAACACTAGCAACTCTCACAGTATCAACACCAGCAACTCTCACAGTATCAACACTATCAACTCTCACAGTATTAACACCAGCAACTCTCACAGTATCAACACCAGCAACTCTCACAGTATCAACACCAGCAACTCTCACAGTATCAACACCAGCAACTCTCACAGTATCAACACCAGCCAACTCTCATAGTAACAAACACCAGCAACTCTCACAGTATCAACACCAGCAACTCTTACAGTATCAACACCAGCAACTCTCACAGTATCAACACCAGCAACTCTCATAGTAACAACACCAGCAACTCTCACAGTATCAACACCAGCAACTCTCACAGTATCAACACCAGCAACTCTCACTGTATCAACACCAGCAACTCTCACAGTATCAACACCAGCAACTCTCACTATAACAACACTAGCAACTCTCACTATAACAACACTAGCAACTCTCACTATAACAACACTAGCAACTCTCACAATCTCAGCGTCGTTGTTTCCGTCTCCGATATTTTCAACATTCTTCCCCCCACAAAGCCGGTCTATTATAGATATCGTTCAGAAATTGTGTTATGTCGATTCTAAAAGCCCGCAAGGGCTGAGTTTCCGCCAGCGCAATAGTTGTCTTGTCGGGGTGGCTTTCGTTCCTTCATGTAATGTATTGCATTGTCAACTTCTAGTGGACCTCCGTAAAAAAATGGATTCAGTTCCGAATCATCATATGTCTCTTCTATATGTTATGTCCATCTGTTAATTATATAATTATATTATTATGGCCCATAAACATGTCACCATCGTTCTATTTTAACATCCGGTGGGATTTCGAGTTTTCCTGTCTGTATCCAGTATTTCCCACACAATGCTAATTTCTAGACATGTTTGAATATGAAATGTGTCGAAATATTGTTTTATTTCTGATGTAAATCTGTAGGCTCTCTGTATTTGTTTACTTTTTGTATTCTATTACATTCTCTCTGATCTTGATTTATCTTTCGTCTATCATCTATATTCTGTAGAATTGCATCCGTCATCTTGCAGTTTTTAAAATATCGGAATGTTTTCTTGTGATGTTTTGTCTATTTATTCACATGACGTATCCTAATGTTCGTCAGTAGTCTGCAATATCTCTCTGTACCGTAGCATTATATATTTCCCCATTTCTGTGTCTGTTTAAATTATTCTACGAATAACTTGATATTATGTGGCGACTTCTTATAGTCCTAAGTGTTCCTTTTATCTTTCCTACAATTGCAACAGTTTTAATGTGGCTGTCAACTATTGATCTATGTTTTACAGCTACCAAATTGCTTCTGAAACTCTTTGAAATGAATATGTTGTTAGTGTGGCTGCGGTTATCATACCCAGGACATTTCCAAGTCCATAATCGTTGAGGTGGTGTTTGAACCATTATCGTATCACGAGATTGTGCCTACGCTATTAATATGTCACCTCTCTGATTCCTTTCACCAAGGTCATAACCACCTGTCATACCACTCATTGTTTTCATTGCCTTCTTTGCATTGAAGTACCCGAGTGTCACTGTTATCGCAACAGTTTTGCATTGAAGTACCCGAATGTCACTGTTATTGCAGCAGTTTTGCTTTGAAGTACCCGAGTGTTACTATTATTGCAACAGGTTTGCATTGAAGTACCCGAGTGTCACTGTTATTGCAACAGTTTTGCATTGAAGTACCCGAGTGTCGCTGTCATTGCAACAATTTTGCATAGAAGTACCTGAGTTTCACTCTTATTGCAACAATTTTGCAATGGTTCCAAGCCATATCTCATGATACAATATGTATATATCATGTTCTGTGCTATCTGCTGTTGGTGAATTAAATTGAGTCAAGAACCGACATCATAGCACACGGTTCATTCCCATATGTGCTCCAGTCCTCATCTGAGCGAAGAGTCCCTATACTAATGATACCAGTAGCAGTCTGATAATGTGGCAGTCTGACATATGCGTGTGTGATTCTGATATCCAGCGGCTTGCCACGGAGTTTCATTAATAAAACCTTGTCTGACAATGTCTAACACCCTTTCACTGTTTGCACTCTGCTGATCCAAAATTATGTCAACTCTAACTATACTTATTACATACATTCCACGTCTGCATAACTAGACGTAGATGTGACCACAACAAGAGATGCATTGCAAAGATGCAGAGAGGCGCCAGGAATGTACACATCTAACATTTGAACATATGTTGTCATAAATTGTGCTAGGCAATACAAATGAAGATTAAACAATCAACAACCAGAACAAAGAAACCCGAATGCACGTGGAAGCAAACACGATCAATTTGAACCTGTCAATTACTGAAACAATGAATAATGCATTAACGGAGGAAAAACATGAGTGGAACAGTAACGTGAACAATATCAAGCAACAATATGCGACAAGAAAAGACAATTCCTATGCAGAAAATGGGAAATTGATCAACAAATATGCATAAAATCCATGACAATATCAAATAGAAATACCAGTAAACATTGATTATAATAACTATACCTGATAAAACAGCATGTATTACATAACTCATTTATAGCCCAGAGCTATGTAACTTTGTATAACAAACACTCACAATCACGTCTAGAGACTGCTGAAGAGGTACGTCTGGTTCTGTCGGCCTGCCTGCCTGCCGGTCTGTCTGTCTGTCTGTCTTGTGTGTGTGTGTGTGGGTAGGTGGGGGTGTGTGTGTGGGTGGGTTGATGTATGGGTAGGTGGGAGATGGGCCTCATAACATGGTAATTTACTTTGTTTATGTTTACAACATTCATTTCACAATGTTTATTTTTCTTCCTATGTAAATGTATAATGCTCTTGATGAACGAAAGATGAGTGAATGAAAGGGCCGAAAGTAAGACGGGCCTTCGTTCCCAATTTGTGACCCTTTTAAAATAAAGTTGATTTGATTTGATTTGTCTCTGCCAGTCTGTATGTTTGTCTGGCTCTGTCTGCCGGTTGGGGTGGAAGAGTAGATGAGAGATGCATGTCTTGATGGGTGGGTGGGTGGGTGATGTGTGGGTGTGAGTGGTTGATGGATGAGTACGTGAGTGGGTGGATGTGTGTGAGAGATGAGTGTATGGTTGGGGGATGTGTGTGTGGGTGGGAAGGCGGATGTGTGTGGGTGGAGTATATGTGGGTGGTGGGGTGTGTGTGGGTGGTTAGTGTGTGTTTTTGGATGAGGAATGTGTTGATGGGTGAGGATGTGTGTATGGGTGGTGAGATTGTAGTTAAGGGATGTGTGATTGGGGATTGGAGATCGGCGGGGGGGGGGGGGGGAGTGGAGGATGTGTGGGAGGGTGAGTGTGTGTAGGTTGTGGGTGGGTGCGGGATATGTGGGTGGGGGAGATTGTGTGGGTGGGTGATATGTGTGTAAGTGGGGGATGTGTGGGTGGGTGCGGCTTTTGTGTGTGGGTAAGTGTAGGATATGTGAGTTGGCGGGAATATGTGTGTGTGGGTGTTGGATGTGTGGTTGGGGGATGTGTGTTTGGCTGAGTGGTTGGGGGTTTTTGGGTGGGTGGTGGAGGATAAGTGGGTGGATGAGTGTTGGTAGGTTATGGGATGGGTAGAGGATGTGTGCGTGTGGGTGGGGAGATGTGTGAAGGTGGGGGGATGTGTGAGTGGGTATGGATGGGTGGTTGCATGCATGTGTGCCTGGGTTTGTGTGTGTGTGGGTGGGGGATGTGTGTGTGGGTTGATGTGTGGTGGGTGTGAGATGTGTGTGTGTGGGTGGGGAGATGGTGTATGTGGGAGTGTGTGTAGGATGTGTGGGTTGGGGGATGGGTGGATTGATGGGGTCATGTATGTGCCTGTGGGTATGTGTGTGGTTGGGTGGTGGAAGTGTGAGTGGGTGACACGCGGATGGATAGGGGATGGGTGGGTGATTTGTCTCATAACATGGTAGCATGCATTGTTTATGCTTACAACATTCAGTTGACAATGTTTTTTTTTTCCTATGTGAATGCACAATGCACTGATGAACGAAAGAAGAGTTATTCGAAGGGTCGAATGTAAGACGGGCCTGTGTGCCCAATTTGTTACACTTCGAAAATAAAGTTCGTTCTTTCGTTCGTTCGTTCTGTCTGTCTGTCTGTCTAAGTCTTTCTGTCTCTTTTTGTCTCTGTCTGTCTGTCTGTCTCTCTTTGTCTGTCTGTCTGTTTGTCAGTTTGTCTTTGTCAGTCTCAATCTGTCTGCCTGCCTGTCTGGTTCTCTCTCTGTCTTTATCTGTTTGTCTCTCCCACTGACAATCCCTTTCTCTCTCATTCAATAGGATTGAACAGGATATGATCAGTATATATATATATATATATATATATATATATATATATATATATATATATATATATATATATATATATATCATACACACTCGCGCGCGCACGCACACACACACACACACACACAACACACACACACACGGATAAGATAGTTTTACATAGAAATCTTATCTGTGTAGTTAAATAAACTAATTGCATCAAGTATACCAACTAAAATACCAGTAAAACGGCCCAGACATAAGCAAAGTTGCATACGAGTTATTCCCCTTAATCCCGCTGAAATTAGCCAAGTTCGAATAAAACCAGAAAATAACTTTAAAACTTGACTTGGTTAAACTTCGAATGTTGAGATAAAAATCTCTCTATTTTGTTGTTGTTAATAATGACCTCTGTGGAAACGTCCGCTTGTATCCGTGTGTGTTGCCCCATTGGTCAATATGAAATGGAAACAAATAGGTATATTAAACTCCTGCGAGAAAAAACGTACTAAACATCAACAACGTTGCACATACCTTACGAGGAGATCCACGTGTCGCGAAAAACAGGTGAAAAATCCGAAATCAGAAGCACTCACTAAATATAAAAAATTAATAATAAAATAAGATAAAATACACACGAACGCGTACAATACGACATACAGACGTTTCGATTCTCAGAATGTTTGTCAATGACAACACAGATAGCTGACAACGAGATACAGCAAATAAACGACAAAACACAAACACACGGCCTATCACTTAGCCATGTGAAGCAGAAAAGGTGACTTGGCCAGCTGCGAAGGCGCTTGTGGCTGCAGAATTAAAAATGGGTTGCCAAAAAGGATTTGAGTAGCCAAAAATATGTGAACAGTCTGCTATGAAAATATTGGAATGTGGGGACAATTAAGTCTAGATATGGGGGGGGGGGGGCAGCATAGTAATAAATTGTAAACAATTGGGGAAGATGCCACAGTTATACTGTAGCGTCCACAACAGTATTAATTCCTGCTGGGTGCAACGTTGTTGATGTTTAGTACGTTTTTTCTCGCAGAAGTTTAATATACCTATTTGTTTCCATTTCATATTGTTATATCCTGCTGCAGCCGCTGCTTTTTCTTTCTATCGCATTGGTCAAACTCCTCAGTGATACTTTGTGTGTTTGTTCGGACTGCTGCGGCAGCAGCTCGCCAGTAGCCAACTCTCCTGTTTTCAATGCAAAGGAGCAGACAAGTCACAGGCTTGCCCTGGTCACCACCAGCCAGCACGGCAACAAGACCACGGACAGAGAATTCGAACATTGACCAGGGATGAGTTACAGTGATGTAACTTTGTGTCCCTACACCTGTTGTTTTTCTCATTACATCCAGCAGCATGCTTGATTAGCAATCTATATTTAGCCTGCAATGCTAACCGCATGAGGGAAGTCTACATAGTTGCGGACACCTTCACTCTTCTTGTTCTGGTTTACTAACCCACTTGAATGCGCCGTTATGCACTTGCTCACATTCTCGTATATCCTCTTATATGTGCTTTCCATGTAAATCTATATATTTATCAAGATTCGTGTACCAAATTGGAGATTAATTATTATAAATATATTCAAACACAAAGTACATACACAATCTAGTTGGTCAACGGTAAAATTACCAAATATTTCAAGACCCGTGAGATGAATACTCAAATTAATTAATATAGAAATAATAGATAGTATTTTTATTTATTTATATTTTTAATATAGA
Source organism: Cepaea nemoralis (assembly GCA_014155875.1). Taxonomy (NCBI): domain Eukaryota; kingdom Metazoa; phylum Mollusca; class Gastropoda; order Stylommatophora; family Helicidae; genus Cepaea; species Cepaea nemoralis. The sequence goes on from JACEFZ010025087.1 coordinate 455,336, forward strand.
AAAAAAAATAGTTGGCGGGTTGATTATGAAAGTATTACTACTAATAATGTTTAATACTAAAATCATAGCGATATTCCACACAGACAATACTTGTACTGCTGAGGAAGAACTCTGTTCTAACACTGCTAGGTTGTGTGTATAATGCCAGACCTGTGTTTTAACGCAGCTAGGTTGTGTGTATAATGCCAGACCTGTGTTCTAACACTGCTAGGTTGTGTGTATAATGCCAGACCTGTGTTCTAACACTGCTAGGTTGTGTGTATAATGCCAGACATGTGTTCTAACACTGCTAGGTTGTGTGTATAATGCCAGACCTGTGTTCTAACACTGCTAGGTTGTGTGTATAATGCCAGACCTGTGTTCTAACACTGCTAGGTTGTGTGTATAATGCCAGACCTGTGTTCTAACACTGCTAGGTTGTGTATAATGCCAGACCTGTGTTCTAACACTGCTAGGTTGTGTATAATGCCAGACCTGTGTTCTAACACTGCTAGGTTGTGTATAATGCCAGACCTGTGTTTTAACACTGCTAAGTTGTGTGTATAATGCCAGACCTGTGTTCTAACACTGCTAGGTTGTGTGTATAATGCCAGGCCTGTGTTCTAACACTGCTAGGTTGTGTGTATAATGCCAGACCAATTATGTAAGAGGTCATTTCCTCCTTTGAGTATTTTCTTGTCGTGTCAGCAGTTCAATAAGACACACCCTAAATATTAATCAATTGGGAGAGAAGAGAGTCAAGGAACCCCAACATGATAGTGTTGACCTTTAGGAAACGTTACAAGGGATTCCTTGGTTCTCCGAACTCTATATCTATCAATAGATATATATTAAAGCAAGCATTTGAGCCAGTGCTAGCTTAATTGATTATAACGGGCAGGATCAAATTGAGGAAAAGGAACGGTGTATCCTTTCTCCCTTTGGGGTTGAGCCATCAATCTCATACATCCGACAGTGGCCACGCTTATAATGTTTAACTGAAGAAATGGCTTCTTTCAAGGTAATGTAAATCTGCTTGAAAATTATGATCCGCGAAAAAAAAAAAGTGATAACCCGCTGTACACTGTCACATTTTTAACATAATAATAGCACTGTAGGAAATATAATTGTTACAATTCCTAGCGACTACACAACGATCTAAACCAATGCCATTGACTTGGACCTCTGTGGACTGCCCTACAACTGTTCATGTGGTGAACTACAGCCCGAGCACTTCTACACGGAGTGTGCATCATGTTCAGTGTCATCCACTACCTGAATGTCAAATATGGTCTAGCACGGTGGTTCTCAACATTTTTTGGCCCTTGCACTCTTTCACCATATGTTCAGAATATCACCCCCCCCCCCTTTTTTTTAAAAATATTTCCTTCCTATAAATCCCCCACCCCTACACAGTATACGTAAAAATGGAAGCGAAATTTAATAACACATACTGGAACAAGCCTATACGTCTACATAAAACGTTATTTGCGGGTCTACTTACGTTATAAAACGAATTTCGGAAGAGCGAGAAGTACAGAACCGTAAAGTTTGGAGGGAAAAATAATATCAAGTAATCGGTTCTTGTATTAACGCGATCTTGAAATAATCTTAATTCTCTCTCCCCCCACCCCCAACCTGTCTGGAAACCCTAAAATTCCCACTGGGGGGGGGGGGGGATTCCCCACCGGTTGAGAACCACTGATCCAGCAGATTCAGTGACCTGTGTATACCTATCCAGTGACCTGTGTATACCTATCCAGTGTGTGAGTTTGTCTATCTGTGTGGCGTGCGTGCATGCGTGCGTGTGAATTATATGCAGCTGAGCCAGACACCAGTTTCGTAAGTGGACGTTTGGAATCAGCCAATGCACGACTAACGACGTGTGAACAAAACATTACACGTCGCCAAATGTAAAATAACCAACCCCTCGCCCGTCTCTTTCCCGCCATAACATTTATACTAAACACCTGAAATAATTACGCTTTTCAACAGTTTTATTTTTCCTTATTTAAATTAAGTTGTGTGTAGTTAGTTCAAGGAATAATATGATAGGCAGTAGATGACAGTTTGTTGATGAGCTTGTGTAATTATTCCAACAAGATAGTAGAAAGTCGTGCACCTGGTCTATCCTGATTCAGTTCCTATTCAGGGCAGCTTCTCGGTCTGTCTGTCCGACTCTCAGTCTGTCCGCCTCTCTCCCTCCTCTCTCCCCCATTCTCTTCTCTCTCTCTCTCTCTCTCTCTCTCTCTCTCTCTCTCTCTCTCTCTCTCTCTCTCGGAGCTAGCTATACCCCACTGAACACCTTTGTCGTCCTCTTCGCCCTTAATTCATTGTTAGAGAAGCTGTATTTCTGCACTCGCCGAATGGAAGCTAGCCCTTAGGGTTGCCAGATCCGTGGGTACCAAAAGGAGGACATAATAAGACAAAAAGGAGGACAAAGGAGGCATATTGAATGTTTCATTTAAACCGTTCCAGATTAAACCCACAATCAGTACAGTTTTATTACAATAGCTGCCAATAAGTGTATCTTACTCTTAGTGAATCGACCAAAAAACAATCATGTTAAAAAATAAATATAAATTCAATGGAGGCCTTTTTCAAAATGTAAAAAAAAAACTAAACAAACAAACATTATTTAAACAGCCGATTGTACAATTATTACCTTATAATCTTTATTAAGTACACAAAATATTTCTCGGAGGAGCCATCTTTTCGTAGAAGATCCTCGTTAGCAATAACATATGCATAAAACTGTTCACATGTAAGATTCTTCAAATTGTAACAAAAATATAAGAAAAGCTGGACATTTTAAAGGTTTCTAGCTTTACCTGCCGGACGGAGAATATTAGGCTAAAAAGGAGGGCATGTCCTCTTTTTGCCGGACGTCTGGTAACCCCAGTCCTTCCTCTCGGCCATAACAGTTGTCTTCGGGAAATTCGCCTTGTCTTGCCTCGCCCTTATTTCTCACTGAGGGAAACGATCCTCACATGGCGTCTCGCTCCAATGGCTGCGGCTACTGTCTTGGTTTGGTTATTCGCTGGTGGGCCTTCGACCAATTCTTTAACCCTTTCGTGCACTGCGTTGTAGTGTGTGACCATCCCGCAGCGCCCTTGGGTTTTTGTGTGGATTCCTACTTGACAGGATGGTTAATTAGGTCATCGCGTGACAGTAGTGAAGATTTGTCTTCTTTGTTGATTATTTCATGACAGTCGGACAAGGCTGCTCTCTGTGGACAGAATCAAAGGTCATCTTACTGTGCTGATTTGTTGTTGTTGTTCAACTACCAGGACTGGCCCTACATCAAAGATTATCTGTGACGAGAGCAAGAGGACTCCCAAAATAAAATGGATTGACGACATCAAAGACTTTGTACAATCACATGGAATGACACTATCCAGTGCCACCCAGTGGGCGCTGGAACGCTAAATTATACCTCCACACGATGCTTGACGGCAAAAGTGGAACATGATTATGATGATATTGATGGTGTTGTTGTTGTTGTTGTTGTTGTTGTTGTTGTTGTTGTTGTGTTGTTCTTCTTCTTCTTCTTCTTCTTCTTCTTCTTCTTCTTCTTCTTCTTCTTATCTTGTTTTTCTTGTACCTTGCTGTGTCGAGATGAAGCATAAATAGTGGGAGAGTGGCCGTTTATGGGCTTCATATATCGAGGTTTCTATGGATTCTGCTATTCTTTATGTCCATCGTTTACGTGGCTGGCCCTTCTTCTGCTTCCATTTGGTCTGTGCATCGTTGCTTGTAGTATACTATTAGTTGGTAATCTAGTTACATGACCAAACCATTTAACTTGCTGTTTTCTGATGAAATCTATTTCTGCTATAACCCCTATTTTAGTCCTGATTTCGTAATTTCTGATGTTCTCTCTTCTCGACACAATGAGTATTCTTCTCCGGAATCTCATTTCTGTTGTAATGTTTCTTTAATCTTTTTATGTCACTGTCCCGTTTGGCATTCCCAGCTTTGGGTAGGTAGGGACATCGTGTTGTAGATTACTTTGTTATTATCTACTGATACGTGTTTATTTATTAGTATTAGTGCCATTTGTTCAATGAGGTAGTTTGCCTTATTGCATCTATTTTCTATCTCGTCTTCTGATTTGCCATGTGACGATATTATACTTCCTAAATACTTGAAACTCTTTACTTGTTTCAGTAGGTGTTCTTTTAGATACATCATTATTCTTCTTTCTTCTAAGGTTATAGGCTTTATGGATCATGATTCGTTGCACTGGCCAGTTTATTGTTCCATAGACAGCAGCGAGACTTTCTCCACAGCCTAATCCAGTTGTATTTGCTCTCGAATTCTAGACGGTCCACCCAGTCCAAGTTGCTTAAACACAAAGAACATGGAGCTGGGAGCCGGGCCTTTTACGCCAACCTCTATAGCGAATAGTCTCAAAGCATAATCGTCTTCTCTCATGCTGGAAACAGCTGTAGTCGTCCACCTTGAAGATGTGCTGCTTGTGGCGAAATTGGTGTGGATGACTGCAAAGATACCACAATATTGATAGTGGATTATTTCCTATTTATCACCCTTAGGAAAGTTCTGCTGTCCCCATAGGACTCGAGACAGGTGCACTCTTCATTTAAAGATTAATTACCTCCCGACACTGACAAGATACGATGAAAGTCAACAATTTAGTATTAATTTAATTGAGGCCCTGATCGTATAGAATAAATAAACAGAAACAATTACAGAAGAAATAGGTGGCTGTTGTAAGGTAACCTTGCAGGAGAATTTGAGATGTTTCAGTAGATATGCTCATCACGGACAACAGAGAAGTAATTAACAGTTTTGGTTTGTTTTGATCCGTAAGGACAGACTAGAATCACTTGGTTTAAGTTGATCCGTAAGGACAGACTAGAATCACTTGGTTTCAGTTGATCCGTAAGGACAGACTAGAATCACTTGGTTTAAGTTGATCCGTAAGGACAGACTAGAATCACTTGGTTTAAGTTGATCCGTAAGGACAGACTAGAATCACTTGGTTTAAGTTGATCCGTAAGGACAGACTAGAATCACTTGGTTTAAGTTGATCCGTAAGGACAGACTAGAATCACTTGGTTTCAGTTGATCCGTAAGGACAGACTAGAATCACTTGGTTTAAGTTGATCCGTTAGGACAGACTAGAATCACTTGGTTTAAGTTGATCCGTAAGGACAGACTAGAATCACTTGGTTTAAGTTGATCCGTAAGGACAGACTAGAATCACTTGGTTTAAGTTGATCCGTAAGGACAGACTAGAATCACTTGGTTTAAGTTGATCCGTAAGGACAGACTAGAATCACTTGGTTTAAGTTGATCCGTAAGGACAGACTAGAATCACTTGGTTTAAGTTGATCCGTAAGGACAGACTAGAATCACTTGGTTTAAGTTGATCCGTAAGGACAGACTAGAATCACTTGGTTTAAGTTGATCCGTAAGGACAGACTAGAATCACTTGGTTTAAGTTGATCCGTAAGGACAGACTAGAATCACTTGGTTTCAGTTGATCCGTAAGGACAGACTAGAATCACTTGGTTTCAGTTGATCCGTAAGGACAGACTAGAATCACTTGGTTTCAGTTGATCCGTAAGGACAGACTAGAATCACTGGTTTAAGTTGATCCGTAAGGACAGACTAGAATCACTTGGTTTAAGTTGATCCGTAAGGACAGACTAGAATCACTTGGTTTAAGTTCATCCGTAAGGACAGACTAGAATCACTTGGTTTAAGTTGATCCGTAAGGACAGACTAGAATCACTTGGTTTAAGTTGATCCGTAAGGACAGACTAGAATCACTTGGTTTAAGTTGATCCGTAAGGACAGACTAGAATCACTTGGTTTAAGTTGATCCGTAAGGACAGACTAGAATCACTTGGTTTAAGTTGATCCGTAAGGACAGACTAGAATCACTTGGTTTAAGTTGATCCGTAAGGACAGACTAGAATCACTTGGTTTAAGTTGATCCGTAAGGACAGACTAGAATCACTTGGTTTAAGTTGATCCGTAAGGACAGACTAGAATCACTTGGTTCAGTTGATCCGTAAGGACAGACTAGAATCACTTGGTTTAAGTTGATCCGTAAGGACAGACTAGAATCACTTGGTTTAAGTTGATCCGTAGGACAGACTAGAATCACTTGGTTTAAGGTGATCCGTAAGGACAGACTAGAATCACTTGGTTTAAGTTGATCCGTAAGGACAGACTAGAATCACTTGGTTTCAGTGATCCGTAAGGACAGACTAGAATCACTTGGTTTAAGTTGATCCGTTAGGACAGACTAGAATCACTGGTTTAAGTTGATCCGTAAGGACAGACTAGAATCACTTGGTTTAAGTTGATCCGTAAGGACAGACTAGAATCACTTGGTTTAAGTGATCCGTAAGGACAGACTAGAATCACTTGGTTTAAGTTGATCCGTAAGGACAGACTAGAATCACTTGGTTTAAGGTGATCCGTAAGGACAGACTAGAATCACTTGGTTAAGTTGATCCGTAGGACAGACTAGAATCACTTGGTTTAAGTTGATCCGTAAGGACAGACTAGAATCACTTGGTTTAAGTTGATCCGTAAGGACAGACTAGAATCACTTGGTTTAAGTTGATCCATAGGGACAGACTAGAATCACTTGGTTTAAGTTGATCCGTAAGGACAGACTAGAATCACTTGGTTTAAGTTGATCCGTAAGGACAGACTAGAATCACTTGGTTTAAGTTGATCCGTAAGGACAGACTAGAATCACTTGGTTTAAGTTGATCCGTAAGGACAGACTAGAATCACTTGGTTTAAGTTGATCCGTAAGGACAGACTAGAATCACTTGGTTTAAGTTGATCCGTAAGGACAGACTAGAATCACTTGGTTTAAGTTGATCCGTAAGGACAGACTAGAATCACTTGGTTTAAGTTGATCCGTAAGGACAGACTAGAATCACTTGGTTTCAGTTGATCCGTAAGGACAGACTAGAATCACTTGGTTTCAGTTGATCCGTAAGGACAGACTAGAATCACTTTGTTTAAGTTGATCCGTAAGGACAGACTAGAATCACTTGGTTTAAGTTGATCCGTAAGGACAGACTAGAATCACTTGGTTTCAGTTGATCTGTAAGGACAGACTAGAATCACTTGGTTTAAGTTGATCCGTAAGGACAGACTAGAATCACGTGGTTTAAGTTGATCCGTAAGGACAGACTAGAATCACTTGGTTTAAGTTGATCCGTAAGGACAGACTAGAATCACTTGGTTTAAGTTGATCCGTAAGGACAGACTAGAATCACTTGGTTTCAGTTGATCCGTAAGGACAGACTAGAATCACGTGGTTTCAGTTGATTCGTAAGGACAGACTAGAATCACTTGTTTAAGTGATCCGTAAGGACAGACTAGAATCACTTGGTTTAAGTTGATCCGTAAGGACAGACTAGAATCACTTGGTTTCAGTTGATCCGTAAGGACAGACTAGAATCACTTGGTTTCAGTTGATCCGTAAGGACAGACTAGAATCACTTTGTTAAGTTGATCCGTAAGGACAGACTATAATCACTTGGTTTAAGTTGATCCGTAAGGACAGACTAGAATCACTTGGTTTCAGTTGATCTGTAAGGACAGACTAGAATCACTTGGTTTAAGTTGATCCGTAAGGACAGACTAAATACGTGGTAATTGATCCGTAAGGACAGACTAGAATCACTTGGTTTAAGTTGATCCGTAAGGACAGACTAGAATCACTTGGTTTAAGTTGATCCGTAAGGACAGACTAGAATCACTTGGTTTCAGTTGATCCGTAAGGACAGACTAGAATCACGTGGTTTCAGTTGATCCATAAGGACAGACTAGAATCACTTGGTTTAAGTTGATCCGTAAGGACAGACTAGAATCACGTGGTTTCAGTTCATCCGTAAGGACAGACTAGAATCACTTGGTTTAAGTTTATCCGTAAGGACAGACTAGAATCACTTGGTTTAAGTTGATCCGTAAGGACAGACTAGAATCACTTGGTTTAAGTTGATCCGTAAGGACAGACTAGAATCACTTGGTTTAAGTTGATCCATAAGGACAGACTAGAATCACTTGGTTTAAGTTGATCCGTAAGGACAGACTAGAATCACGTGGTTTAAGTTGATCCGTAAGGACAGACTAGAATCACGTGGTTTAAGTTGATCCGTAAAGGACAGACTAGAATCATGGTTTCAGTTGATCCGTAAGGACAGACTAGAATCACTTGGTTTCAGTTGATCCGTAAGGACAGACTAGAATCACTTGGTTTCAGTTGATCCGTAAGGACAGACTAGAATCACTTGGTTTAAGTTGATCCGTAAGGACAGACTAGAATCACTTGGTTTAGTTGATCCGTAAGGACAGACTAGAATCACTGGTTTAAGTTGTCCGTAAGGACAGACTAGAATCACTTGGTTTAAGTTGATCCGTAAGGACAGACTAGAATCACTTGGTTTAAGTTGTATCCGTAAGGACAGACTAGAATCACTTGGTTTAAGTTGATCCGTAAGGACAGACTAGAATCACTTGGTTTAAGTTGATCCGTAAGGACAGACTAGAATCACTTGGGTTTAAGTTGATCCGTAAGGACAGACTAGAATCACTTGGTTTAAGTTGATCCGTAAGACAGACTAGAATCACTTGGTTTAAGTTGATCCGTAAGGACAGACTAGAATCACTTGGTTTAAGTTGATCCGTAAGGACAGACTAGAATCACTTGGTTTCAGTTGATCCGTAAGGACAGACTAGAATCACTTGGTTTCAGTTGATCCGTAAGGACAGACTAGAATCACTTGGTTTAAGTTGATCCGTAAGGACAGACTAGAATCACTTGGTTTAAGTTGATCCGTAAGGACAGACTAGAATCACTTGGTTTAAGTTGATCCGTAAGGACAGACTAGAATCACTTGGTTTAAGTTGATCCGTAAGGACAGACTAGAATCACTTGGTTTAAGTTGATCCGTTAGGACAGACTAGAATCACTTGGATTAAGTTGATCCGTAAGGACAGACTAGAATCACTTGGTTTTAAGTTGATCCGTAAGGACAGACTAGAATCACTTGGTTTAAGTTGATCCGTAAGGACAGACTAGAATCACTTGGTTTAAGTTGATCCGTAAGGACAGACTAGAATCACTTGGTTTAAGTTGATCCGTAAGGACAGACTAGAATCACTTGGTTTAAGTTGATCCGTAAGGACAGACTAGAATCACTTGGTTTAAGTTGATCCGTAAGGACAGACTAGAATCACTTGGTTTAAGTTGATCCGTAAGGACAGACTAGAATCACTTGGTTTAAGTTGATCCGTAAGGACAGACTAGAATCACTTGGTTTAAGTTGATCCGTAAGGACAGACTAGAATCACTTGGTTAAGTTGATCCGTAAGGACAGACTAGAATCACTTGGTTTAAGTTGATCCGTAAGGACAGACTAGAATCACTTGGTTTAAGTTGATCCGTAAGGACAGACTAGAATCACTTGGTTTAAGTTGATCCGTAAGGACAGACTAGAATCACTTGGTTTAAGTTGATCCGTAAGGACAGACTAGAATCACTTGGTTTAAGTTGATCCGTAAGGACAGACTAGAATCACTTGGTTTAAGTTGATCCGTAAGGACAGACTAGAATCACTTGGTTTAAGTTGATCCGTAAGGACAGACTAGAATCACTTGGTTTAAGTTGATCCGTAAGGACAGACTAGAATCACTTGGTTTAAGTTGATCCGTAAGGACAGACTAGAATCACTTGGTTTAAGTTGATCCGTAAGGACAGACTAGAATCACTTGGTTTAAGTTGATCCGTAAGGACAGACTAGAATCACTTGGTTTCAGTTGATCCGTAAGGACAGACTAGAATCACTTGGTTTAAGTTGATCCGTAAGGACAGACTAGAATCACTTGGTTTAAGTTGATCCGTAAGGACAGACTAGAATCACTTGGTTTAAGTTGATCCGTAAGGACAGACTAGAATCACTTGGTTTAAGTTGATCCGTAAGGACAGACTAGAATCACTTGGTTTAAGTTGATCCGTAAGGACAGACTAGAATCACTTGGTTTAAGTTGATCCGTAAGGACAGACTAGAATCACTTGGTTTAAGTTGATCCGTAAGGACAGACTAGAATCACTTGGTTTAAGTTGATCCGTAAGGACAGACTAGAATCACTTGGTTTAAGTTGATCCTAGGACAGACTAGAATCACTGGTTAAGTTGATCCGTAAGGACAGACTAGAATCACTTGGTTTAAGTTGATCCGTAAGGACAGACTAGAATCACTTGGTTTAAGTTGATCCGTAAGGACAGACTAGAATCACTTGGTTTAAGTTGATCCGTAAGGACAGACTAGAATCACTTGGTTTAAGTTGATCCGTAAGGACAGACTAGAATCACTTGGTTTAAGTTGATCCGTAAGGACAGACTAGAATCACTTGGTTTAAGTTGATCCGTAGGACAGACTAGAATCACTTGGTTTAAGTTGATCCGTAAGGACAGACTAGAATCACTTGTTTAAGTTGATCCGTAAGGACAGACTAGAATCACTTGGTTTAAGTTGATCCGTAAGGACAGACTAGAATCACTTGGTTTAAGTTGATCCGTAAGGACAGACTAGAATCACGTGGTTTAAGTTGATCCGTAAGGACAGACTAGAATCACTTGGTTTAAGTTGATCCGTAAGGACAGACTAGAATCACTTGGTTTAAGTTGATCCGTAAGGACAGACTAGAATCACTTGGTTTCAGTTGATCCGTAAGGACAGACTAGAATCACGTGGTTTCAGTTGATCCGTAAGGACAGACTAGAATCACTTGGTTTAAGTTGATCCGTAAGGACAGACTAGAATCACGTGGTTTAAGTTGATCCGTAAGGACAGACTAGATCACTTGGTTTAAGTTGATCCGTAAGGACAGACTAGAATCACTTGGTTTAAGTTGATCCGTAAGGACAGACTAGAATCACGTGGTTTAAGTTGATCCGTAAGGACAGACTAGAATCACTTGGTTTAAGTTGATCCGTAAGGACAGACTAGAATCACTTGGTTTAAGTTGATCCGTAAGGACAGACTAGAATCACGTGGTTTAAGTTGATCCGTAAGGACAGACTAGAATCACGTGGTTTCAGTTGATCCGTAAGGACAGACTAGAATCACTTGGTTTAAGTTGATCCGTAAGGACAGACTAGAATCACGTGGTTTAGTTATCCTAAGGACAGACTAAATCACTGGTTTAAGTTGATCCGTAAGGACGAGACTAGAATCACTTGGTTTAAGTTGATCCGTAAGGAACAGACTAGAATCACTTGGTTTAAGTTATCCGTAAGGACAGACTAGAATCACTTGGTTTAAGTTGATCCGTAAGGACAGACTAGAAATCACTTGGTTTAAGTTGATCCGTAAGGACAGACTAGAATCACGTGGTTTAAGTTGATCCGTAAGGACAGACTAGAATCACGTGGTTTAAGTTGATCGTAAGGACAGACTAGAATCACTTGTTAAGTTGATCCGTAAGGACAGACTAGAATCACTTGGTTTAAGTTGATCCGTAAGTGACAGACTAGAATCACTTGGTTTAAGTTGATCCGTAAGGACAGACTAGATATCACTTGGTTTAAGTTGATCCGTAAGGACAGACTAGAATCACTTGGGTTTAAGTTGATCCGTAAGGACAGACTAGAATCACTTGGTTTAAGTTGATCCGTAAGGACAGACTAGAATCACGTGGTTTAAGTTGATCCGTAAGGACAGACTAGAATCACTTGGTTTAAGTTGATCCGTAAGGACAGACTAGAATCACGTGGTTTAAGTTGATCCGTAAGGACAGACTAGAATCACGTGGTTTAAGTTGATCCGTAAGGACAGACTAGAATCACTTGGTTTAAGTTGATCCGTAAGGACAGACTAGAATCACGTGGTTTAAGTTGATCCGTAAGGACAGACTAGAATCACGTGTTTAAGTTGATCCGTAAGGACAGACTAGAATCACTTGGTTTCAGTTGATCCGTAAGGACAGACTAGAATCACTTGGTTTAAGTTGATCCGTAAGGACAGACTAGAATCACGTGGTTTAAGTTGATCCGTAAGGACAGACTAGAATCACGTGGTTTAAGTTGATCCGTAAGGACAGACTAGAATCACGTGGTTTAAGTTGATCCGTAAGGACAGACTAGAATCACTTGGTTTAAGTTGATCCGTAAGGACAGACTAGAATCACGTGGTTTAAGTTGATCCGTAAGGACAGACTAGAATCACGTGGTTTAAGTTGATCCGTAAGGACAGACTAGAATCACGTGGTTTAAGTTGATCCGTAAGGACAGACTAGAATCACGTTGGTTTAAGTTGATCCGTAAGGACAGACTAGAATCACTTGGTTTAAGTTGATCCGTAAGGACAGACTAGAATCACGTGGTTTAAGTTGATCCGTAAGGACAGACTAGAATCACGGTGGTTTAAGTTGATCCGTAAGGGACAGACTAGAATCACGTTGGTTTAAGTTGATCCGTAAGGACAGACTAGAATCACGTGGTTTAAGTTGATCCGTAAGGACAGACTAGAATCACGTGGTTTAAGTTGATCCGTAAGGACAGACTAGAATCACGTGGTTTAAGTTGATCCGTAAGGACAGACTAGAATCACGTGGTTTAAGTTGATCCGTAAGGACAGACTAGAATCACGTGGTTTAAGTTGATCCGTAAGGACAGACTAGAATCACGTGGTTTAAGTTGATCCGTAAGGACAGACTAGAATCACGTGGTTTAAGTTGATCCGTAAGGACAGACTAGAATCACGTGGTTTAAGTTGATCCGTAAGGACAGACTAGAATCACTTGGTTTAAGTTGATCCGTAAGGACAGACTAGAATCACGTGGTTTAAGTTGATCCGTAAGGACAGACTAGAATCACTTGGTTTAAGTTGATCCGTAAGGACAGACTAGAATCACGTGGTTTAAGTTGATCCGTAAGGACAGACTAGAATCACGTGGTTTAAGTTGATCCGTAAGGACAGACTAGAATCACGTGGTTTAAGTTGATCCGTAAGGACAGACTAGAATCACTTGGTTTAAGTTGATCCGTAAGGACAGACTAGAATCACGTGTTTAAGTTGATCCGTAAGGACAGACTAGAATCACTTGGTTTAAGTTGATCCGTAAGGACAGACTAGAATCACTTGGTTTCAGTTTGATCCGTAAGGACAGACTAGAATCACGTGGTTTAAGTTGATCCGTAAGGACAGACTAGAATCACTTGGTTTAAGTTGATCCGTAAGGAACAGACTAGAATCACGTGGTTTAAGTTGATCCGTAAGGACAGACTAGAATCACGTGGTTTAAGTTGATCCGTAAGGACAGACTAGAATCACGTGGTTTAAGTTGATCCGTAAGGACAGACTAGAATCACGTGGTTTTAAGTTGATCCGTAAGGACAGACTAGAATCACGTGGTTTAAGTTGATCCGTAAGGACAGACTAGAATCACTTGGTTTAAGTTGATCCGTAAGGACAGACTAGAATCACGTGGTTTAAGTTGATCCGTAAGGACAGACTAGAATCACTTGGTTTAAGTTGATCCGTAAGGACAGACTAGAATCACGTGGTTTAAGTTGATCCGTAAGGACAGACTAGAATCACTTGGTTTAAGTTGATCCGTAAGGACAGACTAGAATCACGTGGTTTAAGTTGATCCGTAAGGACAGACTAGAATCACGTGGTTTAAGTTGATCCGTAAGGACAGACTAGAATCACGTGGTTTAAGTTGATCCGTAAGGACAGACTAGAATCACGTGGTTTAAGTTGATCCGTAAGGACAGACTAGAATCACGTGGTTTAAGTTGATCCGTAAGGACAGACTAGAATCACGTGGTTTAAGTTGATCCGTAAGGACAGACTAGAATCACTTGGTTTAAGTTGATCCGTAAGGACAGACTAGAATCACTTGGTTTAAGTTGATCCGTAAGGACAGACTAGAATCACGTGGTTTAAGTTGATCCGTAAGGACAGACTAGAATCACGTGGTTTAAGTTGATCCGTAAGGACAGACTAGAATCACTTGGTTTAAGTTGATCCGTAAGGACAGACTAGAATCACGTGGTTTAAGTTGATCCGTAAGGACAGACTAGAATCACGTGGTTTAAGTTGATCCGTAAGGACAGACTAGAATCACTTGGTTTAAGTTGATCCGTAAGGACAGACTAGAATCACGTGGTTTAAGTTGATCCGTAAGGACAGACTAGAATCACGTGGTTTAAGTTGATCCGTAAGGACAGACTAGAATCACGTGTTTAAGTTGATCCGTAAGGACAGACTAGAATCACGTGGTTTAAGTTGATCCGTAAGGACAGACTAGAATCACTTGGTTTAAGTTGATCCGTAAGGACAGACTAGAATCACGTGGTTTAAGTTGATCCGTAAGGACAGACTAGAATCACGTGGTTTAAGTTGATCCGTAAGGACAGACTAGAATCACGTGGTTTAAGTTGATCCGTAAGGACAGACTAGAATCACGTGGTTTAAGTTGATCCGTAAGGACAGACTAGAATCACGTGGTTTAAGTTGATCCGTAAGGACAGACTAGAATCACTTGGTTTAAGTTGATCCGTAAGGACAGACTAGAATCACGTGGTTTAAGTTGATCCGTAAGGACAGACTAGAATCACTTGGTTTAAGTTGATCCGTAAGGACAGACTAGAATCACTTGGTTTAAGTTGATCCGTAAGGACAGACTAGAATCACGTGGTTTCAGTTGCGGTTTCCTCCTTGATGGAAATTGGAAGGCTTCGGAACGGAGGTCAAGTTCATGACTGTGTTCAGAACATTCTGGAGCCAATTGGACTTCACACTTGACATTCGTAAGAGGAAAAGCACTGTTCATCGTATATACTTTCTCGACACTAAAATCTGTTCCAACAACGTAAAACTATCTTCTTCAATGAAGGTATTTACTGATAAAGGTTGACAAGAGAATGGTAATCACCTGAACAAGTAGTCTGCCTCTTCAAAGTGCTGGCATTGACTATCTCTTACTTCAAGTTAAAGGTACCAACGCTAGCCTGACAAAGTTTGCTTCTTGAGGATGAGTCAAGAAAGGTCTACAACCATCTTCCAGGTCGACTTCCCGTCTAGCTCCATTTCAAAATTTCTTCTTGAAAAAACTTCTAAAAAATAGTGGTTAACTGAAACAAACAACTCAGAAATAGTCATCTGAACCAACCCAGTTTGAACATGACATGAGACTCTTCTCTCCTCTCTGCATTGTGAGTCTCAGCTTTATGTGAGCAGATGAATATCCATATATACCTGTCAACTGGGCATACTCTGGTCTAGACCTGACGGAAGAAATGGTACTATACGTCTTCTTCGATTTCCCCTTTTGGGAATAGGTCATTGTGCAGTAGAGTGTCGAGACTAGGAAAAATCTTCAAGGTATAGTCCAAGGTCTTCTGAGACAGCTTGCCCTTCAGTATTCCTTTCAGTATTACATTTAATAATGGTTAGGGAGGTTGGTAGTTCTTGACTTAATGTGCATCTAACGTTTAGACTAAGGATATCACTTCATTAAACAAGGCGAACAGGATCATCGTTTGTGAAGACGACCTGCATTAATCACCCGGACTAACACACCAGGTTAAAGTTCATTTATATGATTGTATATGGATCACTGAAGGAAGAGCAAGTGATCCTGTAGATCTCCATCACGGCACTGAATATTGAAAATTCCTTCCTTCTCTCTGGCTCAAATTCAAGAGTTCGGTATAATGAATGACATGCAGTAGGTTATCAGGCATACAGTAGTTGCCTGCCGATGGATTCATTCAATTATGTTGTTAAAACAATATGAAATTGATTGCAATAACATCGGGTTTTACCGGATTAAATCGCCTAGCAGAAATCTGGGTCTAGTGTGTTGTCCTGGACGGAACACAGCGAAGCAACAAAAGTAGGACAGTCACCGAGACCTTTCTCGGTCTGGAATTTTGAAAAATGACTCACATAATAAAAAGAGCAATTACCTTCTTATTCAGAATAATAGACAATATCATTGACGTCAGCAATAGATCACATCTGTTGATTTCACATGGGCGCATTAAATACGGCTGCTCCATTGGACTTCTGTTTTTAGCATATCCTTTACAGGACTTAGCTGTCAACACCAGCATCTTTCAGCTGTATGTTGATCTCTTGGCAAGATTACGCTCAGTAGTTTGCCATTGCTTTCTGAGCGACCGGCTCAGTATCCCGCAAGTCACGAGCGGGGGTTGAACCGCCTCAGCTCTCGCTCCGCTACGAGACTCTGCGTGATAAACGGGATTACAGAGAGAAAGTGTTGTAACCCCACAGCCAGAGAGACCGGCTTTTCTGTCTTCTAGGTCGAAATAAATAACACATTTGTGTGACTCGCCAACAGGAGAATGGTTTTGATCTTTCCAAAATCTTACTTTGGCGTAAGTCGCTTGGAACAAATTGAGAAATTTCACCTTTCATGAAGTTAAGATGTAAATTCAAAGTGCTTATTAAAAATTCAAGAGAAACGCTGAATTATCGTTACGGCATTCGTTACTTCCTTGGGTTTACAGAATTAACCCTTCGTGAGCACATATAATTTCCCCATGTTCTCTTCTCCCAATTCTCACCGTGGATAGTAACAAGATTGGAGAAGGGTTTTGTTACAATGCTACTCCATTCTAGAGCTTCAACTGACTAGCTGAAACGAGGACCAGAACAATGTCTGGTTGTTTCAGACATCGGATACATTTGCTCTTTTCTGAGACTTCTGGATTATATCATGATATTTTCCACGGATGTTCAGATCAATGATCAACTTCGATTCGTCTCAGCCGTCGAGGATGGACGACGGTTTACCCTCTGCTCTCTTGTGGGCTTTGAGGAAGAACATGGCGATCGGCCCTAGATTTGGTTTTCTTGTTGGCCAGTAGCTGATGATGCCCTCAGCGCCCTATAGGCTCTATCAACTCTTGACCACCTGGACACACTTCCCACCATAACAGAAGTTAAGTGTGCTATAAATGAAGTCTGGCAATGGCCTCAACGGCTGACAGCTCAATCAGCACTTTGTTGTGAAACACTGTGGATCAGCTTTACATGCGAATGTAGAACATCTAATGCAATACACCTCTGTTATTGGAGGTATGTAAATGGTGTGTGCAAGTTACACAGAAGCAGTTGTAACACATGAATGTGAATCCTGCCAAATTAGTAAGGAAACAAACTCCACGGGGCCCTCAAAGGTGTGGTTTTACAGAAGAATACTGAACAATCCACGGGCAGCCAAAAAGAGCAATCTAAATATTTTTGAAGAGGCTAAAGTGCAAAGACAAGCAATCATAAACATTACAAGGAGGCACTTGACAGTTTTTAAAATCTACAGTATGAAAAGAGAAAATTGTTGGAAAATGCTGTGACTACTGGACAGAACTGCGGAAAGAGAGGTAGATGAAGACAACGAAAGAACATTCTCTACATTCTTTTGTCAATGTACGGAGAGGTCTAATCACATGAAATGATTCACACTTTTGGAGATTGCAAAACCCGAAGAAGTATGATCGCCGACGTCATAAGCAAAAGGCACTTGATAATGTTAACGATGATGATGATGACGAAAATGATGATGATGATGTGTGTGCGTGTCTGTGTGCAAGAGAGGCAAACCTCGTGTTTTCTCTCACTTCTCCCTGTCTTTTCCTAATACTCTCTCTCTCTCTCTCTCTCTCTCTCTCTCTCTCTCTCTCTCTCTCTGTGTGTGAGTGCGTGTGTATATACATGAGTCTATGTTGTACAACTGACTGTCTTTCCTCTCACTTCTCTATGAGTGCGTGTGTATGTACATGAATGTATGTTGTACAATTGACTGTATTTCCTCTAACTTCTCTGTGAGTGCGTGTGTATGTACATGAATGTATGTTGTACAATTGACTGTATTTCCTCTAACTTCTCTGTGAGTGCGTGTGTATGTACATGAATGTATGTTGTACAATTGACTGTATTTCCTCTTCTCTGTGAGTGCGTGTGTATGTACATGAATGTATGTTGTACAATTGACTGTATTTCCTCTAACTTCTCTGTGAGTGCGTGTGTATGTACATGAATGTATGTTGTACAATTGACTGTATTTCCTCTAACTTCTCTGTGAGTGCGTGTGTATGTACATGAATGTATGTTGTACAATTGACTGTATTTCCTCTAACGTCTCTGTGTCCACGTTCCGTGCTATTTTCTGTATGTTGTGTATGTATAACTGTGTGTGTTTGCGTTGTGTGATTGTGTATCTGATTCGTCTCTCAAATGATTTCTGTCTCCTTATCTTAGTCTATGTGTGTGTGTGTGTGGGCGTTTGTGTGTGTGTGTGTGTGTGTGTGTGTGTGTGTGAGAGATTTTTCCCTCATCTGACGCTATGACCCGTCTCCTCACCATACAAGTCTGTATCACCATCTCTTCCATGCGTCCATCCCCAGGAAGCTGGTATCCCGGGCTGTTACTATCCGAAACTTGTGTTAATCAAAGTCAACACGGATTGTCTGTTTGATGTACGGCTCAACCGCCCGCTCACCGTTATAATTACTCGCCTCCACTGTTTATTTAACCAACATAATTTTAGAAGCCAGCTAAGATTTGAGTTTATGCCAGACGTCTTCCCGCCAAGTTTACAGCAAATGGTTTACATGTGTGTGTGTGTGTGTGTGTGCGCGCGCGCTGTGTGTGTGTGTGTGTGTGTGTGTGTGTTCGCGCGCGCGCGTATGTGGTTAGCCCAGTTTATAAGCTTTATATTGTAGACAGACTGTATTTTTTGTACGCGAAAGAATTCAAAAATCTATATTATTACAGGGCCGGCTCCCTGGCCGAGGGGTTAGCAGCTTTCTCCGTAACCCCAAATACTTTCGTGGTTGACGTAAGTGCACAAGAATTGGAAGCGGTTCGAGTCGCACCAGTGACTTATGAGAGTATGGAGCCGGTCGCCCAGAAAGTCGTGCCATGCTGATGAGCGTAATCTAGCCTAGGAATCAACATACAGCTGAAAGATGCAGATAGTGACCGCAATATCCTGAAACAGGATGGAAACGCGGGGTGGGTGGGGGGGGGGGGGGAATTATTACAGGAGTTATCCTATGATGTAACCAGCGCTGCCGATTGTCTCCCTTGGACAGAATCGCCGCTTGTCACCAGCAGGAGGTCTCCCGACGATGGTCATCTCTGACGGTTGTTAATGGGCGCAGAAGACTGCCTTCCATACTTTCTCTCACTGCTCTACATTCTCTGTCATTGTTGTCTGCAATATTTCACAAGTGTGCTGATTATCTGTGCCTAAACTAATGTTACAGCCTTCTTAACTTCTCTGTGGTTTTATTTTTGAGACCTATCAACAGACAGACCTAGCAGTCACGCAGTCGCATTCTTTGTGCCTCCTGCTAGCATTCACGACAGCCTAAACCAATTGTTTGAGACGTTGTTGTCAGTCCCCATTTCGGATTCTTATTTCCGTCGAGGATTTAATGCATCATTTAATAGGATGCCAAGCGTAATCAATAGTTTGATTCATATTCGGCTTGATTGATGCCGTCTTTAGTCATCTTAATTTCTTCAATACAATCTCTCTTAGACTCTTTCTGGAGACATTCAATATTTTATACGTCTTTGTGTGTTCTCGTGGAAGTCCGGATTGTGTATTTGCAGGAAACGTAAAAAGTCCCTGGCTACAAACTGACCTTCTATAGAATGTAGCACATGACATGGCATTCTTAATATTTGATAGCTTCATTTCCCGTCACGTGGCTTCCAGGTATCTCAAGGCATATCTTTGTTCACAATTCACACTACACTCACTTTTATTATCATTAGTTTCACATGCACGGATAGCTCAAGGCATACTCACTTTTATTATAATTAGTTTCACATGCACGGATAACTTACTCCTTTCATTAACTCGTTTAGCTATCAAAACATCTAGTTTGCATTTGTATAGCAATTCTTTTTATAAATAAAGAGTGTGTAACAGAGTTAGGAATAGGAAGAAGGGGCAACGAGGTGTGCATAGTCAATAGGGAAGTAGGGCACGGTCAAGCACCATAATATGGGGTAGTTAGGGTGGCTCGTCCTATGACGAGCATCGTAGAAACAAGGTCAGTTGTGAACGACCCATCCTTCGAGATGGACGTATGATTGAACTGGGCAACATCTGGCTTGATTCTGAATAAAGTAATATGAAGCCAGAACCGTCTTGGACTTGTTGATAGTTCATCGTCACTTCGCTGTACTGTTACAGTACAGAAATGTTGCCCAATGACCAGGATGAACAACTTCAATTGTCGCGGTACATAGCGGAGGAACTGGGCCACTATATTTGATACAGCCACTACTTCATACTGCGCTTGTTGGGAAAATGCGGTGCCTTTGACACTGGCACGTTATCAAACCTCTGCTGAACAGATTTCAAGAAGTTTCTACAAGAATATGTATGCGGTTGTGAAGCCCGCTTCGCTGTGTCAGCTCTCGGTCGTTTTCGAGCCTTACTGGTGGTAAAGTCCAGTCCGCTCTCAAATCGTTTTCGAGCCTTACTGGTGGTGAAGTCCAGTCCGCTCTCAAATCGTTTTCGAGCCTTACTGGTGGTGAAGTCCAGTCCGCTCTCAAATCGTTTTCGAGCCTTACTGGTGGTGAAGTCCAGTCCGCTCTCAAATCGTTTTCGAGCCTTACTGGTGTGTGAGAGCCGCTATCGCTGTCAAGTCCTCGCCGGGCACTGCACTGTGGCATTGTTGTTCGAGCGGTTTGCTAACGGGATTGATTTTGGCGGACGACATGGAGATACCTACTTCTGATCGTACCTCCCACTGTTGCAGGGACTTCAAAGACTTCTGCATTCCGCCATACATAGTAAGTAGACTGAATCGTTGCCACACAGCCTGCTCGTTACCATAGCCGTTGCCTGAACTTTTATCATTTTCAAGAGGCTTGGTATAGCCGTCGCTTTACACTGTTCACTTCAAGAGGCTTGTTATAGCCGCCGCTTTACATTTTTTACCTGCATTGTCGGTTGTTTCAACGGGCTACCTACCAGGGCCGCTGCCATACAATGTTGTTTCAGGGAACTGACCAAAGCTGCTCTCTGATCGCAGTCTGATCGTGGTGAGGGCCTACTGTCGAGAAAAGCTGCTCTCTGATCGATGTCTAATCGTGTGAAGTTGGGAGGTGCTGCTCTTTGAACGCAGTCAATTGTTCCAGGCCTTGTCAGAAACCGCAGTCCTTGGGCGTCACTATGCTGGAAACCAAGATGCCTGCCTGCCTTGAGGTTGCTGTATTATCGGGGCTGTTAACTTAACCGTTGCTGTGAGGTCGTCGTATCGCTGGATTTTCTTTCTCCATCATGCCTCTCTGCCCAGTGTGTGATATGGAATGACACTGATTTGGGAACGTTTTTGCTCGAGCATCCTGAGAGATCCTGGAAGTCATTGCCTGTCCGTTTGTGTAGAACCGAAGGACAATGTTGGCTGAGTAAGCGAAGTTTAATTTAAATTAGTTAAGGAGTAGGCATATGTGTATAATTATTTGTTTTAAGATAGAATTGAAGAATTGAAAACCTGATGCATTTTTTTAAAGATTTGGCTTTGAGTAACCTTTTTCAGAGTATGTGCTAGCGATAGGAAAGCTGCCTACGTATTGAAAACAACAAGGCTTTATATCATAAAAGCGTGGTGAGCTACTATGGAAATCTTTTATAGGAAGTTAGGACGTGTGACAGAGTTGATGGGTGACTTAAAAATGGACGTAGATAGAATTTCAGTCTATGATAGAATTGATAAAGAGGCAGACGCTTGAACGAACAGAGCACAAGACAGGTATGAGACGTTTTGAGGTAGACAAGTCCAATAGAAATGATAACCAGCGTGGTTACAATTTTAAAGTTGTCAACCATATACATATGAAAGCAGATAAGAATGAGACACAGAGACATATAAGAATTAGTAATGGTCAGAAAAAGAAACAGTGGTCTTGGCCTTCAAAGAGTGATAACGCAAAGGCCTTGCGAGAGAACTGGTTTCAGATCAGACACCTGCGATATTCGGTAGCAAAGTTGAATAACAGAGAAAGAAACATAGATAAGATTTTGGGTAGTCAGGAGGTATCTTCAGTCTTTTGTGTCAGACAAGAAAGAGAGACTCAGACACAGGTGATTGAGGTGGTAGAAGAAAACACGCAGACACCAGTTGATACAGTAGAGAAAAAAGTCCAGGTACAACCGACTAGCAAAGTAACGAAGGGAAGTCAAACTGACTTAATAGAAATTCAGTCAAAACCAACTTACTTGACTAAGGGAGACACGGTTGAAATTAAGAAAGATAAACAGACAAGTGCCAAAGATGTTAAAAGACGGGTGAAGAAAAGTATTAAGGAAAGGAATAGTATGATTGTTAATAGAGGTACTGCTATGTCAAGTTCCTCAGGTATAGACATTAAATTAATCCCTAAATGGTGTAGAAATATTAGGTGTGAGAGTTCAGGTTATGAAGAGGATATTTCTACCTCTACCGCCGCATTTTATAGTAAATACTACGCTGCTGAAACAACTACAGATACTGATGATTCAGAGAATGAGAGGATTGCACTACGAACAGATCCTGACTCGAAGCGTGATGTATCCTCATACGGTGGGCTTGCTGGTGGACAGACGGACAGAGTTTTGGTTGGTGACTCTTTAGAACTAGATACTAGTTTATATGACAGGAAAGTAGGGAAGGCTAAGAGACGAATACCAAGAGAGAGAGAGAAAGATACTTCCAAAAAGAAAGATGTTTGCCTAGTAGAAAGTGGAACACAAAAACAGCAAACAGCTGAAGCGTCGCTGGAAAAAGCTAGAAGTCTCATGAAATCGGTAAGACCATGGTTGTATTTAAATAACCCATACGAGCAGATTTGAGCATTTTGTAACTGAGCTTGGGGTAATTCAAGTTTGATGAGGCTCAAATTTCGACTCAAATGTGCTGTTGCTGTGGAAAATGGTGGAGAATCATTGCAAGTGATGTGTGACGTCGAGAACTGATGTAGTATTGTCTTGTATTACATAGGTTATTTTGAGATATAAAGTGGTCATAGAATAGTGATGACGATTGGGTAATGCGGATGTCATAGCTCGAAGAAGTATTATGAAGTGATGAGGAGGTTAAGATAGGATAAATGAGTAATTGACCGTCAGAGTAGTTTGACGTTGAGAATTAAGTAGGACGGAGAATAGTAGCATTATGATGGTTGAGAATGAAGTAAGAAAGTAGTTGAATTGTGAAAGTCCTGTTGAGTAATTCGTCAGATTATGCGTTGTCCGTGCGTGAGTATAAGGGTGGACACGTCAGGTTGTCGCGATGCGAGAGTAGTAGTGAGATGAGAGCGAGGTTGTGTATCACTGTCTGAACAAACAAAATACGAATAACGTGTCAATATGCGAAGAGTGGCTGATAAGTGACGTTGATAAAACGTGGAACATAGAGTATGCGAAAATTGAGAGGTAGAAAGAACATGATTAGAGAATTGTGATGTCTTTTGTGTGGAATATCTGAAGTTAGACAGAATTAATGATAATGGTATGACAGGATGACGGAAAGAGAGTTAACATTCTGAATGACGTTTCATAAAACATGTTTAGTAGTGTTGACAGGGATATGTCGAAACATGAATGCTTAATACTGAGAAATGAGAAAAGTGAGGTCTGTTGTCAGTAATAAGTGGTGTGGTTTGCTGTTTCTGAAAGAATCCCGATAAATAGGAAGAGGAGTGAAAGATAGTGAGGTAAACAAGATTAGTTAAATGAATGTTGGAGAACGTGTTCCGATAAGTGTGACTGGTTTAACTATCATCGCGGTGCAAGAACGCTAGGAGAGACTTGAGGATAGCTTAGAGTAGTTGTGGTGAGATGTTGGAAAGTAATGATACGTTAGTTAATTGCGTCGGGTAGACGAGAAACTTAAAAGTAGAATTAGTTGTTGGTACAGTAGATAGAGGCATGGGTGAGGTCTATAGTAAATAGACAAGTTTTTTTGCTGGTCGTAGTAGGGTGGAGATACCGTAGTTAACGGTAATAATTAAGTAGTTGTAGCAATTCTAGGTACTAATACAAGGGAAACAATTGGTGTGCCGAGCCACAGGTTCTATTGGTAGATAGTACGGTCATTGTTGGTTAATGATTTTTGTTGAGAGAACAGATATTGTTCTAAGTCACGAATTGGTCTGTAGGTAACAGATATATATATATATGCATTGAGTTGTTTTGTTTAATATGTTATAAGAATAACGGGATAGGCATGACTTGGGTGAATAGATATGTTTTTCATTGGTTAGTATAAGAGACCAATGTTGATTGAATATGTATGATATGTGATATTATTTTTTGATTTGGTCTAGTAAAATGATTGTTACTATTTAATTTTGGAATAGAATTATTGTGTTTTTAGTCTTTTGCGTACAAACTACTGGTCCGTAAAAGAGACCAGTAGTGTTAGGTAACACTAGATATTTTCTTCTAATTTAAATTGAAGCATGTTTTATTGTTGGGGATAAACAGTTCAAAACTTGGGGGGTATGACATCCTGTTGTGATTTTATTTCGCTTAACTCATAATTTAAGTGAATTGTCTTGTGTGTTAAAGTTTATAAATGTGTTGGTTAAGTTAAGTTTAAATTATAAACAGTTATGGTTTTGTCCAGTACACGGGACTTTATATAGTACCCTTCGTTCAGAAAAGAGTTATTAAACTACTGAGAACTAGTAGAGAGACACATTCTCTTTCTGAATAATAAGCATACCCTGTTGGTGGGATTGCTGTGATAGTCAGCGTTGATAAATCAATGATATAAGGGCTGCAAAGTTGTGGAAACATATGCCATACGGGGTTACTACACAAGTAAAAGGGTTATGGGGAATTTAAGTGAGCATTAATGGAAGATATATGGATTAGACGCCATATTGGGAAGAAAAGATTAAAATGAATATAGCAGTGGGGTAAATGAGGGGAAAGTTTAGAACATAGTTTCCATGGGGTCAGAAGAGCCGTGGTGTACTTTCATAAGAGACACGAGATTGCTGGCTTATAGAAGAAGAAGTCAGTAACGTGCTGTAATAGACAGTGTGAAGACAAATAATAAAACATGAATTGAATCCATGTTTGACTCCGAAGAATGATTAGATAGACTGTGGATAGCAGTACAATAGTAAAGGGGTGTAAGTGTGTTAATGAGAAATGAACATTGTCACCGTGGAGACAAAATGACATGGGGTTTTTGAGGGTCCGTGATATATGGACTGTAATAGAATAACGTTGATTGCAAGCAGTCACAGACATGAGTTCAATGGTGGTGTTTTTGCTGCTGTGGGTTACGGCATGAATTATGAATTGAGAGGTGGAAGATTTTAGAGAGGCATTGTGTTCCATGGCCTTGGCATGATGTTAATGTTTATCCCTTTGGGTGTTATAAGCTTCAGAGATAGGATGAAGAAGCTGGTAATAAGTGGGTTGCTGGAGTAGTGTATATAATGGTCGGATTACGTGAATATTTATGATGTTGTGTTTGATGGTTAACATTCCGAAGTTACTGATGTCTGTAATAAATAGACATTTAAGGGGAGGTTCGGAGTTACTAGGTTGCTGTTGATAACGGCATAAATTGACAAGTAGAGGTTTTAGTAGATATGCCCATTGTCATATATTTTTGAAGGGAGTGGGAGATCACTGTAGTGCATGCCCCATCTCTAACAAAAGATGTAGAGCCCCATCCTCTTCTATCTTCAATAACCCCAGAATATGAACCTTGAGTTATCTGCAGGCCTCGTTTTGTTAAGTATTGTCTAGGAGATATAGATTATGGCCCTGGTAAGAATGGTAATTTACTAATTGGGAATCTGCCCCTTCTCCAATGATTCTTTAGCTCTGGAGCCCCCTTTTAGTTTATCAAATCTGAGGAAAGTCAGGAGAATTTTCTCAGCCTGATTTAGATGAAGAAAACATGGATGTTGAGCAGTTTATAGGTATAGAGTCTTTTATTTCCCCCTTTAGTAAGTCATTATGAGTTAATTTATCTTTTAACAATCAAACACATAATCAATCACATTAGATTTTGACAACATGATGCACAAAGAAGTTGTTGACACAGATAGGTTTGAACTTGACAAATTAACAGAAGGTCAATTCATGTTAATCATTTATTGACTGGCCTGAGCCTTCTGGTCAGTACATACATCTCTATTGTGATTTACACAAAGTAATAGAACAGTTGCACATTGGACCATTGTCCCAGACAATCAATAACAAGCATCAATATATGAAATGTCAACAAGTGTGAAAACATAGTAAACATTTTGATGTTGTACATATTAAGTATGATAGTGGTGTCTCAACCATAACATATCAGTGTTCCTGTAATTGGGTGTGGTTTCTACCTATGAGAAAAGTAACCTGGTGACTGGAGGATTAGGTAAGCCAGGGTCCATTGACTGATGGATCCACTTCAGGTCTGCCCGTATAGCTCCACTGAAGGCCTCCCCATGCTCTGCTCATAGCGAAGTCATCCTCCCTCTCACTTGTGGTTCATCTCCTCTCTCGGCTTCCCTCTCTCAGGTCTGATTTAGGTGGTTAGTTTGCTGATGTGTTGGGTGGTTGTTGGTATGTAGCCACCAAGATCACTGATGAGTATTCACATAAATATATACAATCCTACCAATACAATAATAAGAAGTAGGTCGGAAGAAATCCAAATTCCTGAAGTAGGAACTAGTTCCCCTCCCCCTCTTTTTCTCTCTAAGCTAGTGTTGGGTTAATTTGGGGTGGTCAGAGTTTATCACACTGTGTACGCCTTGGATCAACTTGTTCCTGCTGTATGTAAATCTTCATTTGACCTGGGGTCAGTGAACGTGTACAGTGAGACAATGACAAGAGTGAGAAGGTGTCAAGATGCATGTAAATAAATGACATACATTTATAACATTTCTTCTACTCAATGGTGTTCACAATGTGTATAAATAATTCTCTGTGTTTTCCCAATTAACTACTTCTTCTTCTTGTGTCTAATAACTCTCTTCCATTACCTGTTGTTGTTGTGATGTTGAGTGTTGTGTTGTGTGGTGATGAGTGGTGTTGTGTTTTAAGTTATGTTGAGTAATGAGTTAAGTTCACTTCGCGTGATGGTGTTCCGCGAAGCACAACTTTCTCATGTATTGCAGTTCCTAAGTGCTCTTATCTAATTAAATTTGACATGAAATATAAATATTTATTTCGCCAAACCCTATTATTTCTATAGACAAAGGAGAAAGGAAAGATTGATTTCACTTTCAGCTTTCTAGATTGTAAATAGGCATAGATAAGTCTGTTTTAGAACAAGGCACTTGTTCTAGTACACGAACTGTCATTTCAGCTGTAGACAGTGATAGCATCTGTTACAATGTTTCTGGTGAAATGCACAAGATTGCTTTCGAATCATCACTTCTCACAGTTGTTTAGAATAGAATGTAATAGTGTAATGCACTTCCTAAAGTTAATAATTATCTTTAAGAATATCAGAGGTGGCAGTTTCATCGAAGAGAATATTCTGGCCGGGAATGGCTTTGTGTCATTAGAATCTACAGTCGAGCATTTTTACATTTCTGAGGTTTTAATTAATAATCATACATTTCAATTGACATCACAAACATGGGTTTACGTTACTTGACACTTGATACATCGGGTTCTTAGTCTAATCAAGGGCTAACAAACGTACCTCGGATCCAGACTTTTGCCTTGTCCATTGAATTTTTGATCACACAATCTTCTCACATCCGTCCATGGAGCGAGTTCAGACAAAAGTGTGGGCTGATTAACATTTCTGATGAAATGGGGATATATGTTAATTATGCACTGGCGCGAAGGCGGGTCAGGTGGTTTTCTCATCCAATGATTTTCCGAGCTTGGTCTGATGAAATCCTTCTAAGAATCCACGTCATTTGTCACTTGTTCAGTTCCAGTTTCGATGTCAAGTTTTACGTCCCAATCTCCAATTGCTTTTGTGAAGTCAATTTCTTTTAATGTTGTTTCCTCTTTTTGCGGCATTTGTTGATAAGATGAATAATGTTGGCTGCGTTATGCCACACCCATAATAAATGGACATTAAGAGAGAATTTTGAGTGAGGTGATGTGTATAATATTGGAACAGGTCTTGAGGGATAATGGACCTTTTTAATTGTGTCCTCGGGATGTGTTTTGTGGTTGACATTACAATGCGAGTTTGAGGTAAGGTTCATAGCCATAAAATTAGTAGTGTCTGTAATATATAGACATTTAGGAGTGAATAATATTTTTGATGGTTGGTATTTGATGCTGTAGATAGCAGCGTAAACTGTTACCATAATAAGTGGTACTGTAGAAGATATAATTGTTTTAGACTTTATTACATAAAGTCTCAAATGACATAGGGGGGTAAAGGTGTGTGTGATTTAGGTGAGTGTGGTTTTTTGTGTGGAAGAGTTCTACTTCTTTAAATCTCCGGTGCGCACCGATTCTTTGTCTTCCTATCGTGTGCAAGTGATTTCAGGTTGGTTGAAAGTGGAGAAGTAGTAATGTGGAGATAATACTGTTTGAGGTAGTATCAGAAGAGTACGGCGTTTTGAATTTTTTGAGATCGTGATAAGAAGGTTTAAGCGGATTGCTTACGAAGAGTAGAAAAAGTATTCCGAAAATATGTTGTCATGTGTTGTATAAAACTAAGATCTTGTAATGCAGAAATATTATGATGTATGATAGATACATATACAAGAATGAGCTTTTGTGATATGATATATGTGGATTTTATTACGAAGAAGAAGTATGGTTTGTTGTAGGTCGTGGCGGCTGGCACTACGATAAATAGTGGGGATAGAGAGAAGTGTAATGAGTAAGGGGTATATGATTTCTGTAGTTGGGAGTTGAGTAAGTTCAGGTGGTAAGCGGAATTGTTTATGACTTTATAAAATGAAGAAGAAGTAACTTTGATTGTGTGGAATTATTGGGTTAAGTGTCTTGGGTCATAGATGTGGGGTAAATGAGTTGTGGGATCAAGACTTTTCAGGGAAAAGTCTTGGTTGAAGAAAGGGAGGAAATGTAACAGAGTTAGGAATAGGAAGAAGGGGCAACGAGGTGTGCATAGTCAATAGGGAAGTAGGGCACGGTCAAGCACCATAATATGGGGTAGTTAGGGTGGCTCGTCCTATGACGAGCATCGTAGAAACAAGGTCAGTTGTGAACGACCCATCCTTCGAGATGGACGTATGATTGAACTGGGCAACATCTGGCTTGATTCTGAATAAAGTAACATGAAGCCAGAACCGTCTTGGACTTGTTGATAGTTCATCGTCACTTCGCTGTACTGTTACAAGTGCTTTAAATTAAAACTTAAATCTCCCCTCCCCCCACCGTAGATTTATTATGAAATATATCTGTTCATGCAGTGATAGGGGTCTGGTGGTCTCCAGCAATGAAGCGTTGCCTACAGTTATAGTTGTATAGTTGCATTGGGTGGAGGGTGCCTAGGATGGGCATCGGGTGCGACTGGCGTGTCCCTTGCAACAGCTGATAGATGACACCGACACAGCGGAGATGAAATTATATGCACTGATGGGTCGGTGGTAAGAGGTACAAAAGAATGGGCGGCGATTTATTGCGAGGACATATTGACACTGTTTTAAAAAAGCTAACGAAGAGAATGGAAGATAGGGCTGTTATGGCGGCCTGCTGATAGTTAGAGGGCAACACAGCCTGAAAGAAGTGTATTGTTTGTAACAGACTCACTAAGTATGCATCGGAAAGGGCACACTGGCATAAGGAGCATGTGTGGGAATGCCGATCCTTAACTTCACTATTCAGTATTTTAAAGTTCAGAACATGATTCCGATCTTTATTGTATCTTTTGATAGGCATGATATGTTGTATTAATTTCCTAGCAATATTTAAGAGAAGGACTACGTCATTTGCGGACCTCAGTTCTGAAATTGGAAAAACGAAAGAAGTACAATCAGAGAGGGCAAGAAACAATTTATAATGACTGTTTGCAATAGAGTAGAGCATCTCCAATTGATGGAAAAATCAGAACATGTGCATTAAGACCACCACTACATGAAATAAATAATAGGAATGGCAGCACTTTAAGAGAAAGTAAAGACACACTAGAAAAATGGAAGGAGTACTGCGGAGAATGTGTGAAATGTGCTGACACCCCACACGCCACTATAAATGGATCACAACTGTTACTGATCTCATCATGTTTACATTTTTCATTACATTGTCGGCATACATGTTGAACAGTTATGATGAGAGAATGCACCATGCCCTAATCTCCTGTGCCCCTTAAATCAAGAGTGCTGGTTCCCTGGCTCTGACAACCGCTGGAGGTTGACGATTCTATTCAGTGGAAGAAATGTGCTGGAACGCCCGTGTCTCTAATGATATCCCACAGTTTATGACGCTGAAAGGAATCGACCCTAAAGCTGGAGGGTGTTGCTAGCATAACTACTTAGTGCGATAATACATTAGTTGGTGCACAATTGTAAAAACATCTCTTTGAGAGGGGTAATGTATATTGTGTCCTCCATGTTTGTGCTCAAAAAGCGCGGCGACGATCTTCACACGTTGTGAGTGCATGGTGGGTACGGACGCTGGGTTCTCCTGTTTGGATGGGTTCTGCTGGTATGTCGTCACAAACTGGTGACTTCACTTTCTTCAGACATGGTATTACTGATCGTACTTTCTCTAATGATGGTTCTGGTTCTTTTCTTGGCTTTCATATATATTACTTAGGTACTTTGACTCGAACAATGCTCTGATTTTCTAGAACAATTTCCATCGATTCCTTGCAACTGGAGATGATCTACTGTATTGCAAGTATTCATTACTAATGGATTCTTGTCTTCCCTGACTGCACTTTTGTATTTATCTCCTGTAGCTTTTTGTAATGTGAGACCATTTATTTATATCCACTTTTGTTTTCACTGTGTTCTTTCTTCTGTTCTTGCGAATGTTTCCCCTGGGGTATCTATAACAATATAGCCACACAGGCAAAGCAGACTAAACTCAGCAATCAGAATACAGTAAACTAGACAGACAATTACAATGCAGTCCACTTAAATAAGGGAGCATTGAGAACCCAGAGGCCAGCATGAGTGCCTACCGGCCTAGTGCTCAAGTGTTCAAATCCCCATCCAGGCGATTGTAAAAAATGAACCAGGACTCCCGGGGAGACCCAGCCTGGGTATCAGGACATGTCTTGGGAAGTAAACATGGCGGGCCTGACACTGACCACCAACCAATCATATTGTCGTGTGGTCTACACGGCTGGCCTGACACTGACCACCAACCAATCACATTGTCGCGTGGTCTACAAGGCGGGCCTGACACTGACCACCAACCAATCACATTGTCGCGTGGTCTACAAGGCGGGCCTGACACTGACCACCAACCAATCATGTTGTCGTATGGTCTACACGGCGGGCCTGACAGTGACCACCAACCAATCACATTGTCGGGTGGTCTACAAGGCGGGCCTGACACTGACCACCAACCAATCACATTGTCGCGTGGTCTACAAGGCGGGCCTGACACTGACCACCAACCAATCACATTGTCGCGTGGACTACAAGGCGGGCCTGACACTGACCACCAACCAATCATGTTGTCGTGTGGTCTACACGGCGGGCCTGACACTGACCACCAACCAATCACATTGTCGTGTGGTCTATACAAATATAGGCTTGCACCATTTACCCAATTTGCCTGAAAGCGTCAACAAGTAGCTTTACCTTTTTACTGCGAAATGGAAAAGACAAATATCTACCAGCCAAAAAGGAATGAATAAAAGTGATGAAACAGAATTGCAACGTTGGAAAAGCGGCTACGGTAGGAAATGCCAACGGTGGAAAAAGGGACTCGCTATCACAATAGTCTCCAGAGCTGGACACAAAATAATAAAATCCCGCAGACCAAACAATCAACAACTGAAACAACTCCTCACAGCCGGTCCCTACCCAGCACCAAGATAATAAAATGTCAACCAATACAATAAACATGTTGACTTAAATACATCCGAGATTTGCAGGACTCCACAAGAAAACGCCAAGCGATGAAGAAACGGATAATTGCAGCAATGCAGGGAGAACAAGAAAGAGGGAAAGGAACAGAGGAAACGATATAATAAAATAATACAAGAAAACAGCGATAGGGAAATGGTGTTTGTCCATCAAGAATGATGATGACCATTCATTTTATCTAGTGGTGTTGAAAGATTGGAGCCGTGAGTTCCCAGATGGCTGGTAACGCCCTTTGTGGTTCTTTGACAACGTGAGCAAAGAATGCTTGACGTTCCAGGAGGAAGAGGAGGTTCTTCTGCAGTGGTCAGTCTTGTTTTGACAACTCTTGCAGTCCTGTTTGCTTCACAAGTCACTACACCCTGGCGTAATGATGTACGCCACGAATTTCGATCTTTGGTAGCAGTCTCCCAAGTGTCGTGATGAATTCCAAAAGCTTTTAGTGTAAACAGCAAGTGTAATAAGAATAATAGGAATAATAAGAAATTGTCTTCAGAGTAACAAGATATCAAATACCAGCCAGTATGGTACAACAGATACCAGCAATAATAATAGAACCATCCTTAACTGGAAGAAGGATTGGAGTAACACATACTAAAGAAAATAACAGCAATAAATATAAGGTCATAATAAAAAAGCATATTTTAAAATGCCATAAAATGGTAATGATAGGCAAAGTGAACTGAAGCTATAATAACAAGTTGATATAAAATACCATGTAATATAAACAATAATGAGCAAGAATGCGAGAACTTCTATGAAGACAACCATGACGTGCTTAATAAAATAGATATGCGGGACAACAGAATAGTTATGGGAGACTTCAATGCAAGACTAGAACACAACAGAGCGGGCATAGAAAAACATCTTGGAGCATTTGGAGACCAACATAATGAAAGAAATGACAACGGAAGTAGACTGATAGAGCTATGCAGCCAACACGACCTCTATATAACAAATACATTCTATAAACACACAGACTCACAAATATACACCTGGTATAAATGGACGATCTAGATACTAAAAGCCAAATTGATTTGATATTAACAAGAAATAACGGAAAGAGAAGTATTTTAGATGAAAGGGCAGTGCCCAACTTAGGTATAAACACAAACCACAAAGCAGTCGTTGCCAAAATAAGAATCATCAGTAGAAGGAAGCAAAGACCAGGAAAATACATGCCATGCGAATCAGTAAACTTAAAAAAATCTCCAAGACGAGGCAGTGAGGGCAAATTATGAAAAAGAGCTAACTGAAGTCTTTGTAAAATTACCCATAGAAAGAAAGACAGTGGATGAAGAATGGGAGATGTTCAAATCAAGCATTTTAATTACTGCAAAGATAACACGTGGAACCACGAAAAAACGAGAAACACGGATAAAGAAAATAACAAGTTTGTGGAACGCAGAAGTAAAGAAAGCCGTAAAAGACAAAAAGGAAAAGAATATAAAAAAGTGGTCGAAGAGCTAACAGGAATGCGATTACATAGAATATTGAATAGCGAGAAGACATGTGAATAGAATAGTAAAGAGAGAAAAACAAAAAGACTAAGAGGAGTATGGAGAAACTCTAAATAAAAACTACAAGGAGGCAACTAGAAACTTCTATAAAAAGTTGAGTGCAATGAGAACCAGAGGAGAACCCTTTGACCCAACTGAAATAAAGAAACTGACACAGATGCCACCAAAGAACTAGAACCAAACATACTGAAAGAAGAAATTATAGAAGCCATCAGATTAGCCCCATTGAACAAATCACCAGGACAAGATGAAATACCAAATGAACTAATTAAAGCAGCAAGAGAAGTAGGAACAGCATGGCTACACAGACTGTTCAACCATGTTTGGGTTAAACAACAGACACCACGAGACTGGGGAAACGCCATAATTATCCCAATTTGAAAAAAAAACAAAAAACAAACAAACAAAACAAACAAAACAAAACAAAACAATACAAAGGCAGCAAAAGAGACTGCACACAATACATATGCATCTCACTGTTGAGTCATACTTGGAAAACATTTTGCAAAATTCTTGAGAAAAGATTACGAACTATTATAGAACCCCAGCTAAGCGAAACACAACTTGGATTTATGAAAAACAAAGGATGCACAGATGCCATGTTTGCTCTTAGACAACTTATAGAAAAATCAATCGAATTCAATGAAACGCTCTATTTAGCCTTTGTCGATCAAGAAAAGGCATTTGATATAGTAGATAGAAGCAAGGTGTGGGAAATTGTTAAACAATATGGAGTGAGTACACATCAAGTCACCAGATTGCTGAAAGTCACCAGATTGCTGAACACATTATATGATACTTGAGATATACCTTCTGAATTATGTAATTCTGTATTTATTGCAATCCCAAAGAAATCAGGAACCTTGGAATGTGATCAACATAGAACAATTAGTATAATGAGTCACATCACAACGATTTTGTTACGAATTATCATGCAAAGAGTGAGGAAGAAAATACAACCTGAAATAGGGGAAGAACAATGTGGGTTTGTAGACGGAAAGAGTACAGTAAATGCTGTGTATATGCTGCGAACAGTTATTGAACGTGCTATAGAAGTAAACAAGGATATACATCTTTGCTTTATTGACTACACAAAGGCTTTTGATAGAGTAAGACATGTCAACATGGTGGAGATGCTTGCAGATCTACAGATTGATGGGAAAGACATTAGACATAAAAAACATATATTAGAAACAATAAGCTCCATAAGGATTGATAATGAAGTGGAACAATATCAACCTATTAAGAGAGGTGTTAGGCAGGGATGTGTAATGTCTCCAGATCTTTTTTCCCTATACAGTGAAAATATTTTCAGAAATGTAGAAGATATAAATGGAATCAGCATTGGAGGAAGAAACATCAATAACATTAGATATGCAGATGATACAGTATTGATTCCAGACAATGCACAGGATCTGCAACAATTAGTAGATGCGGTTGTTGTACACAGTGAGCAGCTGGGGTTGGAATTAAATTGTAAGAAGACACAGGTTATGGTCGTCACTAGGAAGAACGAAGTACCACAATGTAATATACAAGTAAAAGGGAATATTCTTCAACAAGTGAATCGATACAATTATCTCGGAACAGTCATATCATCTGATGGGAGATGCCTTGAAGAGATTAGAACAAGAAACGCCATGGCGAAAGTAGCCTTTAGCAAGATGAAAAACATTCTGACCAATAAAAAGATGTCAATTGAAACGAGAAAGAGTGTGTTGAGGGGGTACATAGAGCGTGTTCTTTTGTATGGATGTAAAACTTGGACAATGAGCAGTCAAGCTGAATGGCTACAGAATCGTGGTTTCTGAGGAAAATGCAAAGAGTACCATGGACAGATAGAAAAACCAATGACCAAGTACTACAGGAGACAAATGAAAATCGTAGACTGATTAGAGAAATTAGACGAAAACAGACAACAGTTTTTGGACATGTTATGAGAAGAAATGGTTTGGAGAACTTATTGACAACTGGCAAGTTCGAGGGGAACAGACTAAGAGGAAGACCGAGAGGAAAATACCTGGATGGCTTGGCCACGTGGCATGGACGAGACAGGAACACTGAGCTGATCCACGACTCTGGTGATCGAGTGAAATGGCGAGGCATGACCGCTCACGCTTTCCGGCATGGCACATGATTGATTGACACATCTAACTACCCTATGTAGAAGCTTCTACAACAACAGTGAATGCATAGTGAGAGCAACTGGAGGACACCCAGAACCCTTCACCATAAGATCCGGAGTACGACAAGGTTGTGTCCTGTCCCCTCTCTTGTTTATAACATATGTAAAGAAACCAGCAAAACAGAGACCGCAAGAACACCGCATGACCAGAACACAGAAGAAGAACCATCTGCAAATCTAACCATTAGAGAACTCCTGTTTGCGGCCGACCAAACACTAATAGCAAAATCAGAAGCTGAATTACAAGACCACATGAATAGTCTAAACGAAATGTGTAGGGACCAAAACATGAAAATTAGCAAAAGTAAAACAGTGGTAATGACTATAACTAAAGAAGAAAAAGCAACAACGATTCACCTAAACCACGTGTGTCAAACTCAAACCCCGCGGACCACATTCGGCCAGCAGTACACAATCATATCAGGCCCGTGAGGTCTCAACCGACGTACAAATATATTCGGCCCAAGAGAGAAATTTAGGCATAACAATTTTTCTATGGTCACGATATAAAGTACAAATCAAATTCCCTAATTAGCAGCCTTCCGAATGATAGGCTACCTGAGAGCGTTCTCGCTTTGATCAGAATAAGCAAAAATAAAAGTTGTGTAGTGAGTTAATGTTCGTCGTTATAGTTACTTAGCAACGTTGAGGTGTTCGTTTTGGATTGGCACATAAAAAATTAAAGTAGTGTAATTCCCGGATATTACATCACCTTTTCCCGCTACGGCTAACCTGATATCAATCAAGCATCTGTCGGTAGATACACAATCTTTTAAAATCAAAGCTAACCTTTAAAATGGTCAAGAGAAAAGTTGATTGTAAAAACAGAGGCTTTCAAAGCCGCTGGGAGGCTGAATATATGTTTACTTATATTGGTGGTAAACCCGTGTGTCTAATTTGTGGAGATAATGTGGCTGCGATCAAAGAATATAATCTGAGACGGCACTACGAGACTAAACATCAAGACAAGTTAAACAGCCTGAATGCAGAGCAGAAGCTACAGAATGTAGAAGAATTGAAGAGGCATCTAACATCACAGCAGATGTTTTTTACCAAAGCAAAATCACAAACTGATGCTGCAGTCAAAGCAAGTTTTATTTTGTCAGAGGAGATCGCAAAATCAGACCGACCGTTTACAGAAGGAGAGTTTCTGAAGCGCTGCATGATGAAAGTGTGTGTTTTCTTGTGTTCAGACAAGAAGCAGATGTTTGCCAAGGTAGGCCTTAGCAGAAATACGGTTGTTGATCAGGTTTGTGAGATGGCCACTGATATGAAACCACAGCTGATCGAAAAAAGCAAAGACTTTGTTGCATTCTCCCTTGCTGTCGATAAAATTAATGACACGACTGACAATGCACAGCTCGCCATCTTCATCCGTGGAGTGGGCTCCAGTTTGAATATTACAAAAGACATATTGGACATGAAATCCATGCATAAGACAACGACAGGAAAAGACATTTTTGACAACGTATGTCAAAGATTAACCAACATGAACCTGCCTTGGGACAAACTCGTTGGACTGACGACAGATGGAGCACCGGCGATGTGTGGCGAAAAAAATTGGACTAGTTGGAAGGATGCGGTTAAGGATGCAAGTGAACTGTACTGGTGAATTTATAGCATATCACTGTATCATACACCAAGGATCGCTGTGTGGTAAAGTCCTCAACATGGAGGATGTAATGAGCATCTCAAACCGTCAACTTTATCAGATATCATATTAATGTTAAAAAAAGGTTTAATTTTTGGCTTATTGAATGTTTATGCTGTCCGGCCTGCAACCTTACGCATGATTTGAGATTTGGCCCTCTGAGCGATTGAGTTTGACACCCCTGATCTAAACGAACAGTACTTGATACAAGTAAAGAGTTTCAAGTACCTAAGAAGTATAATATCATCAAATGGCAAATCAGAAGACGAGATCGAAAATAGATGCAATAAGGCAAACAAACTCATTGGACAAATGGCACCAATACTAAAGAACAAACATGTATCACTTGTCGGATGTATGAGATTGTTGGCTCAACCCCAAAGAGAGAAATGATGCTAAGTTCCTCTTTCTCAATGTGATCCTGCCAGTTATAATCAATTAAGCTAGCACTGGCTCAAATGCTTGATTTAATGTATAAAATTTCGGAGAACCAAGGAATTCCTACAGGGAGCAATGTAACGTTTCATGAAGGCCAACACTATCTTGTTGGGGGTTCCTTACCTCTCTTCTCTCAGCTAATTGATTAATATCTAGGGTGTGTCTTATTGAACTGCTGACACGACATGAAAATACTCAAAGGAGGAAATGACCTCTTACATAATTTATTAAAATATAAACATGGATTATGGTCATTCAATACATTAACAACATCAATTTCAAATAGTATTATGCATCAATAGGTGTTCATACAAGTACAAGAATTTCCTATCCCTGGATGCCTGAAATATACATTTTACTGACATAATTTCATTTCATTTGGGCGAGACTATCTGAACTTGCTTATCCTAGTTGTACTTCAGGGTGCCTGGATCCCTGTTGCCACTAATTCTTTGAGTTTGTGTTACGTTCTCCTAATCAGTACTAATTATCTCCCTGGGTAATATGATAGTAGTGGTTTCCTTACACTCCAGCTAAGTTACCTCTATTACTGGGCTAGGAAACTGCTTACAGGTGAGTTATGTTTGGGATACTGTTCTGCATCACTTTGTCCAGATACTTCACTCACAAAAGAAAAGTCAGGCCTGGATGTAGATTCAGTCAAGCTGCTACCTTCACCAAGTCCTGCATTCAAAAGTGCTGCATTCAATCTAGTCAGGTCTGGATCTAGTAGTACTAAGCCACTATCTTCATTTCAAATAAAATGGCTTCACAACACATTGGCGACAGGTTTCTGAATCTGATTACGATGTCTTTGTTGGCTGAGGCTTTCCTCCTCTTAGTAATCAAACTATTTTATATTTTACTATTTTTTGGGAGGGTGCTCTAACTCCACCAACTGTCTCAGATCTTTTCTGTCCCGCGCGTGGTTGATGTAAACAGGCCGTGTTCCGGTCATTCGTCTTGTTTATGTAACTTTTCCCGATTCCAGTTGTATTGTATCTCGCCAACTGGATCTGTTGTTGTAAAATGTTGGATTTTCCGCAGCGGAACAAACTATCCCTGTTGCGGTGTCAATACTTAATTGTTGTATGGAGAAATATTTACAGCACGTTACGGCTTGTGAAAAATTATACCAGAATCAATAACTACCAAGAAAGCACTTTACAACACAATCTTCCTACCAACTCTATGCAACTAATGCCAAACCTGGACAATGACAGAAAAAGAGAGAAGAAAAATCACAAAACAGAAATGAGATTCCTGAGAAGAATACTCAATGTATCAAAAATAGATAAGATCAGAAATGAAGAAATCAGGACTAAAGTGGGGGTTATAGCTGCGCTAGATCTTATTAGAAGGCAGAAATTCAAATGGTTTGGCCATGCAAGTAGGTTACTGACTAATAGTATACAACAGCAAGCAATGATGTACAGACCAGAGGGAAGCAGAGGAAGAGGCCGACCACGTAAACGATGGACGCAGGGAATAACAGAGTCCATGGGAATATCGATACATGAAGCCCATAAGCGGGCACTCTCCCGCTGTTTATACTTCACCTCGACACCGCAAGGTACAAGAGGAACATGATGAGATGGGATGAGATATCAAATACGACAGGAGAATAAATACTAACAATATCCATAACTAAGAAATAGCAATAAGGAAAAACATATAAATAATCAGTATAATCAACTAAATGCAAATGAGCTCAGTGAGTCATCGTAGTAAAATGAGTAGCCAATAGCAACGGGGTAAGTATGGAAGATATCGTCGACGAGGGAAGGCACAAAAGACAATGGCAAGGAGTGCCCAGCAATCATGAATCAAAAGAAAACGAGTAAACTACACAGAATCATGAACAGATCAAACCGCACTAGGAAGCACATCAGTTATAACCAAGGCTCAGAAGCAGAATCAACGTGGTGAAATGTTTTTCTCCGAGAATCGGAGAGACGAATGGTCACAGTCAGTGAAACAGAATAAACAAACATTACAGCCAGTCAAACCAATAAACATCAATCAATCAATCAATCAATCAATCAATCAATCAATCAATCGCTAAGGTGCCCTCTCCACAATGAAGTTTTGCTGGAATACATCTTCAGTACTGTCTGTCTCTAGCCCTGACTATACATTCTGCCAGCTTGCTGTTCGTCCATCTCTTGATGTTATCTTCCCACTTGTATCGTTGTCTACCTCTTGCTCGCTTGCCTTCATTCTTACCCTCCAGTATGGTTTTTATAAGAGTGTTATGTCTCTTAACGTGGCTGAAACATTTCACTTGCCTCTTTTTTATTTATTTAATCAACTGATTTGCATTGCTAGTTTTTCTAGAACCTATGTATTTCATTGTTTTTGTCTCCATGAAATGCGACATATTCTTCTGCATATCCACATCTCTAAAGCCTCTATTCGAATTTCTTAGTGCTTGTTAAATGTCCAGGCTTCCGCGCCATACAGTAGAGTTGAATATACATAATATTTTACAAGTCTCATTTTAATGCACTGTTAATCTCTCTAGATATTAATATTATTTCATACTGTTAAAAGCATTGTTAGACATTCGTATTCTCTTTTTGATTTCTTTTTCACTTTAGCCATAATCTGTTATTACATGTCCAAGATAGGAGAAACGTGTTACTTGTTCTAGTATCTCCCCTTCTACTGTCATGCTAATTGATGGCCCCTCCTTTCCACTGCTAATTATCACCGTTTTCGTCTCTTGGATGTTAATATTTAGGCCAAATTCTGCATTGTCTGTTTTCTTGTTCCACTAGTTTATGTAACTCTTGCTCGCTTTCTGTGCTAGTATCGGCAGCATGCCTTATATTGTTTATGATTCTTCCATTGATGTTAACTCCAGGCAGTTCGACTTGTTTGAAAATTCTTTCTGTGTCTTTCTGTGAAAATTCTTTTTGTGGCTTTCTGTGAAGAGGCTTGGGAGACAAAACGCACCCCTACCATACTATTCCTTTTATTTCTATTGGTGATGAATAATTATTTCCATATCTAATTGACGCCACTTATTCCCAGTACAAGTGACTAATAAGCCTGATGTCCTTTCCGTCTACTCCTATATCTCGAAGGCACGTAATTAGTCGTTCATGTTGTACTCTATCAAAAGCTCTCTTGCAGCTCTCACACATATATGTTTTGAACATGGTGGATATGCTTGCAGATCTACAAATTGATGGGAATTACATTAGACCTATAAAAAGCATATTGGAAACAACAAGCTGCCATAAGGATTGATAATGAAGTGGGACAATATCAGCCTATTAAGAGAGGTGTTAGGCAGGGATGTGTAATGTCTTCAGATCTTTTTTCCCTATACAGTGAAAATATTTTCAGAAATGTAGAAGATATAAATGGAATCAGTATTGGAGGACGAACCATCAATAACAATAGATATGCAGATGATACAGTATTGATTGCAGACAATGAGCAGGATCTGCAACAATTAGTAGACGCTGTTGTTGTACACAGTGAGCAACTGGGATTAGAATTAAATTGTAAAAAGACACAGATTATGGTCATCACTAGGAAGAACGAAATGTAATATACAAGTAAATGGGAATATTCTTCAAGAAGTAAATCGGTACAATTATCACGGAACAGTCATAACATCTGATGGGAGATGCCTTGAAGAGATTAGAACAAGAATCGCCATGGCGAAAGTAGCCTTTAGCAAGATAAAAAAACATTCTTACCAACAAAAAGATGTCAGTTGAAACGAGAAAAAGAGTGTTGAGGGGATATATAGAGCCTGTTCTTTTGTATGAATATGAAACTTGGACAATGAGCAGTCATGCTAAAAAACATCTGATGGCTGCAGAAATGTGGTTTCTGAGGAAAATGCAAAGAATACCATGGACGGACAGAAAAACCAATGACCAAGTACTACAGGAGACAAATGAAAATCGTAAATTGATTAATGAAAGTAGACGTAGACAGTCAAAATTTTTTGGACATGTTATGAGAAGAAATGGATTAGAGAACTTATGACAACTGGCAAGATCGAAGGGAAGAGACCAAGAGGAAGACCGAGAGGAAAATACCTGGATCGCTTGGCCACATGGCATGGACGAGACAGGAACACTGAGCTGATCCACGATTCTGGTGATCGATTGAAATGGCGAGTTATGACCTCCCACGCTTTCCGGCACGGCACATGATATATATATATAATATATATATAAGTTAACATCCTCAAACATATTATTGCCGCTGTTTGTGCGGAACCCAAATTGTTCTTCAGATACTGCCTCATCTATGTTATGTTGAATTCTTTATTGTATGACATCGAGGAGTGTCTTAGTTATATGGCCTATTAAGCTATTAGTTCTGTAATCCTCACAGTCAACAGCTCTTGTCTTCTTGAAAATTATATGAGAAGATTGAAATGGCGAGTTATGACCTCCCACGCTTTCCGGCACGGCACATGATATATATATATAATATATATATAAGTTAACATCCTCAAACATATTATTGCCGCTGTTTGTGCGGAACCCAAATTGTTCTTCAGATACTGCCTCATCTATTTTATGTTGAATTCTTTATTGTATGACATCGAGGAGTGTCTTAGTT
This sequence comes from Cepaea nemoralis, assembly GCA_014155875.1. Taxonomy (NCBI): domain Eukaryota; kingdom Metazoa; phylum Mollusca; class Gastropoda; order Stylommatophora; family Helicidae; genus Cepaea; species Cepaea nemoralis. The sequence continues at coordinate 497,744 of JACEFZ010025087.1, forward strand.
ATATGGCCTATTAAGCTAATAGTTCTGTAATCCTCACAGTCAACAGCTCTTGTCTTCTTGAAAATTATATGAGAAGATGAAAATTGATGTTTTCAGATCGTTGAGGATGTTCCAGCATTGTGTGTGTGTGTGTGTGTATATATATATATATATATATATATATATATATATATATATATATATATATATATATATATATATATATATATATATATATACACTCTCTCTCTCTCTCTCTCTCTCTCTCTCACACACACACACACACACACATAATTTGTGATAGTTTCAATGCCAAAGCTGGCTAAGGATTTTATCATCTCTGTTGTTATCTTGTCAAGGCCTGCAGCCTTTCCTTCTTCCATCTTTTTAATATACTTCTCTACTTCAGCCTTTAATATATTTGGTCCATCTTGAGTATTATACAATGTTGATATTATTGACTCCGCTGTCCCAGAATAAATCTTCTGTTTATTCTGTCCATCTTTTCATTACATCGGTATTATCAATTATAATTTCTCATTTTTTTCCCTCTGATACAACCATTATTGTTCTCCTTTGTAAATCATTAAAAAAAAAAAATTTCATGCAACCCATTCGGGTTGTGTTTTATGTCTAGACCTATTTCATTGCATTTTTCTTTCTGCAACCACTCTTCTTTGGCAACTCTGCACATGTGATGTATTTCTTTGGCTATTAATTCATATTCTGGAGTGTTCTTTGCTTTTTCTTTGAGTCATTTTGTTCAAGATTTCAACGGTTATCCACAATTCCTTTTTCTTATTTTCTTATTTTCCTTCACTGGTAAGTTGGTATTTGCAATCTGTATGCTAGTGTTTACACATTCCTAATTTTGTATTAATTATTTCGCTCAGGATTTTCATGTCGATACTGTTCCATGCTTTCAACGATTAGACTATCATATTTATTTGTTACTTCGACCAGGTATAGTTGACTTATTTCTGGTTGCTTCAATGATGATATATCCATTGAGGCGTCCTCAGTGTTTTTATTAAACGAGGGCGAAACTCGAGTATAGTGCTTCCATATTGACGTGGATAGGCCTTAGGTTCATACCAGAATGCGATCGGCGTTGCCATTAGTGGGTTGTGCTCAATATTTAAAATTTTATTTGTAATTTTAAAACTAAAGGATTGTGGACAGAGTTGATATCAGCACCAGGGTATGTTTTGGCATATTAAGCATTGTTTTTAAATCTATTTCTAATAATAATGTAATCAATTTGTTTTCTCGTTCTATCTCCAGGGCTTTTCCATGTATAAAGTTTCCTAGTTTCCATGTTGAAAACATGTGTTACAAATAATAAGATGGTTTTTCTTCACAGAACTGTATCAGCCCCGGGAAAGGTTAACCCGGTCAACAAATGCCCGCAGAAGCCGGATGTGTCGGCCTAACGGCGCAAGAACGCAGCTCTGCTGTAAACAGGCATAACGCAATCACATCCGAAAAAAAAAATCCGGATGAACGCAGAAGAAGTATCAGCCGATCTCCTCTGTCGTTACTGGTTCCCATACCACGTTGCCCTACTATCTGTTTATATTTTCAATTTTTCCAAATTTTGCATTCATGTCTCCAATGACAATTAGGACCTCTGATGATTTTACAACTTTCAGTGTTTGTTGTATGTCGTGACAGTATTCTTTTCAGCTTCTCATCATAATAAGTTGTTGGAGCATACCTCTGTAGGATTACTATGTCGAAAAGTCTTGCCTTTCTTTTCCGTAGTATCATATGATACAAACATCCAGTCAGTCAGTGTGACATAATATATTCTGTTCAGCAATAAACATCCTGAAAAACCAATAAATACAGAGGCAAATGTTGCTTCTATGGTAAAGGGTCCCCCAAGACGGCAACAGCTGTATTTTCTTAAGGTAACATTCCGCCTCCTTGCCTCTTCTCCTTGTGGCAAACTTGTCAATGACTAGAGTGGTAAACAAGCTAAATATAAACCGTCTAGACCAGTGGTTCTCAACCTTTTTTGGCCCGTGCCCCCTTCATCATATTTTCAGAACGTCATTCCCCCCTTTTGTATTTCCTACCTAAATATCCCGCCCCTACACAGTAGGCCTATACGTAATAATGGAAGCTAAATTTAATAGCACATGCTAAAACAAGTCTACACGTCCACATAAAGCATGATTTGTGGGTCTACTTACTTTATAAATTGAATTTTAGAATGGTGAGACGTACAGAACCGTACAAACCCCGATTACCCTAAAATCCCCCCTCCACCCCTGGGGGGCGGGGGGAATTCCCCACCGGTTGAGAACCACTGGTCTAGACATTGTGAGACTGACGGCGGCTTGAGATGAACATTTGGCGTGTGATCATAGGTAAGGAACCAAGAGGAGACAACCGGGAAAATTATTCCTCTTGCATTCAGATTTTCCCCCCCCCCCTCCCCTCCTTGGTAATTCAAAGAAACACCACCTACACTACCACGGAGAATTTAACGCTTAAACAAATAAATTAACGGGCAGATAAAATTACCCCTTCTACCCCCAATTCTGGGAACATCCAGTTCCTACTCACACCAGGAGTGACGTCATGTTGGCGCGGAAACGGAACGCTTTCATTGGACACGCATGACCACTGCTTATTAGCATAATTTATGATGATGGTGGAGTCCCGGGGGTTGTGCAAAATATAGCTATAATGACAGGCAATCATTAGAGATGCAATAACGAGAGAGGACATGGGGCCAGTTTGGCTGTGTTTGTTATAGTGTTGTGTTTGTGTTTAAATTAACAATGGCTTTTGGTAAGTTGAACACCATAGTTAACCGAAGAATGAGTGTATGTGAATTAGAGTAGAGTTCTTTATGAAGTTATAGAGTCATCTTAGGAAGAGAATAGGTGAATATTTATTCGACTTAGGGAAATAGCGACTGAACTTTTACTCTGGTTCTGGGCATATGATATATGAGAGATGAACTTCATATCTTCTAGTCAGTTAGAGTTGCCATGTGTGGCTGTGTTTCCACAGGAACTATCATGAGGCTGTTCTATAATATCACCTGTAGTTTATATAGATGACACTTTCCTGGGAAATCTCTTATAATTTCTTTGTCTCTATATTGAGAGGAGACTATGCTTCTTTATATGTATGTTCATGTATGGGGAGTTGATGGTGGATTTATTTATACATGTGTGCATGAATAAGGGGTTACCTATTGTCACGGAACTGCTGAGAATTCACCTAACAAAACTCCCAAAAGGCCAAACCCCCTTTTATGTCAGCCTAGAACAGCCGATCAGTCTAAGGGATACAACCGAGGTATAAATCTACGCCACGCAAGGGCGATTGATGGCCCTTGACTTCTAGACTGTTCGGGTGACGAAAGCTCAACCCAACCAGATCCGCTAACGCATGCGCAAGAACCTTCTCAGAACAAAGAGAGGCTCAGTTGAGATCCGGCCTTGCGAGCCAGAAGGTGTGTTGGGACGACTGTGTTAATTCGTAAATGGGAAAGAGGAAGCCAGTGTCTTGCTGTTTGTTGAAGAAAACGGACAGAACGTCCAGTGTTGGGACGGGAGCTCCTCAATTCTGAATGCACAGTTTGTAGTAAGGTACGTTAAACATATTTAGAGAAATAATGTGTGTCAATACCGCGTTGACCCGAAACTGTTCGACAGCATGTCCTGCCCGGCGCACAAAGGTCAGTCAGGGGTGAACCTGTGGGCTTGTGTTTTAACTTAACACTGCAGGCTAGTTGAACACGATGGATTGTAGGCCTGTTTTTGCGTTACAATTGTACAAGTACGTGAATACGTGTTATTGCCGCTACAAGTAGTTATAGACATTTAGGACATGCCCAATAGTGTTAGTAGTCCGAGTTCACTCCTGGGCGGCCTTAGAACTCTAACGTAGTCGACACAAACGGACGTGGGCGAAAGCGTTGTAGAACATAGGTCGAGTGAGGTATCAGGGAACTCGGCCAAACTAGACGAAACCCATGCGATGGTCGCCGGACGTGTCGAAGGTCATTCGAAGGACATTGCGGGTGTCTAAGTTCGAATTCTTTGGTGTGGCGACCACTGGCTTTGCTGAACTTTCTGCTTACTCTTTATGTTATTGGTTGCCGTAACGGAACACCATCTTGATAGGCAGTTGGTTCTCGAGAGGTTGACACTGGAGAAACTGGGGAATGCGACAGAGCTGGTCACAGCCAGCTGAACACCGTTCCACATGCTCTGACCTTAACTAGGGGAGGAGGGAACGGGATGTGGACTTCCGCTACAGGGGGATTTCCCTGTATAATCTATTAAATTCCTGGATCAAAGCTCGAGCTCCGGGAAACCTGGTTGTATAGTAGGTAATCATAAAATCGAACCAGGGAGAGGGGGCTACCTCCGAGGGAGGGGAATTCGGTGGTCACCGGCTCTCCTTCAGAGCCATTCTGTCTCTAGGTACCTTTAACCTACTAACCTGGTATATTGTGTCCTTAGAAGTCTTTTTAGGACAGAAGGATTTCGCCGACACCATGACCAGATACACAGCCCTACCTTGGGCGGGTTCGAGACGGAGGACGGTTCAGCCAGCACTTGTTAGGACCCAGACCCAGTTCAGTTTTGGCAGTGGATCCTGGTCTGTGAGGCTGCCGGCCGGGTCATGGCGACACCGGCCTATGCTGAGTACACATAGGTAACGTGTACCTCTGGGGGTAAGTCTGTGTCACGATATTCACACATGGTGTTATCTTTGGCAGGTTCTACTTTCTGAGAGACTTACGTGACGGGACCAGAGGAAGATGACTTGGTGAAGGCTGCTAAATGGCTGGCTTACCTATGTGACGTGAAGTGAGGCTTCTACACCACACCACGTGCCGGGAAGTCACGACGCCACAGTCCAGTCCCGTCTAAACCGCTAAATGATCTTCAGTCAGTCCACCAAGTATTATGATGGCTACACACGGGCGAGTATCGTGTCCTCTTGTCTGTGAACAGTTTTGACATTGTGACCCACTAGCCAAACGGGTAGAGAAGAACTACATTACCCTTTATTTCATGATGGCCTGGTGTTCCGGGAACAGTCTACCATGTAGGAATAGGAACAGTTGTGACATTCCTTACCGGGTCACGCGCTACCAGTACTGACTTTGAGTGACAGAGTCAACTTGAACTGTGCCAACTTTCTGTGCTTATAGGCCCAGTTATACCCATCCTGATCCCATTAGAGACCACCATCTGTTTCCAGAACTTTGACATTGTTAAATGTGTGTTAAATGTTATGGTGGCTTCTTAGGACCGTTGTCTAGCACAGGCCTTACCAGTGAAGCTTGAAGGACAGGCCTTCAGAACTTCTACAGGGATGTTAGTCCGGAGTCATCACGTACCACCGCAACTTGGAGTCACCACATTGACGTGCTAGTCATTCCAGTTGAGACTACACCTCGGCAGAGACATTCCACGCTACGTGTGCAGATGAGTGACCTCTTTAACCTTGTGGTATCGTACCCAGTGTACAGTGATGAGTGAGACGGCCTGAGACTAATCCAGATAGCCATTTCTTCTATCCCCTGGCGGTAGCCAGGATTATCTCATGAACATTCCCCTTGTTGATAATCCTCTTGTACATTATATCATCTAGTCATTATGTGTAGACACCAGAGTCGTGTCATCTGTTCTGGATGAGAGGTGAAAAAGGTATTGTCCAGCGGTTGATAGTGAGAGAGACAGGAATCCAAGGGCTGGTGGGGTCTGTAGACTGAGATGTATGGTATTCCCAGAGTGCATCTATCCCGTTATTAAGATGTAATAGTATGCTTCCCTCACCCCAGGAAATACTACGACATTATTTGGGAGCTCGTCCGGGATATTGATGAGACAGCTCTGGTGATTATGGTTAGGACCTTCCATTCCTAGTATCTCTATTCAGGTCTACATAGGTCTTTGGTCCTGTTTCTTCTCTTGACAAAGACAGATTGACTTGTGGTGTGTTGGGACGTCATATATAGATTAGATTGGTGTATTGCATATCTATATATTGCGTTATTTACCTATCACTCACACTACTAACATATACTCTCTAAGTATGGCATCCACCAAATTAAATATGGATGAAGTGCGGGCAACCGGCGAAGGAATGGGCTTCACCGGCACTGCACTAACAGAGTATATCCAAGGGATTGAGAGAGACTTCCGTGAGGAAGAGAGAGAGAGAGAAGACAGCAAGAAGCGGGGGATCGAAGGATGGCCTTTGAGTTGAAGAAGTTCAAAGTTGAACAAGCCGCTAGGAAGTTCGAAGCCGAACAAGAGGCTCAAAAGCGAGAGCATGAGTACCGTATGCGGGAACTCGAGCTCAGGGCACAATCAAGTAGGGATTCTGAAGGAGCAGTAGGAGGGTCTTCACTCCCTGGTTCACCTACCTTAGGTCGACATGGTTATCATGCCATGAAGTTTCCTCTACCGATTTTTGAGGAAGATAAGGAAAAGATCGACCAGTTCTTACAAAAGTTCGAGGCTATGTCTGTCGCCATGGGTCTCGATCGAGACAAGTGGTGTCTGAAACTGTCCCAGGGGTTGCGCGGAACCGCTTACGAGGTCTACTTCGCGTTTACCGGCGGGTCACGAGAATAATTATGCCGAACTGAAGGCAGCGCTGCTGAAACGGTTCGAGATGACGTCGCATACTTACCGCAAGAAGTTTCGAGAAGCGAAACGAGAGCCGAGTGAGTTATTTGCTGCGTACGGCCGAGCGTCTTAGATCCTACCTCCATAAATGGATGGACTTAGCTCAGTTCGCACACGATTACGACAGTCTCGAAGAACTGATGATCGTCGACCAGATGCGGAAGCATATGTCGAAACCGCTCAAAGAGTTCTTGGGAGAACAAGGGGCGGAAAGATTAGAGGTAGTAGCCAAAATGGCCGAACGATTCGTCGAGGTGCATGGTGAAGGTGGGGAAACCCATCCCTCCATGGGTAAAAGTCAGGACAAGACTGACAGAAAGAAACTGAAAACCTCTCATGCCAAGAAGGTAGAACCTTATGAGAAATCCTCTGACCAGAGTCCAGAGAAGTCGAAAGATGGGAGCAAGAAGCCACATAACTCTCCACCGAAACGGAAATGGAGTGAGAAGTGGTGTTCGATTTGCCAGTCACCCTCGCACAATACCAGGGACTGCAGATCGAAGGCTAAGAGCTCACACTTCGCGGCCTGCCTAGTGGCTCCAAAGGCTGTTGCCACCGAAAAGGTCGAGGTCGGCGAAGAGACTCTGGATCAAGAGAGGCCACCTGTGGTCGAACTGATAGAAGTCAACGGCCAGCAGGTTGAGTGTCTCTATGACACTGGCCTAGACGGGGAAGCCGTCATTGCCGCCAGTCTAGTGAGACCAGACCAACTCACTGGGGAAAGCATCGAGATACAGCCGGCTATGAAGAGTGCGGTAGCCATGACGTTACCAATCGCTAACGTAGAGATTAGGTCGAGATACGTCACGGGCATCATCCCAGCCGCGGTATTACTCGATCCCCTATATCCCGTGATTCTGGGGAGTAAATATGTATTTCTAGGGGTGCCGAAGAAGCCAATCCACCTAGGCGACATACATACCTGCGCCCACACGGGGAAAGACGAGGCAAACACAACCAGCTCGAAAACCCAGCTAGGGGGTTTGCGCTACGGCCCAGAGCGAAGACGCGACACTACGTCCGTGCTACAAGAAGCTGCAGAAAAGTGCTGACCCACCGCAACGGGACCAGTACTATCTGAAGAATCGGCTGCTCTACCGGAGAGCCGGAAGGGGAGATGAACTGCACGGGCAGTTGGTGGTCCCGCAGGACTACCGTCTCCAATTCTTCAGAGGGGACACACCATATCGGGTAGTAACCTATCCGGGAATGGACATATGGGTGTCAGAGCGACGCTGCAGCGAATTTCCGGTCATTATTACTGGCCACGAATGACTGGCGATGTACGCCGGTTAGTAAAGTCATGCCCAGAGTGCCAGAAGGCTACACCCACAGATCGGACTAAGACTAGATTAGGTCTTAAGGTGGGAGATAGAGTATTATTGTGGGGACCAAGCAGGACCAATATGCTCGAGGTAGGGTGGCAAGGACCTTATCCCGTGGTCAGGGTAGTGTCCAAGACCAACTACGAGATCCGGATCGGGGGAATTTTGAGAATTTTCCATGCAAATCTCCTGCGGAAAAACGAGGAGAGGTCCGGTGACAAATCTCTGCACCTGTCGGCGATGTCAGTCACTAGTAACCCAGTTCGGAAGGGGTGGGTAACGTCGGATGCGGCGCGAGATACCCTGGACTCCGACCGACGATCGACGGACTGGCCCCGCTATCGAAAGAGATGGCCAGGGAAACCCGAGTCCAGAGGGTTCTGGGAAGACTATACCGTCCATCGAGGACGATACCGCAAATCCCGAGACATGTTTGTAGGGAGACATAGCGGTAGTGACGACACTGGTACCGCCGGGAAGGGAAGATCCGTCGGTATTGCACCCCGTTGCGTACGCGAGTCGGATGGTCGTCCGGCCGAACGTAATGACTCGACGGGCAAGCGCGGTTGTCGATCACTGATATGAGACGGGCTGTCCAAGTTACTGCCCAAAGTGATGGGGAGGTTGTACCTTTGAGGACACCGGCAGACCATCAACCAAAGATGGGCTTGGCCACCTCCCGTATGCTCAACGCGCGCTTGATGCGTTGGTCGTTGTTGCTTCAGCCCTACACCATTACGGTGGAATACATTCCCGGTAAGGAGAATGTTGGGGCTGACTTTCTGTCTAGGCATCCAGTCCCAGAGGCAGAGGACGAGTTTGCTAGGAGTGAACATCCAGCAGGAGACAGTCGACGCGGTCAACTCTCTTAAGAGGGGGCCTATGTCATGGAACGGCTGAGAATTCACCTAGCAATACTCCCACAAGTCCAATTCCCCTTTTTCAGTAAGTCTAGATCTAGTCGAAGGGATACAACCGAGGTATTAATGTACCCCACGCAAGGGCGATTGGTGGCCCTTGTCTTCTAGGCTGTTCGTGTGAGACAAGCTCAACCCAACCAGTTCCGCTAACGCATGCGCAAGAACCGTCTCAGAACAAAGAGAGGCTCAGTTGAGATCCGGCCGTGGGAGCAAGACGTTGTGTTTGAACGACTGTGTTAATTCGTAAATGGGAGAGAGGAAGCCAGTGTCTTGCTGTTTATCAAAGAAAACCGACAGAACGTCCAGTGTTGGGACGGGAGCTCCTCAATTCTGAATGCACAGTTTGTCGTAAGGTACGTTAAACATATTTAGATAAATAATGTGTGTCGTTACCGCGTTGAACCGAAGCTGTTCGACCACATGTCCCGCCCGGCGCACAAAGGTCAGTCAGGGGTGAACCTGTGGGCTTGTGTTTTAACTTAACACTGCAGGCGAGTTGAACACGATGGATTGTAGGCCTGTTTTTGCGTTACCATTGTACAAGTACGGGAATGCGTGTTATTGCCGCTACAAGTAGTTATAGACATTTCGGACAGGCCCAATAGTGTTAGTAGTCCGAGTTCACTCCTGGGCGGCCTTAGAACTCTAACGTAGTCGACACAAACGGACGTGGGCGAAGGCGTTGTAGAACATAGGTCGAGTGAGGTATCAGGGAACTCGGCCAAACTAGACGAAACCCATGCGATGGTCGCCGGACGTGTCGAAGGTCATTCGAAGGACATTGCGGGTGTCTAAGTTCGAATTCTTTGGTGTGGCGACCACTGGCTTTGCTGAGCTTTCCTCTTACTCTTTATGTTATTGGTTGCCGTAACGGAACACCATCTTGATAGGCAGTTGGTTCCCGAGAGGTTGACACTGGAGAAACTGGGGAATGCGACAGAGCTGGTCACAGCCAGCTGAACACCGTTCCAAATGCTCTGACCTTAACTAGGGGAGGAGGGAACGGGATGTGGACTTCCGCTACAGGGGGATTTCCCTGTATAATCTATTAAATTCCTGGATCAAAGCTCGAGCTCCGGGAAACCTGTTGTATAGTATGTAATAATAAAATCGAACCAGGGAGAGGGGGCTACCTCCGAGGGAGGGGAATTCGGTGGTCACCGGCTCTCCTTCAGAGCCATTCTGTCTCTAGGTACCTTTAACCTACTAACCTGGTATATTGTGTCCTTAGAAGTTTTTTTTAGGACAGAAGGATTTCGCCGACACCATGACCAGATACACAGCCCTACCTTGGGCGGGTTCGAGACGGAGGACGGTTCAGCCAGCACTTGTTAGGACCCAGACCTAGTTCAGTTTGGCAGTGGATCCTGGTCTGTGAGGCTGCCGGCCGGGTCATGGCGACACCGGCCTATGCTGAGTACACATAGGTAACGTGTACCTCTGGGGGTAAGTCTGTGTCACGATATTCACACATGGTGTTATCTTTGGCAGGTTCTACTTTCTGAGAGACTTACGTGACGGGACCAGAGGAAGATGACTTGGTGAAGGCTGCTAAATGGCTGGCTTACCTATGTGACGTGAAGTGAGGCTTCTACACCACACCACGTGCCGGGAAGTCACGACGCCACAGTCCAGTCCCGTCTAAACCGCTAAATGATCTTCAGTCAGTCCACCAAGTATTATGATGGCTACACACGGGCGAGTATCGTGTCCTCTTGTCTGTGAACAGTTTTGACATTGTGACCCACTAGCCAAACGGGTAGAGAAGAACTACATTACCCTTTATTTCATGATGGCCTGGTGTTCCGGGAACAGTCTACCATGTAGGAATAGGAACAGTTGTGACATTCCTTACCGGGTCACGCGCTACCAGTACTGACTTTGAGTGACAGAGTCAACTTGAACTGTGCCAACTTTCTGTGCTTATAGGCCCAGTTATACCCATCCTGATCCCATTAAGAGACCACCATCTGTTTCCAGAACTTTGACATTGTTAACTGTGTGTTAAATGTTATGGTGGCTTCTTAGGACTGTTGTCTAGCACAGGCCTTACCAGTGAAGCTTGAAGGACAGGCCTTCAGAACTTCTACAGGGATGTTAGTCCGGAGTCATCACGTACCACCGCAACTTGGAGTCACCACATTGACGTGCTAGTCATTCCAGTTGAGACTACACCTCGGCAGAGACATTCCACGCTACGTGTGCAGATGAGTGACCTCTTTAACCTTGTGGTATCGTACCCAGTGTACAGTGATGAGTGAGACGGCCTGAGACTAATCCAGATAGCCATTTCTTCTATCGCCTGGCGGTAGCCAGGATTCTCTCATGAACATTCCCCTTGTTGATAATCCTCTTGTACATTATATCATCTAGTCATTATGTGTAGACACCAGAGTCGTGTCATCTGTTCTGGATGAGAGGTGAAAAAGGTATTGTCCAGCGGTTGATAGTGAGAGAGACAGGAATCCAAGGGCTGGTGGGGTCTGTAGACTGAGATTTATGGTATTCCCAGAGTGCATCTATCCCGTTATTAAGATGTAATAGTATGCTTCCCTCACCCCAGGAAATACTACGACATTATTTGGGGGCTCGTCCGGGATATTGATGAGACAGCTCTGGTGATTATGGTTAGGACCTTCCATTCCTAGTATCTCTATTCAGGTCTACATAGGTCTTTGGTCCTGTTTCTTCTCTTGACAAAGACAGATTGACTTGTGGTGTGTTGGGACGTCATATATAGATTAGATTGGTGTATTGCATATCTATATATTGCGTTATTTACCTATCACTCACACTACTAACATATACTCTCTAAGTATGGCATCCACCAAATTAAATATGGAGGAAGTGCGGGCAACCGGCGAAGGAATGGGCTTCACCGGCACTGCACTATCAGAGTATATCCAAGGGATTGAGAGAGACTTCCGTCAGGAAGAGAGAGAGAGAGAAGACAGCAAGAAGCGGAGGATCGAAGGATGGCCTTTGAGTTGAAGAAGTTCGAAATCGAACAAGCCGCTAAGAAGTTCGAAGCCGAACAAGAGGCTCAAAAGCGAGAGCATGAGTACCGTATGCGGGAACTCGAGCTCAGGGCACAATCAAGTAGAGAGATCTGAGGGAGCAGTAGGAGGGTCTTCACTCCCTGGTTCACCTACCTTAGGTCGACATGGTTATCATGCCATGAAGTTTCCTCTACCGGTTTTTGAGGAAGATAAGGAAAAGATCGACCAGTTCTTACAAAAGTTCGAGGCTATGTCTGTCGCCATGGGTCTCGATCGAGACAAGTGGTGTCTGAAACTGTCCCAGGGATTGCGCGGAACCGCTTACGAGGTCTACTCGCGTTTACCGGCGGGTCACGAGAATAATTATGCCGAACTGAAGGCAGCGCTGTTGAAACGGTTCGAGATGACGTCGCATACTTACCGCAAGAAGTTTCGAGAAGCGAAACGAGAGCCGAGTGAGTTATTTGCTGCGTACGGCGAGCGTCTTAGATCCTACCTCCATAAATGGATGGACTTAGCTCAGTTCGCACACGATTACGACAGTCTCGAAGAACTGATGATCGTCGACCAGATGCGGAAGCATATGTCGAAACCGCTCAAAGAGTTCTTGGGAGAACAAGGGGCGGAAAGATTAGAGGTAGTAGCCAAAATGGCCGAACGATTCGTCGAGGTGCATGGTGAAGGTGGGGAAACCCATCCCTCCATGGGTAAAAGTCAGGACAAGACTGACAGAAAGAAACTGAAGAACCTCTCATGCCAAGAATGTAGAACCTTATGAGAAATCCTCTGACCAGAGTCCAGAGAAGTCGAAAGATGGGAGCAAGAAGCCACATAACTCTCCACCGAAACGGAAATGGAGTGAGAAGTGGTGTTCGATTTGCCAGTCACCCTCGCACAATACCAGGGACTGCAGATCGAAGGCTAAGAGCTCACACTTCGCGGCCTGCCTAGTGGCTCCAAAGGCTGTTGCCACCGAAAAGGTCGAGGTCGGCGAAGAGACTCTGGATCAAGAGAGGCCACCTGTGGTCGAACTGATAGAAGTCAACGGCCAGCAGGTTGAGTGTCTCTATGACACTGGCCTAGACGGGGAAGCCGTCATTGCCGCCAGTCTAGTGCGGCCAGACCAACTCACTGGGGAAAGCATCGAGATACAGCCGGCTATGAAGAGTGCGGTAGCCATGACGTTACCAATCGCTAACGTAGAGATTAGGTCGAGATACGTCACGGGCATCATCCCAGCCGCGGTATTACTCGATCCCCTATATCCCGTGATTCTGGGGAGTAAATATGTATTTCTAGGGGTGCCGAAGAAGCCAATCCACCTAGGCGACATACATACCTGCGCCCACACGGGGAAAGACGAGGCAAACACAACCAGCTCGAAAACCCAGCTAGGGGGTTTGCGCTACGGCCCAGAGCGAAGACGCGACACTACGTCTGTGCTACAAGAAGCTGCAGAAAAGTGCTGACCCACCGCAACGGGGCCAATACTATCTGAAGAATCGGCTGCTCTACCGGAGAGCCGGAAGGGGAGATGAACTGCACGGGCAGTTGGTGGTCCCGACAGGACTACCGTCTCCCAATTCTTCAGAGGGGACACACCATATCGGGTAGTAACCTATCCGGGAATGGACATATGGGTGTCAGAGCGACGCTGCAGCGAATTTCCGGTCATTATTACTGGCCACGAATGACTGGCGATGTACGCCGGTTAGTAAAGTCATGCCCAGAGTGCCAGAAGGCTACACCCACAGATCGGACTAAGACTAGATTAGGTCTTAAGGTGGGAGATAGAGTATTATTGTGGGGTCCAAGCAGGACCAATATGCTCGAGGTAGGATGGCAAGGACCTTATCCCGTGGTCAGGGTAGTGTCCAAGACCAACTACGAGATCCGGATCGGGGGAATTTTGAGAATTTTCCATGCAAATCTCCTGCGGAAAAACGAGGAGAGGTCCGGTGACAAATCTCTGCACCTGTCGGCGATGTCAGTCACTAGTAACCCAGTTCGGAAGGGGTGGGTAACGTCGGATGCGGCGCGAGATACCCTGGACTCCGACCGACGATCGACTGACTGGCCCCGCTATCGAAAGAGATGGCCAGGGAAACCCGAGTCCAGAGGGTTCTGGGAAGACTATACCGTCCATCGAGGACGATACCGCAAATCCCGAGACATGTTTGTAGGGAGACATAGCGGTAGTGACGACACTGGTACCGCCGGGAAGGGAAGATCCGTCGGTATTGCACCCCGTTGCGTACGCGAGTCGGATGGTCGTCCGGCCGAACGTAATGACTCGACGGGCAAGCGCGGTTGTCGATCACTGATATGAGACGGGCTGTCCAAGTTACTGCCCAAAGTGATGGGGAGGTTGTACCTTTGAGGACACCGGCAGACCATCAACCAAAGATGGGCTTGGCCACCTCCCGTAAGCTCAACGCGCGCTTGATGCGTTGGTCGTTGTTGCTTCAGCCCTACACCTTTACGGTGGAATACATTCCCGGTAAGGAGAATGTTGGGGCTGACTTTCTGTCTAGGCATCCAGTCCCAGAGGCAGAGGACGAGTTTGCTAGGAGTGAACATCCAGCAGGAGACAGTCGACGCGGTCAACTCTCTTAAGAGGGGGCCTATGTCATGGAACGGCTGAGAATTCACCTAGCAATACTCCCACAAGTCCAATTCCCCTTTTTCAGTAGAAGCCTAATCTAGTCGAAGGGATACAACCGAGGTATTATTGTACCCCACGCAAGGGCGATTGGTGGCCCTTGTCTTCTAGGCTGTTCGTGTAAGACAAGCTCAACCCAGCCAGTTCCGCTAACGCATGCGCAAGAACCGTCTCAGAACAAAGAGAGGCTCAGTTGAGATCCGGCCGTTGGAGCAAGACGTTGTGTTTGAACGACTGTGTTAATTCGTAAATGGGAGAGAGGAAGCCAGTGTCTTGCTGTTTATCAAAGAAAACCGACAGAACGTCCAGTGTTGGGACGGGAGCTCCTCAATTCTGAATGCACAGTCTGTCGTAAGGTACGTGAAACATATTTAGATAAATAATGTGTGTCGTTACCGCGTTGAACCGAAGCTGTTCGACCACATGTCCCGCCCGGCGCACAAAGGTCAGTCAGGGGTGAAACCTGTGGGCTTGTGTTTTAACTTAACACTGCAGGCGAGTTGAACACGATGGATTGTAGGCCTGTTTTTGCGTTAACATGGTACAAGTACGGGAATGCGTGTTATTGCCGCTACAAGTAGTTATAGACATTTCGGACAGGCCCAATAGTGTTAGTAGTCCGAGTTCACTCCTGGGCGGCCTTAGAACTCTAACGTAGTCGACACAAACGGACGTGGGCGAAGGCGTTGTAGAACATAGGTCGAGTGAGGTATCAGGGAACTCGGCCGAACTAGACGAAACCCATGCGATGGTCGCCGGACGTGTCGAAGGTCATTCGAAGGACATTGCGGGTGTCTAAGTTCGAATTCTTTGGTGTGGCGACCACTGGCTTTGCTGAGCTTTCCTCTTACTCTTTATGTTATTGGTTGCCGTAACGGAACACCATCTTGATAGGCAGTTGGTTCCCGAGAGGTTGACACTGGAGAAACTGGGGAATGCGACAGAGCTGGTCACAGCCAGCTGAACACCGTTCCAAATGCTCTGACCTTAACTAGGGGAGGAGGGAACGGGATGTGGACTTCCGCTACAGGGGGATTTCCCTGTATAATCTATTAAATTCCTGGATCAAGAGCTAGAGCTCCGGGAACCTGGTTGTATAGTAGGTAATCATAAAATCGAACCAGGGAGAGGGGGCTACCTCCGAGGGAGGGGAATTCGGTGGTCACCGGCTCTCCTTCAGAGCCATTCTGTCTCTAGGTACCTTTAACCTACTAACCTGGTATATTGTGTCCTTAGAAGTCTTTTTTAGGACAGAAGGATTTCGCCGACACCATGACCAGATACACAGCCCTACCTTGGGCGGGTTCGAGACGGAGGACGGTTCAGCCAGCACTTGTTAGGACCCAGACCTAGTTCAGTTTTGGCAGTGGATCCTGGTCTGTGAGGCTGCCGGCCGGGTCATGGCGACACCGGCCTATGCTGAGTACACATAGGTAACGTGTACCTCTGGGGGTAAGTCTGTGTCACGATATTCACACATGGTGTTATCTTTGGCAGGTTCTACTTTCTGAGAGACTTACGTGACGGGACCAGAGGAAGATGACTTGGTGAAGGCTGCTAAATGGCTGGCTTACCTATGTGACGTGAAGTGAGGCTTCTACACCACACCACGTGCCGGGAAGTCACGACGCCACAATCCAGTCCCGTCTAAACCGCTAAATGATCTTCAGTCAGTCCACCAAGTATTATGATGGCTACACACGGGCGAGTATCGTGTCCTCTTGTCTGTGAACAGTTTTGACATTGTGACCCACTAGCCAAACGGGTAGAGAAGAACTACATTACCCTTTATTTCATGATGGCCTGGTGTTCCGGGAACAGTCTACCATGTAGGAATAGGAACATTTGTGACATTCCTTACCGGGTCACGCGCTACCAGTACTGACTTTGAGTGACAGAGTCAACTTGAACTGTGCCAACTTTCTGTGCTTATAGGCCCAGTTATACCCATCCTGATCCCATAAGAGACCACCATCTGTTTCCAGAACTTTGACATTGTTAACTGTGGGTTAAATGTTATGGTGGCTTCTTAGGAATGTTGTCTAGCACAGGCCTTACCAGTGAAGCTTGAAGGACAGGCCTTCAGAACTTCTACAGGGATGTTAGTCCGGAGTCATCACGTACCACCGCAACTTGGAGTCACCACATTGACGTGCTAGTCATTCCAGTTGAGACTACACCTCGGCAGAGACATTCCACGCTACGTGTGCAGATGAGTGACCTCTTTAACCTTGTGGTATCGTACCCAGTGTACAGTGATGAGTGAGACGGCCTGAGACTAATCCAGATAGCCATTTCTTCTATCGCCTGGCGGTAGCCAGGATTCTCTCATGAACATTCCCCTTGTTGATAATCCTCTTGTACATTATATCATCTAGTCATTATGTGTAGACACCAGAGTCGTGTCATCTGTTCTGGATGAGAGGTGAAAAAGGTATTGTCCAGCGGTTGATAGTGAGAGAGACAGGAATCCAAGGGCTGGTGGGGTCTGTAGACTGAGATTTATTGTATTCCCAGAGTGCATCTATCCCGTTATTAAGATGTAATAGTATGCTTCCCTCACCCCAGGAAATACTACGACATTATTTGGGGGCTCGTCCGGGATATTGATGAGACAGCTCTGGTGATTATGGTTAGGACATTTCATTCCTAGTATCTCTATTCAGGTCTACATAGGTCTTTGGTCCTTTTTCTTCTCTTGACAAAGACAGATTGACTTGTGGTGTGTTGGGACGTCATATATAGATTAGATTGGTGTATTGCATATCTATATATTGCGTTAGTTACCTATCACTCACACTACTAACATATACTCTCTAAGTATGGCATCCACCAAATTAAATATGGATGAAGTGCGGGCAACCGGCGAAGGAATGGGCCTTCACCGGCACTGCACTAACAGAGTATATCCAAGGGGATTGAGAGAGACTTCCGTCAGGAAGAGAGAGAGAGAGAAGACAGCAAGAAGCGGAGGATCGAAGGATGGCCTTTGAGTGAAGAAGTTCGAAGTCGAACAAGCCGCTAAGAAGTTCGAAGCCGAACAAGAGGCTCAAAAGCGAGAGCATGAGTACCGTATGCGGGAACTCGAGCTCAGGGCACAATCAAGTAGAGGATTCTGAGGGAGCAGTAGGAGGGTCTTCACTCCCTGGTTCACCTACCTTAGGTCGACATGGTTATCATGCCATGAAGTTTCCTCTACCGATTTTTGAGGAAGATAAGGAAAAGATCGACCAGTTCTTACAAAAGTTCGAGGCTATGTCTGTCGCCATGGGTCTCGATCGAGACAAGTGGTGTCTGAAACTGTCCCAGGGGTTGCGCGGTAACCGCTTACGAGGTCTACTCGCGTTTACCGGCGGGTCACGAGAATAATTATGCAGAACTGAAGGCAGCGCTGCTGAAACGGTTCGAGATGACGTCGCATACTTACCGCAAGAAGTTTCGAGAAGCGAAACGAGAGCCGAGTGAGTTATTTGCTGCGTACGGCGAGCGTCTTAGATCCTACCTCCATAAATGGATGGACTTAGCTCAGTTCGCACACGATTACGACAGTCTCGAAGAACTGATGATCGTCGACCAGATGCGGAAGCATATGTCGAAACCGCTCAAAGAGTTCTTGGGAGAACAAGGGGCGGAAAGATTAGAGGTAGTAGCCAAAATGGCCGAACGATTCGTCGAGGTGCATGGTGAAGGTGGGGAAACCCATCCCTCCATGGGTAAAAGTCAGGACAAGACTGACAGAAAGAAACTGAAAACTCTCATGCCAAGAAGGTAGAACCTTATGAGAAATCCTCTGACCAGAGTCCAGAGAAGTCGAAAGATGGGAGCAAGAAGCCACATAACTCTCCACCGAAACGGAAATGGAGTGAGAAGTGGTGTTCGATTTGCCAGTCACCCTCGCACAATACAAGGGACTGCAGATCGAAGGCTAAGAGCTCACACTTCGCGGCCTGCCTAGTGGCTCCAAAGGCTGTTGCCACCGAAAAGGTCGAGGTCGGCGAAGAGACTCTGGATCAAGAGAGGCCACCTGTGGTCGAACTGATCGAAGTCAACGGCCAGCAGGTTGAGTGTCTCTATGACACTGGCCTAGACGGGGAAGCCGTCATTGCCGCCAGTCTAGTGAGACCAGACCAACTCACTGGGGAAAGCATCGAGATACAGCCGGCTATGAAGAGTGCGGTAGCCATGACGTTACCAATCGCTAACGTAGAGATTAGGTCGAGATACGTCACGGGCATCATCCCAGCCGCGGTATTACTCGATCCCCTATATCCCGTGATTCTGGGGAGTAAATATGTATTTCTAGGGGTGCCGAAGAAGCCAATCCACCTAGGCGACATACATACCTGCGCCCACACGGGGAAAGACGAGGCAAACACAACCAGCTCGAAAACCCAGCTAGGGGGTTTGCGCACGGCCCAGAGCGAAGACGCGACACTACGTCCGTGCTACAAGAAGCTGCAGAAAAGTGCTGACCCACCGCAACGGGACCAGTACTATCTGAAGAATCGGCTGCTCTACCGGAGAGCCGGAAGGGGAGATGAACTGCACGGGCAGTTGGTGGTCCCGCAGGACTACCGTCTCCCAATTCTTCAGAGGGGACACACCATATCGGGTAGTAACCTATCCGGGAATGGACATATGGGTGTCAGAGCGACGCTGCAGCGAATTTCCGGTCATTATTACTGGCCACGAATGACTGGCGATGTACGCCGGTTAGTAAAGTCATGCCCAGAGTGCCAGAAGGCTACACCCACAGATCGGACTAAGACTAGATTAGGTCTTAAGGTGGGAGATAGAGTATTATTGTGGGGTCCAAGCAGGACCAATATGCTCGAGGTAGGGATGGCAAGGACCTTATCCCGTGGTCAGGGTAGTGTCCAAGACCAACTACGAGATCCGGATCGGGGGAATTTTGAGAATTTTCCATGCAAATCTCCTGCGGAAAAACGAGGAGAGGTCCGGTGACAAATCTCTGCACCTGTCGGCGATGTCAGTCACTAGTAACCCAGTTCGGAAGGGGTGGGTAACGTCGGATGCGGCGCGAGATACCCTGGACTCCGACCGACGATCGACGGACTGGCCCCGCTATCGAAAGAGATGGCCAGGGAAACCCGAGTCCAGAGGGTTCTGGGAAGACTATACCGTCCATCGAGGACGATACCGCAAATCCCGAGACATGTTTGTAGGGAGACATAGCGGTAGTGACGACACTGGTACCGCCGGGAAGGGAAGATCCGTCGATATTGCACCCCGTTGCGTACGCGAGTCGGATGGTCGTCCGGCCGAACGTAAGGACTCGACGGGCAAGCGCGGTCGTCGATCACTGATATGAGACGGGCTGTCCAAGTACTGCCCAAATTGATGGGGAGGTTGTACCTTTGAGGACACAGGCAGACCATCAACCAAAGATGGGCTTGGCCACCTCCCGTAAGCTCAACGCGCGCTTGATGCGTTGGTCGTTGTTGCTTCAGCCCTACACCTTTACGGTGGAATACATTCCCGGTAAGGAGAATGTTGGGGCTGACTTTCTGTCTAGGCATCCAGTCCCAGAGGCAGAGGACGAGTTTGCTAGGAGTGAACATCCAGCAGGAGACAGTCGACGCGGTCAACTCTCTTAAGAGGGGGCCTATGTCACGGAACTGCTGAGAATTCACCTAGCAAAACTCCCAAAAGTCCTATTCCCCTTTTAGGTGAGCCTAGAACAGCTGATCTAGTCGAAGGGATACAACCGAGGTATTAATGTACCCCACGTAAGGGCGATTGGTGGCCCTTGACTTCTAGACTGTTCGGGTGACGAAAGCTCAACCCAACCAGATCCGCTAACGCATGCGCAAGAACCGTCTCAGAACAAAGAGAGGCTCAGTTGAGATCCGGCCGTGGGAGCCAGAAGGTGTGTTGTGAACGACTGTGTTAATTCGTAAATGGGAAGAGAGGAAGCCAGTGTCTTGCTGTTTATCAAGAAAACGGACAGAACGTCCAGTGTTGGGACGGGAGCTCCTCAATTCTGAATGCACAGTTTGTAGTAAGGTACGTTAAACATATTTAGAGAAATAATGTGTGTCGATACCGCGTTGAACCGAAAGCTGTTCGACCAGCATGTCCCTGCCCGGCGCACAAAGGTCAGTCAGGGGTGAACCTGTGGGCTTGTGTTTTAACTTAACACTGCAGGCGAGTTGAACACGATGGATTGTAGGCCTGTTTTTGCGTTAACATTGTACAAGTACGGGAATGCGTGTTATTGCCGCTACAAGTAGTTATAGACATTTAGGACAGGCCCTATAGTGTTAGTAGTCCGAGTTCACTCCTGGGCGGCCTTAGAACTCTAACGTAGTCGACACAAACGGAAGTTGGCGAAGACGTTGTAGAACATAGGTCGAGTGAGGTATCAGGGAACTCGGCCGAAACTAGACGAAACCCATGCGATGGTCGCCGGACGTGTCGAAGGTCATTCGAAGGACATTGCGGGTGTCTAAGTTCGAATTCTTTGGTGTGGCGACCACTGGCTTTGCTGGACTTTCTGCTTACTCTTTATGTTATTGGTTGCCGTAACGGAACACCATCTTGATAGGCAGTTGGTTCCCGAGAGGTTGACACTGGAGAAACTGGGGAATGCGACAGAGCTGGTCACAGCCAGCTGAACACCGTTCCACATGCTCTGACCTTAACTAGGGGAGGAGGGAACGGGATGTGGACTTCCGCTACAGGGGGATTTCCCTGTATAATCTATTAAATTCCTGGATCAAAGCTCGAGCTCCGGGAAACCTGTTGTATAGTAGGTAATCATAAAATCGAACCAGGGATAGGGGGCTACCTCCGAGGGAGGGGAATTCGGTGGTCACCGGCTCTCCTTCAGGGCCATTCTGTCTCTAGGTACCTTTAACCTACTAACCTGGTATATTGTGTCCTTAGAAGTCTTTTTAGGACAGAAGGATTTCGCCGACACCATGACCAGATGCACAGCCCTACCGTGGGCGGGTTCGAGACGGAGGACGGTTCAGCCAGCACTTGTTAGGACCCAGACCTAGTTCAGTTTTGGCAGTGGATCCTGGTCTGTGAGGCTGCCGGCCGGGTCATGGCGACACCGGCCTATGCTGAGTACACATAGGTAACGTGTACCTCTGGGGGTAAGTCTGTGTCACGATATTCACACATGGTGTTATCTTTGGCAGGTTCTACTTTCTGAGAGACTTACTGTGACGGGACCAGAGGAAGATGACTTGGTGAAGGCTAAATGGCTGGCTTACCTATGTGACGTGAAGTGAGGCTTCTACACCACACCACGTGCCGGGAAGTCACTACAGCCACAGTCCAGTCCCGTCTCAACCGCTAAATGATCTTCAGTCAGTCCACCAAGTATTATGATGGCTACACACGGGCGAGTATCGTGTCCTCTTGTCTGTGATCAAATTTGACATTGTGACCCACTAGCCAAACGGGTAGAGAGAACTACATTACCCTTTATTTCATGATGGCCTGGGGTTCCGGGAACAGTCTACCATGTAGGAATAGGAATATTTGTGACATTCCTTACCGGGTCACGCGCTACCAGTACTGACTTTGAGTGACAGAGTCAACTTGAACTGTGCCAACTTTCTGTGCTTATAGGCCCAGTTATACCCATCCTGATCCCATTAGAGACCACCATCTGTTGCCAGAACTTTGACATGATTAAATGTGTGTTAAATGTTATGGTGGCTTCTTAGGACCGTTGTCTAGCACAGTCCTTACCAGTGAAGCTTGAAGGACAGGCCTTCAGAACTTCTACAGGGATGTTAGTCCGGAGTCATCACGTACCACCGCAACTTGGAGTCACCACATCGACGTGTTAGTCATTCCAGTTGAGTCTACACCTCGGCAGAGACACTCCACGCTACGTGTGCAGATGAGTGACCTCTTTAACCTTGTGGTATCGTACCCAGTGTACAGTGATGAGTGAGACAGCCTGAGACTAATCCTGATAGTCATTTTTTCTATCGCCTGGCGGTAGCCAGGATTCTCTCATGAACATTCCCCTTGTTGATAATCCTCTTGTACATTATATCATC
This sequence comes from Cepaea nemoralis, assembly GCA_014155875.1. NCBI lineage: Eukaryota > Metazoa > Mollusca > Gastropoda > Stylommatophora > Helicidae > Cepaea > Cepaea nemoralis. Next base: position 520,348 of record JACEFZ010025087.1, read on the forward strand.
TAGTCATTATGTGTAGACACCAGAGTCGTGCCATCTGTTCTGGATGAGAGGTGAAAAAGGTATTGTCCAGCGGTTGATAGTGAGAGAGACAGGAATCCAAGGGCTGGTGGGGTCTGTAGACTGAGATGTATGGTATTCCCAGAGTGCATCTATCCCGTTATTAAGATGTAATAGTATGCTTCCCTCACCCCAGGAAATACTACGACATTATTTGGGAGCTCGTCCGGGATATTGATGAGACAGCTCTGGTGATTATGGTTAGGACCTTCCATTCCTAGTATCTCTATTCAGGTCTACATAGGTCTTTGGTCCTGTTTCTTCTCTTGACAAAGACAGATTGACTTGTGGTGTGTTGGGACGTCATATATAGATTAGATTGGTGTATTGCATATCTATATATTGCGTTAGTTACCTATCACTCACACTACTAACATATACTCTCTAAGTATGGCATCCACAAAATTAAATATGGATGAAGTGCGGGCAACCGGCGAAGGAATGGGCCTCACCGGCACGGCACTATCAGAGTATATCCAAGGGATTGAGAGAGACTTCCGTCAGGAAGAGAGAGAGAGAGAGAGAAAACAGCAAGAAGCGGAGGATCGAAGGATGGCATTTGAGTTGAAGAAGTTCGAAGTCGAACAAGCCGCTAAGAAGTTCGAAGCCGAACAAGAGGCTCAAAAGCGAGAGCATGAGTACCGTATGCGGGAACTCGAGCTCAGGGCACAATCAAGTAGGGATTCTGATGGAGCAGTAGGAGGGTCTTCACTCCCTGGTTCACCTACCTTAGGTCGACATGGTTATCATGCCATGAAGTTTCCTATACCGATTTTTGACGAAGATAAGGAAAAGATCGACCAGTTCTTACAAAAGTTCGAGGCTATGTCTGTCGCCATGGGTCTCGATCGAGACAAGTGGTGTCTGAAACTGTCCCAGGGGTTGCGCGGAACCGCTTACGAGGTCTACTCGCGTTTACCGGCGGGTCACGAGAATAATTATGCAGAACTGAAGGCAGCGCTGCTGAAACGGTTCGAGATGACGTCGCATACTTACCGCAAGAAGTTTCGAGAAGCGAAACGAGAGCCGAGTGAGTTATTTGCCGCGTACGGCGAACGTCTTAGATCCTACCTCCATAAATGGATGGACTTAGCTCAGTTCGCACACGATTACGACAGTCTCGAAGAACTGATGATCGTCGACCAGATGCGGAAGCATATGTCGAAACCGCTCAAAGAGTTCTTGGGAGAACAAGGGGCGGAAAGATTAGAGGTAGTAGCCAAAATAGCAGAACGATTCGTCGAAGTGCATGGTGAAAGTGGGGAAACCCATCCCTCCATGGGTAAAAGACAGGACAAGACTGACAGAAAGAAACTGAAAAACTCTCATGCCAAGAAGGTAGAACCTTATGAGAAATCCTCTGACCAGAGTCCAGAGAAGTCGAAAGATGGGAGCAAGAGCCCACATAACTCTCCACCGAAACGGAAATGGAGTGAGAAGTGGTGTTCGATTTGCCAGTCACCCTCGCACAATACAAGGGACTGCAGATCGAAGGCTAAGAGCTCACACTTCGCGGCCTGCCTAGTGGCTCCAAAGGCTGTTGCCACCGAAAAGGTCGAGGTCGGCGAAGAGACTCTGGATGAAGAGAGGCCACCTGTGGTCGAACTGATCGAAGTCAACGGCCAGCAGATTGAGTGTCTCTATGACACTGGCCTAGACGGGGAAGCCGTCATTGCTGCCAGTCTAGTGCGGTCAGACCAACTCACTGGGGAAAGCATCGAGATACAGCCGGCTATGAAGAGTGCGGTAGTCATGACGTTACCAATCGCTAACGTAGAGATTAGGTCGAGATACGTCACGGACATCATCCCAGCCGCGGTATTACTCGATCCCCTATATCCCGTGATTCTGGGGAGTAAATATGTATTTCTAGGGGTGCCGAAGAAGCCAATCCACCTAGGCGACATACATACCTGCGCCCACACGGGGAAAGACGAGGCAAACACAACCAGCTCGAAAACCCAGCTAGGGGGTTTGCGCACGGCCCAGAGCGAAGACGCGACACTACGTCTGTGCTACAAGAAGCTGCAGAAAAGTGCTGACCCACCGCAACGGGGCCAATACTATCTGAAGAATCGGCTGCTCTACCGGAGAGCCGGAAAGGGAGATGAACTGCAAGGGCAGTTGGTGGTCCCGCAGGACTACCGTCTCCCAATTCTTCAGAGGGGACACACCATATCGGGTAGTAACCTATCCGGGAATGGACATATGGGTGTCAGAGCGACGCTGCAGCGAATTTCCGGTCATTATTACTGGCCACGAATGACTGGCGATGTACGCCGGTTAGTACAGTCATGCCCAGAGTGCCAGAAGGCTACACCCACAGATCGGACTAAGACTAGATTAGGTCTTAAGGTGGGAGATAGAGTATTATTGTGGGGACCAAGCAGGACCAATATGCTCGAGGTAGGGTGGCAAGGACCTTATCCCGTGGTCAGAGTAGTGTCCAAGACCAACTACGAGATCCGGATCGGGGGAATTTTGAGAATGTTCCATGCAAATCTCCTGCGGAAAAACGAGGAGAGATCCGGTGACAAATCTCTGCACCTGTCGGCGATGTCAGTCACTAGTAACCCAGTTCGGAAGGGGTGGGTAACGTCGGATGCGGCGCGAGATACCCTGGACTCCGACCGACGATCGACGGACTGGCCCCGCTATCGAAAGAGATGGCTAGGGAAACCCGAGTCCAGAGGGTTCTGGGAAGACTATACCGTCCATCGAGGACGATACCGCAAATCCCGAGACATGTTTGTAGGGAGACATAGCGGTAGTGACGACACTGGTACCGCCGGGAAGGGAAGATCCGTCGATATTGCACCCCGTTGCGTACGCGAGTCGGATGGTCGTCCGGCCGAACGTAAGGACTCGACGGGCAAGCGCGGTCGTCGATCACTGATATGAGACGGGCTGTCCAAGTACTGCCCAAATTGATGGGGAGGTTGTACCTTTGAGGACACAGGCAGACCATCAACCAAAGATGGGCTTGGCCACCTCCCGTATGCTCAACGCGCGCTTGATGCGTTGGTCGTTGTTGCTTCAGCCCTACACCATTACGGTGGAATACATTCCCGGTAAGGAGAATGTTGGGGCTGACTTTCTGTCTAGGCATCCAGTCCCAGAGGCAGAGGACGAGTTTACTAGGAGTGAATCTCCAGCAGGAGACAGTCGACGCGGTCAACTCTCTTAAGAGGAGGCCTATGTCACGGAACTGCTGAGAATTCACCTAACAAAACTCCCAAAAGGCCAAACCCCCTTTTATGTCAGCCTAGAACAGCCGATCAGTCGAAGGGATACAACCGAGGTATAAATCTACGCCACGCAAGGGCGATTGGTGGCCCTTGACTTCTAGACTGTTCGGGTGACGAAAGCTCAACCCAACCAGATCCGCTAACGCATGCGCAAGAACCTTCTCAGAACAAAGAGAGGCTCAGTTGAGATCCGGCCTTGCGAGCCAGAAGGTGTGTTGGGACGACTGTGTTAATTCGTAAATGGGAAAGAGGAGCCAGTGTCTTGCTGTTTGTTGAAGAAAACGGACAGAACGCCCAGTGTTGGGACGGGAGCTCCTCAATTCTGGATGCACAGTTTGTAGTAAGGTACGTTAAACATATTTAGAGAAATAATGTGTGTCGATACCGCGTTGACCCGAAACTGTTCGACAGCATGTCCTGCCCGGCGCACAAAGGTCAGTCAGGGGTGAACCTGTGGGCTTGTGTTTTAACTTAACACTGCAGGCTAGTTGAACACGATGGATTGTAGGCCTGTTTTTGCGTTACAATTGTACAAGTACGTGAATACGTGTTATTGCCGCTACAAGTAGTTATAGACATTTAGGACATGCCCAATAGTGTTAGTAGTCCGAGTTCACTCCTGGGCGGCCTTAGAACTCTAACGTAGTCGACACAAACGGAAGTTGGCGAAGACGTTGTAGAACATAGGTCGAGAGAGGTATCAGGGAACTCGGCCAAACTAGACGAAACCCATGCGATGGTCGCCGGACGTGTCGAAGGTCATTCGAAGGACATTGCGGGTGTCTAAGTTCGAATTCTTTGGTGTGGCGACCACTGGCTTTGCTGGACTTTCTGCTTACTCTTTATGTTATTGGTTGCCGTAACGGAACACCATCTTGATAGGCAGTTGGTTCCCGAGAGGTTGACACTGGAGAAACTGGGGAATGCGACAGAGCTGGTCACAGCCAGCTGAACACCGTTCCACATGCTCTGACCTTAACTAGGGGAGGAGGGAACGGGATGTGGACTTCCGCTACAGGGGGATTTCCCTGTATAATCTATTAAATTCCTGGATCAAAGCTCGAGCTCCGGGAAACCTGTTGTATAGTAGGTAATCATAAAATCGAACCAGGGATAGGGGGCTACCTCCGAGGGAGGGGAATTCGGTGGTCACCGGCTCTCCTTCAGGGCCATTCTGTCTCTAGGTACCTTTAACCTACTAACCTGGTATATTGTGTCCTTAGAAGTCTTTTTAGGACAGAAGGATTTCGCCGACACCATGACCAGATTCACAGCCCTACCTTGGGCGGGTTCGCGACGGAGGACGGTTCAGCCAGCACTTGTTAGGACCCAGACCTAGTTCAGTTTTGGCAGTGGATCTTGGTCTGTGAGGCGGCCGGCCGGGTCATGGCGACACCGGCCTATGCTGAGTACACATAGGTAACGTGTACCTCTGGGGGTAAGTCTGTGTCACGATATTCACACATGGTGTTATCTTTGGCAGGTTCTACTTTCTGAGAGACTTATGTGACGGGACCAGAGGAAGATGACTTGGTGAAGGCTAAATGGCTGGCTTACCTATGTGACGTGAAGTGAGGCGTCTACACCACACCACGGGCCGGGAAGTCACTACACCACAGTCCAGTCCCGTCTCAACCGCTAAATGATCTTCAGTCAGTCCACCAAGTATTATGATGGCTACACACGGGCGAGTATCGTGTCCTGTTGTCTGTGATCAAATTTGACATTGTGACCCACTAGCCAAACGGGTAGAGAACTACATTACCCTTTATTTCATGATGGCCTGGGGTTCCGGGAACAGTCTACCATGTAGGAATAGGAATATTTGTGACATTCCTTACCGGGTCACGCGCTACCAGTACTGACTTTGAGTGACAGAGTCAACTTGAACTGTGCCAACTTTCTGTGCTTATAGGCCCAGTTATACCCATCCTGATCCCATTAGAGACCACCATCTGTTGCCAGAACTTTGACATGATTAAATGTGTGTTAAATGTTATGGTGGCTTCTTAGGACCGTTGTCTAGCACAGTCCTTACCAGTGAAGCTTGAAGGACAGGCCTTCAGAACTTCTACAGGGATGTTAGTCCGGAGTCATCACGTACCACCGCAACTTGGAGTCACCACATCGACGTGTTAGTCATTCCAGTTGAGTCTACACCTCGGCAGAGACACTCCACGCTACGTGTGCAGATGAGTGACCTCTTTAACCTTGTGGTATCGTACCCAGTGTACAGTGATGAGTGAGACAGCCTGAGACTAATCCTGATAGTCATTTTTTCTATCGCCTGGCGGTAGCCAGGATTCTCTCATGAACATTCCCCTTGTTGATAATCCTCTTGTACATTATATCATCTAGTCATTATGTGTAGACACCAGAGTCGTGCCATCTGTTCTGGATGAGAGGTGAAAAAGGTATTGTCCAGCGGTTGATAGTGAGAGAGACAGGAATCCAAGGGCTGGTGGGGTCTGTAGACTGAGATGTATGGTATTCCCAGAGTGCATCTATCCCGTTATTAAGATGTAATAGTATGCTTCCCTCACCCCAGGAAATACTACGACATTATTTGGGAGCTCGTCCGGGATATTGATGAGACAGCTCTGGTGATTATGGTTAGGACCTTCCATTCCTAGTATCTCTATTCAGGTCTACATAGGTCTTTGGTCCTGTTTCTTCTCTTGACAAAGACAGATTGACTTGTGGTGTGTTGGGACGTCATATATAGATTAGATTGGTGTATTGCATATCTATATATTGCGTTAGTTACCTATCACTCACACTACTAACATATACTCTCTAAGTATGGCATCCACAAAATTAAATATGGATGAAGTGCGGGCAACCGGCGAAGGAATGGGCCTCACCGGCACGGCACTATCAGAGTATATCCAAGGGATTGAGAGAGACTTCCGTCAGGAAGAGAGAGAGAGAGAGAGAAAACAGCAAGAAGCGGAGGATCGAAGGATGGCATTTGAGTTGAAGAAGTTCGAAGTCGAACAAGCCGCTAAGAAGTTCGAAGCCGAACAAGAGGCTCAAAAGCGAGAGCATGAGTACCGTATGCGGGAACTCGAGCTCAGGGCACAATCAAGTAGGGATTCTGATGGAGCAGTAGGAGGGTCTTCACTCCCTGGTTCACCTACCTTAGGTCGACATGGTTATCATGCCATGAAGTTTCCTATACCGATTTTTGACGAAGATAAGGAAAAGATCGACCAGTTCTTACAAAAGTTCGAGGCTATGTCTGTCGCCATGGGTCTCGATCGAGACAAGTGGTGTCTGAAACTGTCCCAGGGGTTGCGCGGAACCGCTTACGAGGTCTACTCGCGTTTACCGGTGGGTCACGAGAATAATTATGCAGAACTGAAGGCAGCGCTGCTGAAACGGTTCGAGATGACGTCGCATACTTACCGCAAGAAGTTTCGAGAAGCGAAACGAGAGCCGAGTGAGTTATTTGCCGCGTACGGCGAACGTCTTAGATCCTACCTCCATAAATGGATGGACTTAGCTCAGTTCGCACACGATTACGACAGTCTCGAAGAACTGATGATCGTCGACCAGATGCGGAAGCATATGTCGAAACCGCTCAAAGAGTTCTTGGGAGAACAAGGGGCGGAAAGATTAGAGGTAGTAGCCAAAATGGCAGAACGATTCGTCGAAGTGCATGGTGAAAGTGGGGAAACCCATCCCTCCATGGGTAAAAGACAGGACAAGACTGACAGAAAGAAACTGAAAAACTCTCATGCCAAGAAGGTAGAACCTTATGAGAAATCCTCTGACCAGAGTCCAGAGAAGTCGAAAGATGGGAGCAAGAGCCCACATAACTCTCCACCGAAACGGAAATGGAGTGAGAAGTGGTGTTCGATTTGCCAGTCACCCTCGCACAATACAAGGGACTGCAGATCGAAGGCTAAGAGCTCACACTTCGCGGCCTGCCTAGTGGCTCCAAAGGCTGTTGCCACCGAAAAGGTCGAGGTCGGCGAAGAGACTCTGGATGAAGAGAGGCCACCTGTGGTCGAACTGATCGAAGTCAACGGCCAGCAGGTTGAGTGTCTCTATGACACTGGCCTAGACGGGGAAGCCGTCATTGCTGCCAGTCTAGTGCGGTCAGACCAACTCACTGGGGAAAGCATCGAGATACAGCCGGCTATGAAGAGTGCGGTAGTCATGACGTTACCAATCGCTAACGTAGAGATTAGGTCGAGATACGTCACGGACATCATCCCAGCCGCGGTATTACTCGATCCCCTATATCCCGTGATTCTGGGGAGTAAATATGTATTTCTAGGGGTGCCGAAGAAGCCAATCCACCTAGGCGACATACATACCTGCGCCCACACGGGGAAAGACGAGGCAAACACAACCAGCTCGAAAACCCAGCTAGGGGGTTTGCGCACGGCCCAGAGCGAAGACGCGACACTACGTCTGTGCTACAAGAAGCTGCAGAAAAGTGCTGACCCACCGCAACGGGGCCAATACTATCTGAAGAATCGGCTGCTCTACCGGAGAGCCGGAAAGGGAGATGAACTGCAAGGGCAGTTGGTGGTCCCGCAGGACTACCGTCTCCCAATTCTTCAGAGGGGACACACCATATCGGGTAGTAACCTATCCGGGAATGGACATATGGGTGTCAGAGCGACGCTGCAGCGAATTTCCGGTCATTATTACTGGCCACGAATGACTGGCGATGTACGCCGGTTAGTACAGTCATGCCCAGAGTGCCAGAAGGCTACACCCACAGATCGGACTAAGACTAGATTAGGTCTTAAGGTGGGAGATAGAGTATTATTGTGGGGACCAAGCAGGACCAATATGCTCGAGGTAGGGTGGCAAGGACCTTATCCCGTGGTCAGAGTAGTGTCCAAGACCAACTACGAGATCCGGATCGGGGGAATTTTGAGAATGTTCCATGCAAATCTCCTGCGGAAAAACGAGGAGAGATCCGGTGACAAATCTCTGCACCTGTCGGCGATGTCAGTCACTAGTAACCCAGTTCGGAAGGGGTGGGTAACGTCGGATGCGGCGCGAGATACCCTGGACTCCGACCGACGATCGACGGACTGGCCCGCTATCGAAAGAGATGGCTAGGGAAACCCGAGTCCAGAGGGTTCTGGGAAGACTATACCGTCCATCGAGGACGATACCGCAAATCCCGAGACATGTTTGTAGGGAGACATAGCGGTAGTGACGACACTGGTACCGCCGGGAAGGGAAGATCCGTCGATATTGCACCCCGTTGCGTACGCGAGTCGGATGGTCGTCCGGCCGAACGTAAGGACTCGACGGGCAAGCGCGGTCGTCGATCACTGATATGAGACGGGCTGTCCAAGTACTGCCCAAATTGATGGGGAGGTTGTACCTTTGAGGACACAGGCAGACCATCAACCAAAGATGGGCTTGGCCACCTCCCGTATGCTCAACGCGCGCTTGATGCGTTGGTCGTTGTTGCTTCAGCCCTACACCATTACGGTGGAATACATTCCCGGTAAGGAGAATGTTGGGGCTGACTTTCTGTCTAGGCATCCAGTCCCAGAGGCAGAGGACGAGTTTACTAGGAGTGAATCTCCAGCAGGAGACAGTCGACGCGGTCAACTCTCTTAAGAGGAGGCCTATGTCACGGAACTGCTGAGAATTCACCTAACAAAACTCCCAAAAGGCCAAACCCCCTTTTATGTCAGCCTAGAACAGCCGATCAGTCGAAGGGATACAACCGAGGTATAAATCTACGCCACGCAAGGGCGATTGGTGGCCCTTGACTTCTAGACTGTTCGGGTGACGAAAGCTCAACCCAACCAGATCCGCTAACGCATGCGCAAGAACCTTCTCAGAACAAAGAGAGGCTCAGTTGAGATCCGGCCTTGCGAGCCAGAAGGTGTGTTGGGACGACTGTGTTAATTCGTAAATGGGAAAGAGGAGCCAGTGTCTTGCTGTTTGTTGAAGAAAACGGACAGAACGCCCAGTGTTGGGACGGGAGCTCCTCAATTCTGAATGCACAGTTTGTAGTAAGGTACGTTAAACATATTTAGAGAAATAATGTGTGTCGATACCGCGTTGACCCGAAACTGTTCGACAGCATGTCCTGCCCGGCGCACAAAGGTCAGTCAGGGGTGAACCTGTGGGCTTGTGTTTTAACTTAACACTGCAGGCTAGTTGAACACGATGGATTGTAGGCCTGTTTTTGCGTTACAATTGTACAAGTACGTGAATGCGTGTTATTGCCGCTACAAGTAGTTATAGACATTTAGGACAGGCCCAATAGTGTTAGTAGTTCGAGTTCACTCCTGGGCGGCCTTAGAACTCTAACGTAGTCGACACAAACGGAAGTTGGCGAAGGCGTTGTAGAACATAGGTCGAGAGAGGTATCAGGGAACTAGACGAAACCCATGTGATGGTCGCCGGACATGTCGAAGGTCATTCGAAGGATATTGCGGGTGTCTAAGTTCGAATTCTTTGGTGTGGCGACCACTGGCTTTGCTGGACTTTCTGCTTACTCTTTATGTTATTGGTTGCCGTAACGGAACACCATCTTGATAGGCAGTTGGTTCCCGAGAGGTTGACACTAGAGAAACTGGGGAATGCGACAGAGCTGGTCACAGCCAGCTGAACACCGTTCCACATGCTCTGACCTTAACTAGGGGAGGAGGGAACGGGATGTGGACTTCCGCTACAGGGGGATTTCCCTGTATAATCTATTAAATTCCTGGATCAAAGCTCGAGCTCCGGGAAACCTGTTGTATAGTAGGTAATCATAAAATCGAACCAGGGAGAGGGGGCTACCTCCGAGGGAGGGGAATTCGGTGGTCACCGGCTCTCCTTCAGGGCCATTCTGTCTCTAGGTACCTTTAACCTACTAACCTGGTATATTGTGTCCTTAGAAGTCTTTTTAGGACAGAAGGATTTCGCCGACACCATGACCAGACATTCGCTAGATACTTTCATGAAGATATCCTAGATATTCATCAAGGACGTTTTTCGGTGCTGGTTAAGAACAAGGACTGTTCACGGTGTTATTAGAGAACATGAACTTTTCTTCGGATGAAGTAGAAATTTAGACATTTATCACAGGACTTGAAATATGAACCATCATAGTTTTGTGGTTTTAAAAGGTGTTAGTTAATTCTTTCGCCGTGCAGACACCTGAACAGTACTTAACAAATCGGATATTACTAATATGTATTTTAATAAGATGTTATTGCATTTTTTTTTTGGGGGGGGGGGGGGGTGGATTTGGTAATATGATATATCACATGAGCATACATGCTCTCCCTTGTTCCCAGGTTATCTCAATATAAGGTTATCTGTAAGAATTAAGAGTTGTTTATTTACTTGTTATTTGGTGTTTGATTTTTTCATGTGTGTTCGTAATGATAATATTTATCAAGGGACATCAACAAGATGGAGCTACAAGTGGTGAGAAAATAACCAGATCTATCAGAGTGCACAGAAGAGTGCCCTCTCATAGGTTCGGTAGCGGTCTTGTGCTCCATTGGGCCTTCTGTGAGAACCCCTATCTAATTTATATCCACCCCTAGGGAGTCTTGTCAGCCGTTTCAGGGTTTCTTATATCATGGGTCTTTTAGAATTGGGGTATCCCTGTCTAATTTCTGTTCTATTTGTCACAGTCAGTCAGGCACAACATACACACATCACAGTCAGTTACACACAATAAACAAACATCACCGCCCACTCAGAACCACAGACAAGCAGCAAGAAATGGGAACATGAACATTAACAAGGAAGGAGTGATGATTGTCATAAAGGTGTTTTATTTGGTCACCATGTACAGTTTAGGCCAACAGGCTGAACGTGACATCATTTATGTGAACAAAATTCGACATTGTGCCAAGCACCAGACAAGGACCAGACATGGCGACCGCTGAAGACGCCATCTTGAGACATGACGTCAGCACCGGTGTGACTTGAAGGGGCCATGTATTTAGCATGTGTTGGCCATCACATATTTGTGTGGCATCACGCACATTGACACATTCTGTCAAGTTTACAATATTATCTGTATGTACATGTTTGTAAAGCAATGGTATCTCTCAGTTTATAACAGGAATTACAATCATGGTAACACCACATTTAAAGTATATAAAATAGTAAAAATTCTGTCAGAAATTGAGGCGTATATAAATAGTACATACATATATAAATGTTCGCTTTACGTGAAGATGATTTCTCCACGAAGTATATGGAATATTTTGATTTGTTCTATTAACAACATCGAAACATCCCTTGTACATGTATGCCTGGAGTCTAATGACCATAAAATGTATCTTAAATTTCATTGTATTTAACAAGATATTCTACTCAAGTAAAATTATTTGTCCCCATTGACAGCACATTACGACATTAGAAATTCATAGGAAATAGTAGAACTGAACTTAATGTAGGAAACATGAACTAGTAGTAAAACTGGATTTTTGTGTAGGAAACAAGAAATAAGGAGATATATTTTATGCAGATGCATTGTTACAAGGGAGTAAAAATAACACTATATTTTTACAGAGGAAACAAATAATATAGTTATATAGTTCCACAGAGAATGTTTCCATGTTTTGTCAGGAATGTAAATAATGTTTTAATTAAGTCATAATATATAAGGGTGATAAAGCCTGGGTATCTGAAACGCATGCGACTATTTCAACAGTTACGCTCAGTGCAGACGCGACACGACAAAAGCAGCAGGACAAAAAACAAAGGAGGAAGAAGCTCAATACAACTCAAGCGAAATATGTACGGGCTGTAGTTAAGCAAACAACACGATCATTTATCATTTAGTTGTTTTAACTTTCATTGATGAAAACTATCTTTTAGTTGTGGTGTTCGTTGTCATCAGCATTATGCCTTCGTGTCTCCTGAGGTATCACTTGTAGACCCAGTCATGAGCGCACGCAGAGACAACGTAGGAGTATTCACTATCGTTGCGCCACGGCAACAATAAGCATTATCATTATTATACAGATGCCAATGTCAACTGAACATACATGGGCGTGTCGGGAGTTGTATGGAGTTGATTCTAGATGAACTAATTAGCCAGTCTCTTTCTTTCTCGATATATATTTTGTGAAAGAAACAAATTTCACAGCCAATACGAAATACGAAAGACTAATAATAACTGATTATTGTTTGCACTTCCATTACAGGTAATTATAGCCATGTAACAAATGACCTGAACTTGTTGGCGCAAAGGATATCAGACTTCTGCTATCAGCATGTGCATATCAACCGGATGTCACACCACCTCAAGGCTAGCACACATGTAACGTGTGTAACATCACCCATGTCACTGTCAATACTAGTACACATGTAGAGTGTGTAACATCACCCATGTCACTGTCAATACTAGTACACATGTAACGTGTGTAACATCACCCATGTCACTGTCAATACTAGTACACATGTAACGTGTGTAACATCACCCATGTCACTGTCAATACTAGTACACATGTAACGTGTGTAACATCACCCATGTCACTGTCAATACTAGTACACATGTAACGTGTGTAACATCACCCATGTCACTGTCAATACTAGTACACATGTAACGTGTGTAACATCACCCATGTCACTGTCAATACTAGTACACATGTAGAGTGTGTAACATCACCCATGTCACTGTCAATACTAGCACACATGTAACGTGTGTAACATCACCCATGTCACTGTCAAGACTAGCACACATGTAACGTGTGTAACATCACCCATGTCACTGTCAAGACTAGAACACATGTAACGTGTGTAACATCACCCATGTCACTATCAATACTAGCACACATGTAACGTGTGTAACATCACCAATGTCACTGTCAATACTAGCACACATGTAACGTGTGTAACATCACCCATGTCACTGTCAATACTAGCACACATGTAACGTGTGTAACATCACCCTTGTCACTGTCAAGACTAGAACACATGTAACGTGTGTAACATCACCCATGTCACTGTCAAGACTAGTACACATGTAGAGTGTGTAACATCACCCATGTCACTGTCAAGACTAGCACACATGTAACGAGTGTAACATCACCCATGTCACTGTCAAGACTAGCACACATGTAACGTGTGTAACATCACAAATGTCACTGTCAAGACTAGTACACATGTAACGTGTGTAACATCACCCATGTCACTGTCAAGACTAGTACACATGTAACGTGTGTAACATCACCCATGTCACTGTCAAGACTAGTACACATGTAACGAGTGTAACATCACCCATGTCACTGTCAATACTAGCACACATGTAACGAGTGTAACATCACCCATGTCACTGTCAAGACTAGCACACATGTAACGTGTGTAACATCACCCATGTCACTGTCAAGACTAGCACACATGTAACAAGTGTAACATCACCCATGTCACTGTCAAGACTAGTACACATGTAACGTGTGTAACATCACCCATGTCACTGTCAAGACTAGCACACATGTAACGAGTGTAACATCACCCATGTCACTGTCAAGACTAGCACACATGTAACGAGTGTAACATCACCCATGTCACTGTCAAGACTAATACACATGTAACGTGTGTAACATCACCCATGTCACTGTCAAGACTAGTACACATGTAACGAGTGTAACATCACCCATGTCACTGTCAATACTAGCACACATGTAACGAGTGTAACATCACCCATGTCACTGTCAAGACTAGCACACATGTAACGTGTGTAACATCACCCATGTCACTGTCAAGACTAGCACACATGTAACGAGTGTAACATCACCCATGTCACTGTCAAGACTAGTACACATGTAACATGTGTAACATCACCCATGTCACTGTCAAAACTAGCACACATGTAACGAGTGTAACATCACCCATGTCACTGTCAAGATTAGCACACATGTAACGAGTGTAACATCACCCATGTCACTGTCAAGACTAGCACACATGTAACGAGTGTAACATCACCCATGTCACTGTCAAGACTAGCACACATGTAACGAGTGTAACATCACCCATGTCACTGTCAAGACTAGCACACATGTAACGAGTGTAACATCACCCATGTCAATGTCAAGACTAGCACACATGTAACGAGTGTAACATCACCCATGTCACTGTCAAGACTAGTACACATGTAACGTGTGTAACATCACCCATGTCACTGTCAATACTAGCACACATGTAGAGTGTGTAACATCACCCATGTCACTGTCAAGACTAGCACACATGTAACGAGTGTAACATCACCCATGTCACTGTTAAGACTAGCACACATGTAACGTGTGTAACATCACCCATGTCACTGTCAAGACTAGTACACATGTAACGTGTGTAACATCACCCATGTCACTGTCAAAACTAGCACACATGTAACGAGTGTAACATCACCCATGTCACTGTCAAGACTAGCACGCATATAACGAGTGTAACATCACCCATGTCACTGTCAAGACTAGCACACATGTAACGAGTGTAACATCACCCATGTCACTGTCAAGACTAGCACACATGTAACGTGTGTAACATCACCCATGTCACTGTCAAGACTAGCACACATGTAACGAGTGTAACATCACCCATGTCACTGTCAAGACTAGCACACATGTAACGAGTGTAACATCACCCATGTCACTATCAAGACTAGCACACATGTAACGTGTGTAACATCACCCATGTCACTGTCAAGACTAGCACACATGTAACGTGTGTAACATCACCCATGTCACTGTCAATACTAGCACACATGTAACGTGTGTAACATCACCCATGTCACTGTCAATACTAGCACACATGTAACGTGTGTAACATCACCCATGTCACTGTTAAGACTAGTACACATGTAACGAGTGTAACATCACCCATGTCACTGTCAAGACTAGCACACATGTAACGTGTGTAACATCACCCATGTCACTGTCAAGACTAGCACCTAGCACACATGTAACGAGTGTAACATCACCCATGTCACTGTCAAAACTAGCACACATGTAACGAGTGTAACATCACCCATGTCACTGTCAAGACTAGCACACATGTAACGTGTGTAACATCACCCATGTCACTGCCAAGACTAGTACACATGTAACGTGTGTAACATCACCCATGTCACTGTCAAGACTAGCACACATGTAACGTGTGTAACATCACCCATGTCACTGTCAAGACTAGCACACATGTAACGAGTGTAACATCACCCATGTCACTGTCAAGACTAGCACACATGTAGAGTGTGTAACATCACCCATGTCACTGTCAATACTAGCACACATGTAACGTGTGTAACATCACCCATGTCACTGTCAAGACTAGCACACATGTAACGTGTGTAACATCACCCATGTCACTGTCAAAACTAGCACACATGTAACGAGTGTAACATCACCCATGTCACTGTCAAGACTAGCACACATGTAACGTGTGTAACATCACCCATGTCACTGTCAAGACTAGCACACATGTAACGTGTGTAACATCACCCATGTCACTGTCAAGACTAGCACACATGTAACGTGTGTAACATCACCCATGTCACTGTCAAAACTAGCACACATGTAACGAGTGTAACATCACCCATGTCACTGTCAAGACTAGCACACATGTAACGTGTGTAACATCACCCATGTCACTGTCAAAACTAGCACACATGTAACGAGTGTAACATCACCCATGTCACTGTCAAAACTAGCACACATATAACGAGTGTAACATCACCCAACAGCAGCAGACATGATCTAGCGAAGCACCTTCAGTTCCTGCAGATGACAGCTGAGACAGTACAATACAACGGTCAGTGTTTAACAATTCCCACAATGACCTCCCAGTCTGGTTCTGGGTGAACATAAAACAGTTAACAATGGACGCTTTTCATTCAAATAGAGGAAGAAGTAAGGACACAAAAGTACTAACTACCCACGTTCGTTTAGTACAAACATAATATACCATCATGACAAATAAGCCTTCAGTGCTCCACCCACAAAAGACGAATGGCAAAGAGATGCGCATGTGGTTGTTACATATACTTGACTGTGATCGTCATGTTGCCAACAAGTTGAATAGCGAATCAGATGGCGAAACATCGGGGAATGATAGCAGTTAAAACCTGTCCTATGATAACATCGGGAAATGATAGCAGTTAAAACCTGTCCTATGATAACACCGGGGAATGATAGCAGTTAAAACCTGTCCTATGATAACACCGGGGAATGATAGCAGTTAAAACCTGTCCTATGATAAAAGAAAATTAAAATGTGTGTGTGTGTGTGTGTGTGTGTGTGCGTGCGCGCGCGTGTACGTGCGTTCATACCCTCGTTGTGTGTGCGTGCGTTCATACGCTCGTTGTGTGTGTGTGTGTGTGTGTGTGTGTGTGTGTGTGTGTGTGTGTGTGTGTGTGTGTGTGTGTGTGTGTGTGTGTGTGAATAAATGACATTAAATAAAATATTTCATAATATAAATGCCGCATGTTTATGGCCCACTAATACGGTAGTCTTAAGGTCAACATTAAAAAAAAAAAAAATTTCAACGGAGACCAACAGGGCTCGTTACGTCGACAAACGTGAAGCGTCAGCGAGGAAAATGCGGCATATTTGTGTTTTTTCTGCAATTGGAACTTGCCCATGCACAATTAAAAATCTAGCATACCGTTGAATGAATGGAAAGGTTAGCGTCGGTACACTTAAATGCCATGGTATCTGATGTAAAACAGTAGTAAAAATGCATTATAAATGTTAATATGCGACATTGCTAATGTACTCTACAATTGTATTGGTGTTCACAGTATGAGGGAATGACACAAAAGTAAACTGGAGCTCTCGTTTTGTTAGTTTGCTAATATTTTTTAATCATTCAATAAAAGGGTCTACATTCATCTCATTGGACTTGCGGACACAAGCTGCTTCTATAGTACATTAACTAACTGAACCGGTTCCATATGTCAGTAAACATTCTTGATCACAGCAGTCAGTATACTCTCACTATGTGTCGGACAGAACGACGTACTTACCTTGGTTGCACCGTATATTAAATCATCTTTTAGACTTTTCATATCTCAGAAGTTGTTGCTTCAAAATAATAAATGTCTTAGTCAATAGGGGTGAAATGCTATCTGTCTCAGGCACAGATGGCGTACAGGACGATTGGTAAGTTCACACATGGGACATTGCGGTTTATTAAAATATCTGGGGCATATAAGACGTGCTAGGACAATTGGTAAGTTCATACATGGATCACAGCGTTTTATTAAAATATCTGGGGCATATAACACGTCCTAGGACGATCGTTAAGGTCATAAATGATGCAGCTAAGATGTTTTAAATACCTGCGTCAGACAAACCGTGCTGGGACGATCCGTAAGTTCATACATGGGACAGACAACCCGTGCTGAGTTGTTCGGTAAGTTCATACATGGGACAGACAAACCGTGCTGAGTTGTTCGGTAAGTTCATACATGGGACAGACAAACCGTGCTGGGACGATCCGTAAGTTCATACATGGGACAGACAAACCGTGCTGGGTTGTTAAGTAAGTTCATACATGGGACAGACAACCCGTGCTGGGACGATCCGTAAGTTCATACATGGGACAGACAAACCGTGCTGAGACGATCCGTAAGTTCATACATGGAACAGACAAAGCTTGCTGGGACGATCTTTAAGTTCATACATGGGACAGACAAACCGTGCTCGGACGATCCGTAAGTTCATACATGGGACAGACAACCCGAGCTGGGACGATCCGTAAGTTCATACATGGGACAGACAACCCGTGCTGGGACGATCCGTGAGTTCATACATGGGACAGACAAACCGTGCTGGGTTGTTAAGTAAGTTCATGCATGGGACAGACAACCCGTGCTGGGACGATCCGTAAATTCATACATGGGACAGACAAACCGTGCTGGGACGATCCGTAAATTCATACATGGGACAGACAAACCGTGCTGGGACGATCCGTAAGTTCATACATGGGACAGACAAACCGTGCTGGGTTGTTAAGTAAGTTCATACATGGGACAGACAAACCTTGCTGGGACGATCCGTAAGTTCATACATGGGACAGACAAACCATGCTGGGTTGTTAAGTAAGTTCATACATGTGACAGACAACCCGTGCTGGGACGATCCGTAAGTTCATACATGGGACAGATAACCCGAGCTGGGACGATCTTTAAGTTCATACATGGGACAGACAAACCGTGCTCGAACGATCCGTAAGTTCATACATGGGACAGACAAACCGTGCTGGGACGATCCGTAAGTTCATACATGGGACAGACAATCCGAGCTGGGACGATCCGTAAGTTCATACATGGGACAGACAAACCGTGCTGGGTTGTTAGGTATGTTCATACATGGGACAGACAACCCGTGCTGGGTTGTTAAGTATGTTCATACATGGGACAGACAAACCGTGCTGGGTTGTTAGGTATGTTCATACATGGGACAGACAAACCGTGCGGGGTTGTTAGGTATGTTCATACATGGGACAGACAACCCGTGCTGGGACGATCTTTAAGTTCATACATGGGACAGACAACCCGTGCTAGGACGATCTTTAAGTTCATACATGGGACAGACAACCCGTCCTAGGACGATCTTTAAGTTCATACATGGGACAGACAACCCGTGCTAGGACGATATTTAAGTTCATACATGGGACAGACAACCCGTCCTAGGACGATCTTTAAGTTCATACGTGGGACAGACAAACCGTGTTGAGTTGTTCGGTAAGTTCATACATGGCACAGACAAACCGTGCTGGGACGATCCGTAAGTTCATACATGGGACAGACAAACTGTGCTGAGTTGTTCGGTAAGTTCATACATGGGACAGACAAACCTTGCTGGGACGATCTTTAAGTTCATACATGGGACAGACAACCCGTGCTGGGACGATCTTTAAGTTCATACATGGGACAGACAAACCTTGCTGGGACGATCCATAAGTTCATACATGGGACAGACAACCCGTGCTGGGACGATCCGTACGTTCATACATGGGACAGACAAACCGTGCTGGGTTGTTAAGTAAGTTCATGCATGGGACAGACAACCCGTGCTGGGACGATCCGTAAATTCATACATGGGACAGACAAACCATGCTGGGACGATCCGTAAATTCATACATGGGACAGACAAACCGTGCTGGGACGATCCGTAAGTTCATACATGGGACAGACAAACCGTGCTGGGTTGTTAAGTAAGTTCATACATGGGACAGACAAACCTTGCTGGGACGATCCGTAAGTTCATACATGGGACAGACAAACCGTGCTGGGAGGATCCGTAAGTTCATACATGGGACAGACAAACCGTGCTGGGTTGTTAAGTAAGTTCATACATGGGACAGACAAACCTTGCTGGGACGATCCGTAAATTCATACATGGGACAGACAAACCGTGCTGGGAGGATCCGTAAGTTCATATATGTGACAGACAAACCGTGCTTTCACGATCCGTAAGTTCATACATGGGACATAGTTAAACTGAATGGTATGTCCTTTACAGGAGGTCGCAATCAACTCCAGCCCTTCTTGCAACGATCGGTAAGTTCATACATCGGGCAAAGATGGTTATTAAAACGTATGGGAAAGAAACAGGCACAATTCACTATCCTCTCTCTCTCTGTCTCTGTCTGTCTCTCTGTCTCTCGCTCTCTCGCAGCGTGTTAGGCTCTATCTCCCATTATGCACATGATTTCTTCGTGTGCTGTATACGGTAGTTATATGATAAACTGTGCACTAGTTAAGTTTATACATCATGCCGGAGCTTCCATTATTAAAGATATAAACAGATCTTACAACTTGAGCAAATGAATCAGTTTGATAGACTGTAATTCAACAGATTGTAACCACACAAACAACTCAACACTGGCAGCAGATACACACTCAGGCGAAAGCTATGAACGAATATTAGAAATCAAGCACCAATAAGAGATTCACAACAATGTATCATATTCAAGTGATCAGGAAGAAAACAGCCGCAGTGTGGCTTGTACACAGCCTTCCGTCGCAATCGTTTCCCTGGACACAGCTACAGAATTTAAACGCGAAAAAATAAACCATTCTGTTTCTGGAACACAATTACCGCTTTGTGGATTTCTCATAAAGTTCAACAATTGCCCGCGCTAACTACATCACGCAGGCGTTCTGTTGTTAGACCTGGCCTCGTTATGTGGGTCGTTTCTCAAGAAACACATTGACCAGTACAAGCAACACGATTTACAGGCAGAGATAATGTGGTAATACATGAAACATCTCAAGACACGTAACAGTGCACGATGGGTAATTACAGGAAAATAGTTCAACAAACTGACATCACTTTAACTTGGAGATGATTAGTTTTTTTGATTTGATTGTTGGAACTAGAAGATGATTTATTTGTTTACATGTTGGAACTCGAAGAATATTTATTTTGGTTAACTGTTGGAACTCACAGATTATTTATTTGTTTAATTTTTGGAACTCGAAAATGAGTCATCAGTTTAATTGTTGTAACTCGAAGTTGATTTATTTGTGTAACTGTTGGATTTCGAAGATTATTTCTTTAACTGTTGGAACTCGAAGATTATTTATTTGTTTTGCTGTTGGAACTCGAAGTTGATATATTTTGTTTAATATTTGGAACTCGAAAATAAGTTATCAGTTTGATTGTTTGTGCTATAAGTTGATTTATTTTAGTTAATTGTTGAAACTCAAATATGATTTATTGTTGAACAGATGGAACTCTAAGATGATTTATTTTGTTTAACTGTTGGAACTCGAAGGTTATTTACTGTGTTAAACTATCGGTACTTGAAGATTATTTATTTCTTTAAGTGTCCGAACTGTACGATTATTTCTTTGTTTACCTATTGGAACTTGAAGTTGATATATTTTGTTTAATTTTTGGAACTCGAAAATGAGTTATCAGTTTGATTGTTAGAGCTCGAAGTTGATTTATTTTGGTTAATTACTGGAACTCAAAGACGATTTATTTGTTTAACTGTTGGAAATGGAAGATGATTTACTTGGTTAACTGATGGAAATCGAAGATAATTTATATTGTTTAACTATCGGGACTTAAAGATTAGTTATGTGTTTTTCCATCGGAACTCAAAAATTATTTATTTGTTTAATTATCGGAACTCTAAGATTATTTATTTATTTGTATAACTGTTGGAACTTGAAGATGATTTACTCCGGTTAAATTTTGGAATTTGAAAATGAGGTATCTGTTTGGTTGCTGGAACTCAAAAGTTGATTTATTTTGGTTACTTGTTGAAACTCGAAGATGACTTATTTATTTAACGGTCAGAACTAGAAGATTATTCATTTGTTTAACTGTCGGAACTCAAGGATATGTTTTTTTTTAAAAACTGTTGGAACTCGAATATTAATTATTTTGTTTAATGTTTGGAACTCAAAAAATGATTTATCAGTTTGATTGTTGTAACTCGAAGTTGATTTATTTTGGTAACTGCTGGAACTCGAAGACTATTTATTTATTTAACTGTCGGAACTCGAAGACTATTTACTTGAAGTAATTTTTGAAACTCGAAAATGAGTTATCAGTTTGATTGTTGGAACTCGACGATTTTGTGTGTGTAACTGGTGGAACTCGAAGATGATTTATTTGTTTAACTGTCGGAACTCGAAGTTGATATATTTTGTTTAATTTTTGGAACTCTAAAATAAGTTATCAGTTTGATTGTTGAAGCTCGAAGTTGAATTATTTTGGTTAACAGTTGGAACTTGAAGATGTGTATTTGTTTAATTGTTGGATCTCGGGGATGATTTATCAATTTGATTGTTGGAGCCCCAAAATGATTCTCTGTGTAATGTTTGGAGTTCGAAAATGATTGATCAGTTTAATTGTTGGAAATCGAAGATTATCAGTCTTTCTATTGGAAATCAAAGATGCTTTATTAGTTTGATTGTTGGAATCCCAAAATAATTTATTTGTTTAATTGTTGCAACTAAAAGATGTACGATCAGTTTGATTATTGTAAATCAAAAATGATTTATTCATTTGTATTTTAAATGATTTATTTGCTTGATTGTTGGAACTTGAAGACCAGTCTGATTGTAGTAACTTTAAGATGATTTATCAATCTGATTGTTTGTTGACAGTACAGTGTATGTGCATGAATAAATATGTTAGCACCACGGCAATATTACCTTAAAGTGACAGTGGATAGGTAAACATGGAAATAACATAATAGTTAAACTGGGCAATAACGTCATAGTTAAACTGGGCAAAAACGCCATAGTTAAATATGGAAATAATGTCATAGTTAAACTGGACAATAATGTCATAGTTAAACACGGGAATAACGTCATAGTTAAACTGGACAATAATGTCATAGTTAAACACGGGAATAACGTCATAGTTAAACTGGACAATGACGCCATAGTTAAACATAGGAATAATGCCATAGTTAAAAATAAGAATAATGTCACAGTTAACCTGGACAATAACGTCATATTTAAACTGGGCAATAATGCCACAGTTCATGAGAATAACGTCATAGTAAACTGAGCAATAATGTCATAGTTAAACTGGGCAATAACGTCATATCTAAACTGGGGAATGACTATGGAAAACTCTGTCACAGGCAGTAATTTCTCTAAAGCCATAACAGTTTGCTTGAGAATGAGTTTATGGACATGTGACATATTGTATATCTAGGAAAGTTAATGTAACAACTTTCTGTGATCGAAATAATGAAAGGAAAAATTATGTGACAAATGTCTAGATAGAAAGGGTTAAAGTTGTAACATATAACAACTGTCTTGACACAGAAGGAGTTGAAGTAATAACTCTGAATCAACTGTCTGAGACAGAAAAAGTTAAAAATACTAGCCATGTAACAACTGTCTGAGACAGAAAGTAATAGACATGTAACAATTGTCGGGAATAAATGTGGTTAATGTAGCCGTTAACAGGCGTGTGTGGAGGGATAAGAAGAGAGGGGATCAATTGAGTAAGGTATATACACGCCAAGAACGGCAGCAACATCATGGCGGGCTGTGACTTGGTCCACAACAAAGGAATAAATAATGGGACTGGGATATTGGCGCCTTTACGAAAGAATAATTTATAAAATTATGTACAATAAATGAAAAGACCATTTAATATATAGCCACAATAACAGCCACAAAACAGTAACATGGCTTTCAACGGTATATACACAAAAGCTAGCTTGATAACGATGCCAACATTTCATTACAAATAAAATCTGATGCTGGGATATTCCAGTAAGGTTGAATTCAAATTCACAACAATTACTCCAAGTGTCGGGCACGGACTGGTCATGTTATTAATCTTTCAAATGTGGTTAATATAATATATAACCAAAGCACTTTTCAGTTATGGCTCGATTATAAAGTCAACGGCCTCGTCGTTTTAAACTCCATGATGAACCACAACGAAAAACTGCTTCTCTGAGAAAGGAATGAGGCAGTATAGCTGTATGGAATCTGTCTTCTTCTTCTCCTAACTTCAGCCATGGCTACACAACGATATCGTTAAAGAAGAGCTGGTCTATCTCTTGACGCAAGTCGTCGGCGTTGATGGTATAGCTACCTGAAGTTGTGGTTGTGTTGTCATCGTCCCGATGTGTCCCAGTCGTGCTGGCCTCGTCTAGAACATCGTGAACGTCATTGAGAGAGTACTGTTCTCCAACCAAAGTGTTCTGTGTGTCATTGACAGTGGTTCTCGGCGATGATATCACATGCAGACCGGTTTTTGATAAATGTGCAGATCTGCTGTTTGAAAATGGTGCCAGCTTGGTATGGGAACGTCTGCTAACAGCATTGTTGGAGAGATTATTGATGTTGCCGCTGCCCGTTTCCATCACCGGATGTCTGTCTGTGAACCTGGTAGACCGAGCAGATCGTACGGGTTCTGTCAGGATGACACTGTCCACGAACATCCCGTGCCTGGCGGAGGAGTCAACAACTGGAATTCTGGAAATATTTGCCGTCAGCGACGTGTCAGAGAGACTAGCCGATGGTGACAGTTTCTGGCACTGATTTGACGTCAGACTTGAGGCAGAGGTTTGGGAATGATTCTTCACACCCTTGGGTTTCTCTTCCGTGTTAAAGTAACTGGTCTGACGGTGTGAGATCTCTGGGGTGTCTGTCCTAATCGGCCCGAAGTCGTGTTTGTAGTCGCTGTCTGAGTGAACGGGGTTCCCTACTGTGGCGTTGGCTGTGACACTGTCATCACTGAAACTAATGTTTGGTTTGTAATCCGACTGCTCCGACAGACCTAGGATATGTAAGGGACTATCTGAAGATAAACGACGAGACAGCGTCGTGCTGTTGCTGCTAGATGTTGTCGGTGTGTCTCCCCATGGTCGTTTCTTAGCAGTTTCTGAACACATGGATGCAGACATTGATCCAGGATGGTGGGACAGGCTTGAGGACGAGGCAGGAGACCTTGGTGAATTAAAGGTAATCAGGTGGCTGAGGTTGCTGTACATCTTTCCTGGTGTGCGAGCACGATCTGAAAGACAATAACATATCATGGATAAGACTGAACGTCCTTTACATCTTCTAGCAATGTCATTACGTATTCTTACGGAGATCGACAACGTATTGTTGCATCTGCAGATTCCGTCACCAAACTCCACTCCTGGGTTTGTATGGTCAATATCATAACAGAGGCCTTGTTCTATCATTATACAGACCACTCATCTGTATAGGTCAATTTAAATATGAACCACATATCGTTATAGTCAGCTATTAACTAGTTACATATCCTTTACAGGACGCAGCAGTTAACACCAGCATTTTTGGCTGTTCGTGATTCCTGTGCACGTTTAAGTTTAGTTGTTTGCATTGCTTTCTGAACGACCGGCAAACATGCCATTTCATAAATACCAACGAATGGTGCTCTGCTGCCAAATCACCCACAGCTGTGTTTCGAACGCGGTATGCGGGATTACGAACTGCGTGCGTAACTCTTGACACGGAGCCGGCTGGACAGGTCAGTTTACAGATGACCACACAAATGTAAAGATCAGTTTACAGATGACCACATAAATTTAAAGATCAGTTTACAGATGACCACACAAATTTAAAGATCAGTTTGAAGATAGAACACACATTTGGACAGGTCACTGTTAAGGTGACCCATTGAGCTGGACAGGTCAGTCTAGTGACGGAAGCTGTAAGGTCATTTTAATGAAGTTTCTCTTCTGCTAAATGAGTGAACCTAGAACACTAAGTAAATAGATGACAAGTAACAGCACCTTCAAGGCTTCCCCGTATTGTCATCCCGTATTGTAATGGCAATAATTACCATTGATAGTGGACGAGCAATGGACAAAGCCGATATACCGAATGCCCTGAGAGACACGGGGTTCAAACGAATCACGCGATGACTGTGAATCTGCTAGAACAAACCGCAAAAGGGTATTAGCAGACAAGAACGATAAGGCTGGGGGTCCAGATGAATGAATAGTCAACGAACAAATAACTGGTGTCGTCAGCTGCTGGGGGAGATATTGGGGAGGGCATCCCAGCACTTATGATTGAATGGTTCGATGTGTAGTGAGGGTAATCTGTTGACTAACTAAATCACACACACACACATCCCAGCACTTAGGATATAATGGTTCGATGTGCAGTGAGGGTAATCTGTCGACTAACTAAATCACACACACATCCCAGCACTTAGGATTGAATCTTTCTGATATCAACAGTGGTGCCAAGAAACCGGTACCCCTACACTTCAACAGTTCCGACCACTGTGGCGTTGCCGACATACAGGTCACGGCGATCAAATCGTGCATATCTCACGAACGCGATCGTAAGACATTGGAAAACCGTCTTATCTTCAAGTTGGGTTCACTCTCCCCTCACAGCCTCAATATCCAACACAGTTTTATCTAAGTCCCTAACGCCCACTGCCCCTTCCCATCCCCGTAGTCATATAGTCCATAAATAAGCCAGTTGCATGTCCTTCACAGAACGGCGTAGGTAGTCAACGCCAACATGATCTTTTCCTTCTGTGACTTCCCGGTTAGTTTGCGTTCAGTCACTTCTCATTGCTTTCTGAACAACCGGCACTTGTGCTATTCTATGATGACAAGCACCGGGTCATCTACATCCTATCGCCCCCAGCAGTGTTTCGAGCTTGGAGTGCGGAATTGTGAACAGCATCCGTTACATCGCCACAGAGTCTGCTACAGTGCTCTACCTGTCCATATTTTTCCGTTTCGCTCTCTCATGGACGCACCCCCATCCCCCCAGCTAGTGGTTCACTCACCGGTCGTCTTAGCCAATCCCCGAGCTTCTTGTGTTAGTGACCTTTAGTCAGTTGACCCTTTAACCACTACATCCGGTTTATTCCATCCATGAATAGCCCCTCAAGCTAGGATACAGATAAGTACCCTTAATACTTTCATGTAGCGTCTTTCGTGTATTTGTTTGTCTAGTTGTATTTGTTTATTCTGTTTCTGACGAAGGCTTTGGCCGCAACGTCCATTTTGTCTCTTGTAATCGTGCTCTAGTAAATCTCACAATATCTACTTCTCGTTTTTCGGTGATTCATTCATTAGAATTGAATGGTTCGGTGTGTAGTAAGGGTAATGTGTCGACTAACTAATTCACATACACATACAAACAAACACACGTACATCAAACAACATGGGAAAGAGAAGGTGTCATAAAGGAGAGAAGAAAGAAACGGAAAAAATAAAGAGAGGAGAGAGAGAGAGAGAGAGAGAGAGAGAGAGAGAGAGAGAGAGAGAGAGAGAAGAAAAAGAGAAGTGATTGGGAAAGAGCAGACAGACAGACGGACAGTACTAACGCTGTAATCATTGTATTACCCATGCCATGGCAGCCACATTTGTGCAGTGGCTAGCCCGCTGGCCCCCGGCGAAGTGATGATATGTTCGAATCCCCACTGACCAATCAATCGGCGATCGGTGGGTGATGTGGTCAGTACCACGTAGCCGCCTCTACGTCCTCAGACATTTCATGGCACCATTTAAGAGTGCCAGGTCGACTCGGCCTAAACTGGGCACCAGGACATTCTTGGGAAGTAGATGTGACCGCCGTGGTATAGACCACGTGATTCCTCCAGTGTCGGTTGGTCTGTAAAATATGGGGGTTGGCACATGTATGGCATATCCGCCTCGAGACATGCAGCGAGTGTCCTGTATTTGCTTGACCATGTGCCAATTACGTCTCGAGGCGTGTATAAAGTGTTATTTACCACACTTTACTGCATTTGTTTAATTATTCTGTAGGGTGGTCTTAAAACCAAGAATCCCAGGGCAAACGGTTGTAGGAGGGTTGTTGGTAGCATGTTCTTTACAGGACGTCGCAATCAACTTAAGCAAATGTGGATGTTTGTAATTTACTAGGTCAGTTTACGTCCAGCTTTATGTCAGTGATATCTAAATGGTTAAAATCAACGGAAAGCCATTGGCTACCGAATCGCCAGCAGATAACTTCCAACCCCGTTTATCGGTATTGTGAACCCGGTATGTCGGGATCGTGAACCCAGTATATCGGGATTGTGAACCCGGTATGTCGGGATTGTGAACACGGTATGTCGAGGGGGGGGGGGGTGTGTGGGTGGGTGGGTGGGTAGCAGTGTTTCTGTGAAACATGGCACCCGGCACTAGTCGAAGCAGACAACTCTTGCAGACTGGCGTGTCTCCCTCTCATAGTTTCTGTTGGAGACGAGAAAGTTCCATATATGACTCTCCAGTTTTTGGAATTTCTGGACATTTGGAGGAAATTATGTCTTCACAGACAGAAGACCCACCACTCTTAATGTTGTACACCCACATTTAACATTGTCTTCGTCTTGTACGCTTCACTCGAGCATTTTATTTTACAAAGAGCTGGACACTCTAAAGAGTGGAAGTTGCTTAATTGATTCAGCGAAAAAACAAAACACAAACAAAACACAGTTTTGGACCAAGCATGATCAACAATCAAATAAATAAGTAGTATCATGTCCATTTCCACTCATTGAGCTTAAAATTGCGGAATATACACGAAACGAAACAAATAACACCATGGACCTAGGATGGCGATATATCGTCCTTATGTCCTAATGGGAGGTCACAATTGACAATACATTATCCTTCAGCATAAATAAGATAACTGTCTGACCTTGAGCTCGTTGAGAAATGTTTTCTAGCATCCGATTTGTTGTCGCGCCTCTCCCTGTTGTCTTGCATCCGAGTTGTTGTCACGCCTCTCCGTGTTTTCTTTCATCCGAGTTGTTGTCACGCCTCTCCCTGTTGTCTTGCATCCGAGTTGTTGTCACACCTCTCCGTGTTTTCTTTCATCCAAGTTTTTTTTTTTTTTTTGGGTCATGCCTCTCTTTGTTTTCTTCTCCTGTCGTCACGTTCCCCACACTCGTCTATTCTGCACTGTACGTGTATTAATCATACGTAAATTAGGAGCTCGTTAGCTAAGTTGATAGCTAACTGCGCTGGTAATGTCATGCGCATAGTCTGACGCCGTTGGACACCTAGGCTTGTCTTTGGCAAACTAAGAGAAAGATTGGTCACCTGTTCCTTTGTGCTCTCAGGCCGAACATGTGTGAGGATGTTGCTCTCAGGCCAAACATGTGTGAGGATGTTGCTCTCAGGCCGAACATGTGTGATGATGTTGGCACAGCACAAACCCGCAGCAAGAGCATGCTTCGGGACAATGTGTTTGTGTTCATCGCCGAACTCGGTCAATCATTCTGCTAACATGGGGGTCACCATGGCCAAGCGGGTGAGCTGTCTGTCTCGCTCTGAAGGTCGTGGGTTCGTTACCCGAACTGCGTCGTTCATACTATGAGTGCAATGTTCCTGAGACTCCTGGGGTCATCGCTGGGGCTACCGAGTTCGTGTTGTATGAGACGCTCTCTGCCAGGAAATTCCTGGGTACATCGCTGGGGCTACCGAGTTCGTGCTGTATGAGATGCTCTCTGCCAGGAGATTCCTGGGTACATCACTGGGGCTACCGAGTTCGTGCTGTATGAGATGCTCTCTGCCAGGAGATTCCTGGGGTCATCGCTGGGGCTACCGAGTTCGTGCTGTATGAGATGCTCTCTGCCAGGAGATTCCTGGGGTCATCGCTGGGGCTACCGCGTTCGTGCCTTGTGCATTGCTCTCGGCAAGTGGCTAGCCGTTTGCTGAGTGTGATGGAGTAAAACTCGGTGCAATCAAGTCCACCATCTCGACTATAGTACTGTTTAATCATTGTAGTAGACTCTCGTGGCGTTAGTCTGCGTACGCAATAAACACTACCAATTAAAAAAACAAAAACTATTGACCTTACCGAAACAAAGTCAGTGGTATTAATTGGCACTAATAAAAGCAAACAATCTAGAAAGGAATTTATCTAGGACTCAGTGGAGTTAAGATATATAATTTAGAAACTAGTTTTAGTTTCGTTAATAAACTAATACGTTCTATTTTTGAAGTCCTTAATGAACCGTTACGTGATATTTGTTAAGTTAATAATAACCCCATGGCTTTACTTGTAATATATTCAGAGCGTAATTGTGAAATCAGTTGCTTGACAATGTCAATAGCACTATTTAATGACGTAGATCCCAGTTATCAGGGACAGACACTGACAACTGCAAGCTGGTTACAAATTATGGTGTGGATGCTACTGCCTGGAACAAGTCAATATCCTTAGATCTTAGTAAAACAAATGTCAATATTTGAGTGACCTGTCATTGGAAATTAGAGACAGTTCACTGTTAATACCTACGAATATGTTGACATATCTTTGTGATATCCACAGTTATAAATCATGCAAGGCTTGAACTTCACAATGTGATTCGCAAATACATGTACGCTATTTAACGGTGCTAACTTCCATGGGCTTATGCCCAGCAACTTCTACACACTGACTAACAATCTTCAGCAACTTTATGTATAGTTGTTCGTGACTAGCCAGGGAGTGATTTAGGCTATTATAGTGTAATTAAAGCAGCAATAGAAGTAGGAACAGCATAGCTACATAGACTATTCAACCATATTTGGGTAGAACAACAGACACCACGAGACCGGGGAAATGACATAAGTATCCCAATTTGGAAAAAAAGGCAGTAAAAGAGTGCACACAATACATAGGCATTTCTATTTTGAGTCATACTGGGAAAATATTTTGCAAAATTCTTGAGAAATGATTACGAATTATGTTGAGAAATAAAGGGACAATGTATGTATAAAAATAAACTTGTTTTAAGATATCATCATCTTTAGTTATTTTTCTACAGCCATTTGTGACTTACTTATTAACTTACCCTCGTGCCATATTTGCTCTTAGACAACGTATATAAAAATCAATCGAATTTAATGAAACACACTACTTAGCCTGCCGATGACCCGCAGACTACACAAGTCAAACCCACCTCCACGTGGTGTGGACTGGGAAACCATGACCGCGAGGTCATGGGCTAACGGGGCTATGGCTCGCCATAGGGGATGGACTCCCTATGGTCAGATTTTTGTCCTAAACCTGCGACTGGCCTAGCAAGCCGGCAGGGGATCTTCATACTGCTCGTAGAAAAACTAAGAAGTATAAGAGATGAGACTGTACTTAGCCTGTGTTGACCAAGAGAAGTCATTTGAAAGAGTGGATCGAAACAGTTTATTTAGTTTAGTTTAGTCGACGGATCAACATCACGGCACACGGGTGTAACCCATAAGTGCTCCGTTCAACTCCTAACTCAAGCTTGAGTCCGGAGAATCTCAGCTCAGTGCACGAACTCCGTAGCACACGCGAGAATCCTGAAATACGTTTGGGTAGATTGTTAACTCGAAATTTTACCCGGGCAGCACCGTTAGGCTACTCTTTTTCGACTTCCAACTGCCAAGGGAATCTTTTCGTGCGCAACAATACACACGGGCGTCTGATCTAACTACCCGGAGAGCAGAGGCAATTTTTGTTACTAGAAGTCCACGTGAAAAAATCCCTACCCTCACCGAGGCTTGAACCTGGGACTTCCAGAACTCGAGGCGGACACCAAACCTCGAGACCACTCAGACCCCCTAGATTTTAAGATCGAAACAAGCTGTGGCAAATCCTTAAACAATATGGAGCGAGTACACACTTAACAAACTTATGTAGAAGCTTATACAACAAAAGTGAATGCATAGTGAGAACAAATGGAGGGCACTCGGAACCCTTCACTATAAAATCTGGATTAAAACAAGGTTGTGTCCTGTCCCTTCTCTTGTTCATAACCTATATAGACAGTGTATGTAAAGAAACTAGTCAAACAAAGACCGAAAGAACACCGCATGACGAACAGAACGCAGAAGAAGAACCATCGGTAAATCACACCATTAAAGAACTATATGCGGACGATCAATCACTAATAGCAAATTCAGAAGCAGAATTACAAGACCTCATGAATAGGCTAAACGAAGTGTCTATGGAGCATACCATGAAAATTAGCACAAGTAAAACAGAGGTAATGACTATAACCAAAGAACAAAAAAAAAAAAACAACGATTCACCTACAAGAATACCCACTGAAGCAAATAAAGTGCTTCAAGTACCTAGGAAGTATAATATCATCAAATGGCAAATCAGGAGGCAAGATCGAAAATAGATGCAATAAGGCAAACAAACTCATTGTACAAATGTCACCAATACTAAAGAACAAACATTTATCAATAGTTACTAAGAAAGCACTTTACAACACAATCTTCCTACCAACTCTGTGCTACCAATGCCAAACCAGGACAATGACAGAAAAAGAGAAAATACAAATCACAACAGAAATGAGATTCCTGAGAAGAATACTCAATGTAACAAGAAGAAAGAAAATCAGAAATTAAGAAATCAGTACTGAAGTGAGGGTTATAGCAGCACTAGATTTTATTAGAAAGCAACAAGTAAAGTTCTTTGGCCATGTAACTATGTTACTAACCAACAGTATGCCACAACAAGCAATGATGTACAGACCGGATGGAAGCAGGGAAGAGGCCGACCACGTAAACGATGGACTGAGGGAATAGCAGAGTCCATGGGAATATCGATACATGAAGCCCATAAATGGGCACTCTCCCGCTGTTTATACTTGACCTCGACACCGCAAGGTGCAAGAGGAACACGATGAGATGATGAGTGTAAGCGTAAATGTTAAGATGCCCAAAGACAAAGACGTTTCCCGACCCTAGCATTTCAGGGGAGACTAAATAGTTGTTAGCGAAATCTACCTAACACACACACATGTGTTCAGTAATCAATGCCCGATGTGCAATGACCTCATTTAACTTAACATAACAAATTCAGTAATTAAAAATAATAAGCATACACTACTATATTTTGAATTGCAGGCAAAAGCGAAAGACAAGGTGCGTACCTCACTACATCATTCAACAACATCAATATGTTTACAACAAAAACTCAACACAGAGAAATGTGCAGGTCACGGCCTGACACATGAAGTGTTAACTTCTATCATGTGTGGAAATAGTAAATTTGGTTTACAACAGTGAAGAAAACGTGAACTGGGTTATGTTAATGGGTTATACAAATAACAAGGCACTGATATACTCTACAAACAACATGATTCTACTTAAAATACACAAATCTTAACTAAACAGAAACTAAGCAGAATTTAACACATCGACAACTTCAATCATAGGTGTAGAAAAGATCATGTCATACTGAATGAAACATGGCATGTTAGTTGTATATTGTGTGGTACCCTCTTCTTCCCTGCAGAATTACAACACAAAGACATGGTACATCTCTCTGAGTTCACCGAACTGACAATACGAGTTTCCCCCTTTACAGTTATGACGGAGCAGTCACAGAGCTGTTCTAACATCGACCATCATCACACGAAAAGGAGTCACAGGGGTTTGCTTGTTATTATTATATCACGAGGTTAGCGCGCTTAGACTTTGCTTTGTTCTATAATTTAAAAAATTGTGGCTCGTAATTGACCCTCCTCTACATTCCTGTGTCGAGAGGACTGCGTCAGACGTTAGCATGCACGGTAGAGGACAGAGGTCAGTGTGTCAGACCAGGGCATACATTTGTGTACGGTTGACTGCTTCTAGAAGATCCCATCCAAGGGTATCTTATTTATCTAACCATGAGTGGTTTTACTTTTCCCTAGCAATGTTGCCAACTTTTTGTATTTTTAAGCCCGCGATACTTCCTTTTTCGCCCTTATTCGAGAAGACTAGGCATCTGATCTCATTACCCATGAGATCTGGGGGATGTGTGATATCAGTAGATCCCAGCAGTTCATGGACACATTACTAGCTCTCTGTCTGCAGGGACCCAACACGGTACCTTCCGAGCCTGAGCGGACACAGTAAACTTTCGCCAACTCCCACCCCTCATCTCTTAACCGACTCTATGCTAAAAGCATCATACGTGGATTAGTTGATTAGCAGGTGACTAAAGCAGGCTTAATTTATTCCATACTGAATAAAATACCATACGTTAATCGGGAATTCACCACGTGACAAAGGCAGTTAGCTGTCTTAACTGATTCTATACTAGAAAATGTACTATACATCGAATAGGAACTCATTATGTGGAAGTGTCATTTTGTTGTGTGATGTTTTAAAATAGAAAATCACCCTTAACTAGACACTTCCCTACAGGACCTCACCACTGCCCATTGTCTTCACTTATGTGACAACCGGTAGTTCACCAGCCGTTTGTTAGCAATTTCCTACACGACCAAACCTTCATAAGCGGTTGGAACTCTATACTAACCAAACCCCCACACAATGCTCTACATGACCCAAACAC
Source organism: Cepaea nemoralis (assembly GCA_014155875.1). NCBI lineage: Eukaryota > Metazoa > Mollusca > Gastropoda > Stylommatophora > Helicidae > Cepaea > Cepaea nemoralis. Next base: position 554,353 of record JACEFZ010025087.1, read on the forward strand.
AGCCAGTTTCTCTCTTTCTAAATAATGTGTAGAAACAAATAAGTATTGACTGACGATAATAGAAGCAGCAAACAGACATAGAGGTTAGAGGACAGACTAGGCAACACGACAGTTGAAAGCTATAGTTACCAAGGATAGAGGACAGACTAGGCAACACGACAGTTGAAAGCTATAGTTACCAAGGTTAGAGGACAGACTAGGCAACACGACAGTTGAAAGCTATAGTTACCAAGGTTAAAGGACAGACTAGACAACATGACAGTTAAAAGCTATAGTTACCAAGGTTAGAGGACAGACTAGGCAACACGACAGTTGGAAGCTATAGTTACAAATGTTAGAGGACAGCCTAGGCAACACGACAGTTGAAAGCTATAGTTACCAATGTTAGAGGACAGACTAGGCAACACGACAGTTGGAAGCTATAGTTACCAAGGTTAGAGGACAGACTAGGCAACACGACAGTTGAAAGCTATAGTTACCAAGGTTAGAGGACAGACTAGGCAACACGACAGTTGGAAGCTATAGTTACCAAGGTTAGAGGACAGACTAGGCAACACGGCAGTTGAAAGCTATAGTTACAAAGGTTAGAGGACAGACTAGGCAACACAACAGTTGAAAGCTATAGTTACCAAGGTTAGAGGACAGACATAGAGGTTAGAGGACAGACATAGAGGTTAGAGGAAGATAGAGGTTAGAGGACAGACATAGATTTAGAGGACAGACATAGAGGTTAGAGGACAGACTAGGCAACACGACAGTTGGAAGCTATAGTTACCTAGGGTAGAGGACAGACTAGGCAACACGACTGTTGGAAGCTATAGTTACCAAGGTTAGAGGACAGACTAGGCAACAGGACAGTTGAAAGCTATAGTTACCAAGGTTAGAGGACAGACTAGGCAACACGACAGTTGAAAGCTATAGCTACCAAGGTTAGAGGACAGACTAGGCAACACGACAGATGAAAGCTATAGTTACTAAGGTTAGAGGACAGACATAGAGGTTAGAGGACAGACATAGAGGTTAGAGGACAGACATAGAGGTTAGAGGACAGACATAGAGGTTAGAGGACAGACATAGAGGTTAGAGGACAGACATAGAGGTTAGAGGACAGACATTGAGGTTAGAGGACAGACTAGGCAACACGACAGTTGGAAGCTATAGTTACCTAGGTTAGAGGACAGACTAGGCAACACGACAGTTGGAAGCTATAGTTACCAAGGTTAGAGGACAGACTAGGCAACACGACAGTTGAAAGCTATAGTTACCAAGGTTAGAGGACAGACTAGGCAACAAGACAGTTGAAAGCTATAGTTACCAAGGTTAGAGGACAGCATAGGAAACACGACAGTTGAAAGCTATAGTTACCAAGGTTAGAGGACAGACTAGGCAACCCGACAGTTGAAAGCTATAGATACCAAGGCTAGAGGACAGACTAGGCAACACGACAGTTGAAAGCTATAGTTACCAAGGTTAGAGGACAGACATAGAGGTTAGAGGGCAGACCAGGCAACACGACAGTTGAAAGCTATAGTTACCAAGGTTAGAGGACAAACTACGCAACACGACAGATGAAAGCTATAGTTACCAAGGTTAGAGGACAAACTAGGCAACACGACAGTTGAAAGCTATAGTTACCAAGGTTAGAGGACAGACTAGGCAAAACGACAGTTGAAAGCTATAGTTACCAAGGTTAGAGGACAGCCTAGGCAACACGACAGTTGAAAGCTATAATTACCAAGGTTAAAGAACAGACTAGGCAACACGACAGTTGAAAGCTATAGTTACCAAGGTTAGAGGACAGACTAGGCAACACGACAGTTAAAAGCTATAGATACCAAGGTCAGAGGACAGACTAGGCAACACGACAGTTGAAAGCTATAGTTACCAAGGTTAGAGGACAGACCAGGCAATACGACAGTTGAAAGCTATAGTTAACCAAGGTTAGAGGACAGACTAGGCAACCCGACAGTTGAAAGCTATAGATACCAAGGCTAGAGGACAGACTAGGCAACACGACAGTTGAAAGCTATAGTTACCAAGGTTAGAGGACAGACATAGAGGTTAGAGGGCAGACCAGGCAACACGACAGTTGAAAGCTATAGTTACCAAGGTTAGAGGACAAACTACGCAACACGACAGATGAAAGCTATAGTTACCAAGGTTAGAGGACAAACTAGGCAACACGACAGTTGAAAGCTATAGTTACCAAGGTTAGAGGACAGACTAGGCAAAACGACAGTTGAAAGCTATAGTTACCAAGGTTAGAGGACAGCCTAGGCAACACGACAGTTGAAAGCTATAATTACCAAGGTTAAAGAACAGACTAGGCAACACGACAGTTGAAAGCTATAGTTACCAAGGTTAGAGGACAGACTAGGCAACACGACAGTTAAAAGCTATAGATACCAAGGTCAGAGGACAGACTAGGCAACACGACAGTTGAAAGCTATGGTTACCAATGTTAGAGGACAGACTAGGCAACACGACAGTTGAAAGCTATAGTTACCATGGTTAGAGGACAGACATAGAGGTTAGAGGGCAGACCAGGCAACACGACAGTTGAAAACTATAGTTACCAAGGTTAGAGGACAGACATAGAGGTTAGAGGGCAGACGAGGCAACACGACAGTTGAAAGCTATAGTTACCAAGGTTAGAGGACAGCCTAGGCAACACGACAGTTGAAAGCTACAGTTACCAAGGTTAGAGGACAGACTAGGCAACACGACAGTTGAAAGCTATAGTTACCAAGGTTAGAGGACAGACTAGGCAACAGGACAGTTGAAAGCTATAGTTACCAAGGTTAGAGGACAAACTACGCAACACGACAGATGAAAGCTATAGTTACCAAGGTTAGAGGACAGACCAGGCAACACGACAGTTGAAAGCTATAGTTACCAAGGTTAGAGGACAGACCAGGCAATACGACAGTTGAAAGCTATAGTTAACCAAGGTTAGAGGACAGACCAGGCAACACGACAGTTGAAAGCTATAGTTACCAAGGTTAGAGGACAGACCAGGCAACACGACAGGTGAAAGCTATAGGTACCAAGGTTTGAGGACAGACTAGGCAACACGACAGTTGAAAGCTATAGTTACCAAGGTTAGAGGACAGACTAGGCAACACGACAGTTGAAAGCTATACTTACCGAGGACAGACTAGGCAACACGACAGTTGAAAGCTATAGTTACCAAGGTTAGAGGACAGACTAGGCAACACGACAGTTGCAAGCTATAGTTACCAAGTCGGGCCGTCCAGGTCAACTTAAGGTCAACTTAAGACAGGCTTCCCGATGGGGATTCGAACTCATGACCACTAAGGTTGTATGCGAGCTTTAGCTACTAGACCACCGTGGTCTTTTGCTACTGATAATGTGTTCAATTAACTTTTCTACACAGCTAAGTATATTTGTGGGTCAGTAGGTCTTTGGTTGCTAGGTACGAGTGAAGTCATTAAGTATAAGAAATTTTACAAATAACCTTTTAACAAAATAACGAACCAAAACTTGTTTGTGTTATTTATGAACAAAGTAAAACTTGTGTGTGTTATATATTAACATAGTCTCCTTGTCTGGCAACACACTTGGTAACCTGTCCACTGGCTTATTGATGCTTTCTAGGAAAAAGTGTTTGGGTGTGTCAGTAAACCAATCGTGCACCGCCTCCATTACCTCTGACCCGCAAATGTTCTTTCAAGAATCTAAACAAGAGAAAGTCTGATGGTGCCCAGTCTAGACTATTTTCACATTTCAGAACACGTAGTGTATTCAGGGCCGGCTTCGTGGCTTAGAGGTTATGACTTTTCTCCGTAATCTCGTATACTCTCGTCGGTGACGTGATGACGGTGAGAATCAGCAGTGGTTCGAATCGCATCGGTAACTTATGGGGTATGTGAGCCGGCCGCTCAGAAAGCAATGGCAAACTACTGAGCGTAATCTTGCCAAGAAATCAACATACAGCTGAAAGATGCTGGTGTTGACAGCGATGTCCTGTAAAGGATATGCAAAAAAAAAAAAAAGTGTATTCAATGTATGCGCAGCCATATGAGGACGGGCGTTGTCGTGTAGCAACAAGACTCCTTTTGAGAGAAGTATCCGGCGTTTCGATCGTATTGTGAGCTTCAATTTGTTAACTAGCATGCCACTGTATCGAGCACCATGAACAGTTCAATCCCTTTACTGGTTATGCACCAATATAGTGCCCTTGATAGCCAAAAGATGGTTATCATGACTTTCCCATTGGATTCCTGCATCTTGATTCGTTTCTTAATGTTTTAAAGTTTTTCTACGCATTCATACACTCCTCCCTGACCCAAACAACTGTCTCCACACTGAACCATTATTATTCTGTAGAATTCACAAGCTAATCCTCCCTTTGACCGAAAAAGGGGTGGGGGGGGGGGGGGGGGATGGGAATGAGTAACGTCTCGTTCTTTCACGAAAAAAGTTAATAATGGGGCAGCCATTTTGTAATCGCTATTGCACATGCACACATTGCTTGTTCCTCACCACTCCGACATGGAGTATTGCTTAAGAGCCAGTTTGTGCCATGAAATAAAATGTTCCATTGTCCTTACTCTTCCATGCACTTTATAATAAAATTGCTGTTACTCAATGACTTTCCCTTGTACCTTGTATTCTCCCCTTCTTTGGGAAGAGTATTAGTTTAACTACCTTCCATGCCTGTGGCACTATTTCTCTCTTCCAGTTGCAACTTAGGACTGCTAGTTGTTTCATTATGCATTAGTCTTTTTAGAATGTTATTTTAAATTGTATTTATGTATAGTGATTTCTTCTGTTTCATGTTTCTCGTTGCCTGTTGCATTTCTTTCATTTTAAGATCTCCATCATACATTTGTGTGCTGAAATTTGTATTAATATTTGTATTTTTATGTCACACATGCTCGCCATTGCTTGATTATTCTTTGTCTGTCGTGATGTAAATGGAATTTGCACAAGCATAGTATGTCATCAATACATTGTCTGTTTTTATACTGTAAGAATGCTGCTTCCTTGATTATTACTGGATTCTTCATTAACCACGGAGTGCATTAATTTCCATCGCTTGTTTCTGTCCTTGTTTTAGTTCAGATCTTCTATCCCTCCCCCCTCCTCCCCCCCCCCCCCCCAAATAAAAAAAAAATGTCTGTTGTTAGAATTAATTTCCTTAGGGATGTTACTGATAGGGCTTTGAGCGAGATGTTTGTTCTCTTTCTCTATCCCTCCCTCCCTCACCCTCTCCCTCCCTTCCCCTCTATCTGTATGTAAGTCTGTCTGTCCCTCATTGTCTCCTATGTTGCTGGCACTTGTGACTGTGACCTCCAGAACTTCAAGATCTTCAGTCTAGTATAATCTGCAGTCTTTCCTGCACATCTTGATACGGATTTAGCGGCTGTCAGCGGTACTGCTGTGTTCACAAGTCAAGTATAGTCTACAGTCTTTCCTGCACATCTTGACACGAACTTAGCGGCTGTCAGCATTAATGCTGTGTTCACCCTTTCGGCCATTGTTTTCATTTTGCCATGTGGAATTTTTATGTTGTTACGGATGGTACATATATCCAAAATAAGCTCGTTTGCAAGTCCAGTGAGGCTATGGATTGTCCTCATGTGGAACATACTTCATATTTACCACAAGTTATTTTGTTTTGTGGTCACTGTCTGCGAAATGCTAGTGCACACTGGTAGTGCGACCTACGTTGTGTGTGTGTGTGTGTGTGGGGGGGGGGGGGTATAGACGGTGGAGGATGTAATCGGTGGAGGATGTAATCGGTGGAGGATGTAGTCGGTGGAGGATGTAGTCAGTGGAGTATGTAGTCGGTGGAGGATGTAGTCGGTGGAGGATGTAATCGGTGGAGGATGTAGTTAGTGAAGGATGTAATCGGTGGAGGATGTAGTCGGTGGAGGATGTAATCGGTGGAGGATGTAGTTGGTGGAGGATGTAGTCGGTGGAGGATGTAGTCGGTGGAGGTTGTAGTCGGTGGAGGATGTAGTCGGTAGAGGATGTAGTCGGTAGAGGATGCAGACAGTGAAGGATGTAATCGGTGGAGGATGTAGTTAGTGAAGGATGTAATCGGTGGAGGATGTAGTTGGTGGAGGATGTAGTCGGTGGAGGATGTAGTCGGTGGAGGGTGTAGTCGGTGGAGGATGTAGTCGGTGGAGGATGTAGTCGGTGGAGATTGTAGTCGGTGGAGGATGGGTAGTCGGTAGAGGATGTAGTCGGTGGAGGATGTAGTCAGTGGAGGATGTAGTCGGTGCAGGATGTAATCGGTGGAGGATGTAGTCGGTGGCGGATGTAGTCGGTAGAGGATGTAGTCGGTGGAGGATGTAGTCGGTGGAGGATGTAGTCGGTGGAAGATGTAGTCGGTGGAGGATGTAGTTGGTGGAGGATGTAGTTGGTGGAGGATGTAGTCGGTGGAGGATGTAGTCGGTGGAGGATGTAGTCGGTGGAGGATGTAGTCGGTGGAGGATGTAGTCGGTGGAGGGTGTAGTCGGTGGAGGATGTAGTCGGTGGAGGATGTAGTCGGTAGAGGATGCAGACAGTGAAGGATGTAATCGGTGGAGGATTTAATCGTTGGAGGATGTAGTCGGTAGAGGATGCAGACAGTGAAGGATGTAATCGGTGGAGGATGTAGTCGGTGGAGGATGTAGTCGGTGGAGGATGTAGTCGGTGGAGGGTGTAGTCGGTGGAGGATGTAGTCGGTGGAGGATGTAGTCGGTGGAGGTTGTAGTCGGTGGAGGATGGGTAGTCGGTGGAGGATGTAGTCAGTAAAGGATATAGTCGGTGGAGGATGTAGCCGATGGAGGATGCAGCCGGTGGACTGTGTAGATGGTGCAGCAAGCCAAGTACAGAATGGAAGTGCTGTACCATCTTGTAGACCTGAGCTTGGGTTTACCACCTGTTTGTTTGTTGACGAGATAGAGATGAACGAACGAACGAAGAATATATCTCAGAAATAATATTTCCTGCCGGGCCACCTAATTTTTTTTTTGTTAAGTAAAGTAAACAAGCAAGCGTGCTACAGCTTCGACCACATCGCCGCTTCTAACTCCGCGGGCCGCAACATGACTCCCGCGGGCCGCATGCGGCCCGCGGGCCTCGTATTGGCCACCCCTGCTCTAGTGGTTAATGGAGCACTTAAACCTGTCTTTCGCTTGTTAGATGATGAACAAATTGGATGATGAGCTGTCTGGTTTAGAGCAAAGTTAGCAAGCAATGGTACACATCACCACCGGGTGTGTTTGACCTGTGTGACAACATCAAGAAAGTAAGCACGGGAGCATGCTGCAAGAGGATGGCTGAACAGCCTCCAGCTTGGCCGGCAGCACTACATGCTAGTATACCAGGCAACCAGCAGGCAACACTTACCGCCATATTGTAATTTTCTCGTGCTAACCAGTTTGCCAGCAAATGGATTACACAAACCGGGAGTGACCGATGGCTGAAACAGATGACATATAAACATAGAAATTGTGATCACATCAATGAAGGTTTAGATGGACAGTCAAGCATGATGTATAGACGGACAGTCAAGCATGATGTATAGATGGACAGTCAAGCATGATGTATAGACGGACAGTCAAGCATGATGTATAGACGGACAGTCAAGCATGATGTATAGATGGACAGTCAAGCATGATGTATAGACGGACAGTCAAGCATGATGTATAGACGGACAGTCAAGCATGATGTATAGATGGCCAGTCAAGCATGATATATAGACGGACAGTCAAGCATGATGTATAGACGGACAGTCAAGCATGATGTATAGACGGACAGTCAAGCATGATGTATAGACGGACAGTCAAGCATGATGTATAGACGGACAGTCAAGCATGATGTATAGACGGACAGTCAAGCATGATGTATAGACGGACAGTCAAGCATGATGTATAGACGGACAGTCAAGCATGATATGTTAGACGGCCAGTCAAGCATGATATATAGACGGACAGTCAAGCATGATGTATAGATGGCCAGTCAAGCATGATGTATAGACGGACAGTCAAGCATGATGTATAGACGGACAGTCAAGCATGATGTATAGACGGACAGTCAAGCATGATGTATAGACGGACAGTCAAGCATGATGTATAGACGGACAGTCAAGCATGATGTATAGATGGACAGTCAAGCATGATGTATAGACGG